>OY744605.1:61194239-61231739 GCA_963556255.1 Allolobophora icterica
TTCTGGGTTTGTTTACACGATAAACCGAGGCTGGCCTTACTGTAAGTAGTTCGTAGAAAAGATGTTAATGTCAGCTGCGAGTTGTTTAATAAGGGCGCCCTAAACTTAAGGTACTTGTCTAAATCGATGGCCAGGGGTGGTGCAATATAGTGTACAGGGTGAAGATGTCTCCGAAAATTTTTGTCATTGGATCACGTGACTGATGACGTCAGCTGAACTATTAATCGGAATGCGAGATATTGTCCGGGAAAGACGTTAAGTAAGACTTACATAAAATAATTATTCCAATAAACCAAACATACGGAGTGTAAGTATGTATGGAAATCCGGTAGCACCCAAATATTATAGGGGTTTTAGAGTATGTCATATAAATTTCCTTATTTGTATAGAAATAAAGTAGTCAGCATAAATTAATTAGCAATTTCACGTGATGTAAAACAAGTCGTGCGATCTGGTTAAGTCAACGGAATAGCTTTGTTTACATAACTTTTCCAGCACGGGAAATTTGTTACTAAAAAACAGAACTCGTATTAACACTGCCGTATCCACAGCTTCTTTCGTCAAAAATAATGAATTTACTGCTAAGACTTTTCAGGTTTCTGTTTTTCTCTCACACAAATATTGTTTCGCGTGTCCTATTGATATTACGTTGTAACGATACATCAAAATGTTAATACGATAATTCTGCTGACGTCTTTTAACTGCCCAGACTACTGGACCGGATATCATTTCAACCGGACAGTTTCTCGCGCATGTCGTGGTATATACTGTCCTGGTAACGGAAGTGGGCAGAGTTGGGGCACATCACCACCTAGGACGTTATGTCGCACCACATTGGCGTCTCTTTGATCGAGCTTGTCATGAGGGTGGGGGCTGTTGAAATTAAATAAAAGCTTCATTTTCCTAAATTACTCAAATAAACTGTGTAAATGTGAGATGAAAAACCACAGCGAACTGAACAACTCAAATATGAAACTAGTGATTCTTATATTTTTTAAATTACATTATTATTATTATTATTATTATTATTATTATTATTATTATTATTATTATTATTATTATTATTATTATTATTATTATTATTTGTAAACCTTACTCATAGATAAGCCTTGTGACCTATCAGCCACAATGTTAGAATTCATTACGAATGAGGATTTCATTTGTAGGCAAAGATGCCCAATGATTTCCGGAAGAGTCTCCAGCGGCGGACGGCCGCAGACACGTAGAATTATTCAGTTATGGGCGTCCCATCCGCGATTGACATGTTTAGACTTCCTGATCCAATAAACGATGAGCACCGTACTGTATCTAATCTAATCTAAGTTGATCTAATCTATCCATTGCTATGAATCCGTTATCATAACGCGTTAAGTATCATCGATAGTCACTTCAAGTGAACTAAAGTTAAAAATTATAATTTCACAGGACAACAAATTTTTACAAAAGTCATGTTACTGAAATGAAATTAGTCAGTTCTTATCAATTTGTATGTGCTGAACACGAATATGACAGTGAAAATGCAGAATTGGCTCTAGTTTTTTTGTAATCTGAAATGGAGTAATTTTATATCGCACAATGCATGCCAATAGTGATACACTGACAGTTAATATTTGTAAAAACCAGGTCATAGACTAGTTCTTAGATTTTTTTGCCTGTCTCTTGTACAGCTGTTCGGGAGCATCTCTGCGGAGTGTCCAGCAGTAGTCAGCCAACATTGTAGTGGACCATTTTCCCTGGTACCTTTGCTCCATTGTTGCGATATCTTGATGAAAACGTTCGCCATGTTCGTCACTAACCATACCACAGTTGTCAGGGAAGAAATCCAGATGGGAATGAAGGAAATGCATCTTCAGAGACATATTGCAGCGAAATTTCTGGTACTGCTTGAGCATGTCTTCTACTAGTTCCTTGTAGTAGATGTCCATTACGGGGTTTGGCGCAGCACCTCACTATTCTATCAAATTTGTCAGGGGATGGTCTCCACCCCCACATTTTTTTTGTCCCCATTTAGTGTACGAATTGCGCCACCAAAAAACCTGCCAGCCAAAACAAAAAAAAGGATCGTGGATTGCCCTAACACATCAAACCGCAAGAGTGTCGTTTGCTGCCGGCCGAGAACCTCCCACGAGGCCGGCCCAAACCATTGGAGCGAAATAGTAAAAATTAATGATCACTAATCGTACGGTGGTGGTGCGCTAGGAATAACTGGCTCACTACTCCAACCACCTACGATGAAAACTTTTATTTTGAGGTTCGCGGACAAGTCCCAGTGCTGGTTAGTTTCTTTATTAGTTCCGCCACCATGTCGTCTTTGCTTTGACTCGGCAACTCTTTTTTTCCATTCTTGCTTTGTATATCACGTTTCATCGTTCTATATTTCTCCTCCTCTCCCAGAATAAGTTTATATTCTTCATCGCTAATAGCCGTGTCCTCTAACGCCCGAGAAATATGGTCATGAACTGTGTTTAGCTTACTTTCCGCCAAAATACAAATTTCGTCGTGTTTTGAAGCTTTAGCAACAAACGATCGGCTAACAACATTTCCAATAATATCCAGAAAACTCGTCGCTATGGCCAAACTCTCTAGAACAATACCAGGAATAAAACCAATACCAGTGGCTAACATAGCTGCCCCACCCACCCCAGTTCCAAGACTAACTATAGCAAGGCCGGCCGACGCCCCATTAGCCACATCTACAACCCTCTTATACTTTTTACACAGTTGTCCCCGACTTATCGCCTCAGACCTCAGGAATGCTTCTATTTCGCCGATCTTCTGTAGACGAAACGTCTGCGACTTCGTGTCTGACGAAATTGTCGGCTCCGTAAGCGTTGGATACAAAGCCATTGTTTTTTTATAGTTGCTCTATTAGTAAAGTTACGTTTAAGTCGATAGATGAAGTACTTTCAACGCCTCTCTTTTTGCCTTCAATTCGGAAACTCGTTTGTCCTGGAACGAATATTGCCCTAGCTGCATCAAATTGTCCACTTGAAATGTCGACTGTACGATCGATACTACCACCAGCAGCTGCCGGTGCTATAACGCGAACTGACGCATCACCGGTACTAACACCAAACATTGTAAGCTTCCAGAACCCGCCCTCTAACGAAACCCCCTGATTGGTGGTTTGCAAAGTTAAACACGGAAAACGCGCAGCGGTCAATGGAAGAGTTTGCCACGCAGTCGTGGTTACCGTTCCGGCCGCCGTATAGATATCGCGGTTGTGGTAATCGTCAGACACGAAGTCGATGTGCTGTTGAGGCACCGCGGTCAATAGCTCTGCGGTGGGCTTCGGGATGTCGTACCCCCAGTGGCCCACATCACCTAGACTGTCTATGCTGTATTTGCACATGTCTATTTCTCCGTGTTGACGGAGATACCCCCGAATCTTGTAGTGCGTGTCAGTCATATTTTTCTATACTACTGACTATCCCTCGTGTTTAAAATATGTATAGATCTGGAAGTGTGATATTCCAAAAGTAGCTTGTGGTGGGCTGGTGGCCAAGACCATCAGCCTGAATTTTTTGTATACTCTGTCATCAGTGAAGGTGAACTCTTGTGCAGAATTAGTCAAAGTGGCAGTGGAGGAAATGAGAGCATTGAATCTCGTCGAATCGGTGGGTGGAGTCCCATAAATCTTCCAGGACGTGATACGTGGTGCAGTAGGACTAGATCCCCCAGCCAGACTAACCTTCCATACTCGCACAGGCGTCGGGCATTCAATCTGTAACCAAGTCCCACTAACCCGAATCTCAATATCGGCTCTCGATGTGGACGCCGTCTTCCACTCACCCCTCACACCCGAGTTGAATGCCATATGAGGCGGGTTAGTGGGTAAAGATTCGTTGGCTGAGGCAATAAAACCCGTTTCGGAAACGTTTCTGGATAGGGGCGGAATGTGGCCGCTGTAGTTGAGAATCTTGAGGCCCGCCGCGTATCGCCTTTCATTAGCTATCTCACTGTCCACATACCGCTTGTTAGTCAGGTACCATGGCCCCGAGGGCGGCGTATCATTATTCGTAGTGGCGTTGGTGATCAGCTGCGTCACCTGTTTCAAACTCGCGGCGTCGCTATCGGATCCTGGAATTTCTGTTGGGAGCCCAGTCACTCTTTTACCACCCATAGCCAGATCACCGGTCATGGTACTGCCGGATTTTAGCACGCAGGCGTTCCTAACGATAATATCTTGCTCGTTGGCATATCTCTTAGCGGCGTCAGCTTTCTGGTCCGCATAGAGCCTAACGGAAGCTCCAATTTCAGCGTTTTTCACGTCAACGTATCGTTTATTTGTCACATGCAACGGTTCTGTTGGTACTCTATCACTCTTTGTCATGTTGTCGGCGATCAGCTTCGATACTTGTGCCATACTCGACGCGTCGCTTTCGGACGTTGCTGCGCTCGTAGGGAGCCCAGTAACTCTATTACCACCCATGGTTAAATCACCCGTCATTGCGTCGCCAGCTTTAAGCACGCATGCGCTCCTAACGATAACATCTTGCTCGTTGGCGTACGTCTTAGCAGCTTCAGCTTTCTGGTCCGCATAGAGTCTAACTGAAGCTCCAATCTCAGCGTTTTTCGCGTCCACATACCGTTTGTTAGTCAAGTACTTTGGTCCAGCCGGCGCCGTATCATTATTCATAGTGGCGCTGCTGATCAGCTGCGTCACCTGTTTCAAACTCGCGGCGTCGCTATCGGATCCTGGAATTTCTGTTGGCAGCCCAGTCACTCTTTTGCCACCCATGGTCAAATCACCAGTCATAGAATCGCCGGTTTTGAGCACATGCCCGCCTCTTACGATAGCATGCTTCTCGTCCACATATCTTCTAGCGGTGGTGACCTTCTCATCCACGTACTGTCTGTAAGAAGCGTCGCGGGAATCTACATACCGCTTATTCACCACATGCAACGACTCCGTGGGTACTCTATCGAGTTTTACTAGAGCGCCAGCGACCGCTGTTGACACTTGTTTCCAACTCGCTGCGTCGCTATCGGATCCTGAAATTTCTGTTGGGAGCCCAGTAACTCGGTGGCCACCCATAACTAAACTTCCAGTCATTACGCCGCCGGATTTGAGCACGCACGCATTCCTGACGATAACATCTTGCTCGTTAACATAACTTTTAACAATAAGGTCCTTGTCATCTGCATACCGCCTAACGGAATCTCTCAGCCCCGCATTCTTCTCGTCCGTGTACTGCCTGGCATCGATAAGCTTTTGGTCTGCATGATTTTCGGCTGCGGTCGCCTTCTGGTCCGCGTATCGTACCACTTGTGCCCAGCTCGCAGCGTCGCTTTCAGACGCACCAGCGTCTGTGGGCAGCCCAGTAACTTTGTGACCACCCATTTTTAGAACACCAGACATCGTTCCACCGGTGATTTGTAAGTTGTCCTGATCTATGATGTCTGCATAA
This sequence comes from Allolobophora icterica, assembly GCA_963556255.1. NCBI lineage: Eukaryota > Metazoa > Annelida > Clitellata > Crassiclitellata > Lumbricidae > Allolobophora > Allolobophora icterica. The sequence goes on from OY744605.1 coordinate 61,199,651, forward strand.
GCCTTTGTCGCGGCGTCTGTTTCCATCGTGGGCGTTCCCACGTTTGTCAGTCGAAAACCTCCAGCCGACAGAATTCCCATCATGGTATCACCCGCTTTGTGGACGAGCCCAGCGGCGCTTATCTGCCCCCCTCCCACCCCACCTCCACCGTCTCTTCCAAATTTATCAACCGGCATTTTTATATACAAAAAGGTGACGGAAGTCTAACATAGGTCAAGCACGATGTCTTCAAAATTCTTTCCGGCAGCGAGCTCTCTTAGCACGGTCAGGCAGAGATGACCACATACCACATCATCGGGCCCCTGTAGCTGGAACGTTTGAGTTCTTATGGAACGGTTTAAATATCGAGAAATTTCGAGAGGCGGATCCAGCCCATAACTGTCAAAATAGATGGCTGTAGGCCCATCTATCCAATAGGCAACCCAGTGAGTACCATCGCCGGAACCAGAATCTAAATTAACAACTCCACACTCCTTCTCACGAGCCGCGGCATGCAGACCATCTCGCATGAAAACACCGCGGAAATGCGGCAGCGCCCTGGCAACTTTCTCTATATCGAAGTTGCTAAGAGGTTTTAGTTTTTTTGTCCGATGTAGAGACCCGATCCTTTACACATTGGGCAACAACCACCACGAGTCTCACGCCCGAGATATAAACCAGTCCCGCGGACCTGGGCCTCGAGTTCGCGATTGTGACGCGCCGCCTCCGCCAGTGCAGCGTCGCTGGCCTGTTTGCTCTGCACAGCCTTTACTACCCCAGCGGTCCCACCAGCCACGGCACCCGCCGCGGATAACCCACCAAAAAGCAGCGGGAGGAGAGCCAGTAGTGGAAGAAATCCACCCATTTTAGTCATCTTTTTCAATTGCGTTTTGGTGAATCTCAGCTCCATACCAACGCCTTCCGAAATCTTCTTCACTATTCGGGCGGCTTGAACTTTTGTGAGCGCGAGCTTATCGTTTCCGCGAAGCTGGCCATGAGTGAGCCGGATCGTGGCACCAGTGCCGGCGCGCGCAGCTCTAGCTAATGTTTGCTTTTGCCCTTCGGTCAGTGAAAGGCCGAACGCAACGTATTCAGTTTTCATTTTTGGAAAAAATATATCTAAAAGAGGGCCTTGTATCTAAATGTGAAAACCCGATTTCTAGTAGACGACGTTGAATTTGCTGCCATCCGATTCAAAATTCAGGAGTCGGTCGCTGATCAGGACGGCATATGCTGTCGTATTATTTGGTACCCCTTCGTTAAAGTCCACCTTGATTTGTATGTCCTGTACAGAGGTTTTAAGTCGTTCGGATTGCCTGCGCACGTCCAGGACGAAGATCGGAAACAAATCTACAAATTCGATTGGTGTCGGTTGGCATGACGATTCACGCGCGTCTATACCGCAATATTCTTCCTTGAAGTCACGTAGGGCCTTGTAAGCGCGAGAGGTTGTCCTCTTGGTGAAGTCGAGATTCATGTCAACCACCGGGTAGCGATCGCTGTTGAGCATAGCGAAAATGTTGCGAACCTGCACATGGTCAAACAGTGCCGGATTCTGGCCTTGATGTGCATTCTTTCCAGTCTGAAAAGCAACAAGAATCCAGCGTGGCTTTTCCGTGCCCGACTTAACGCTCAAACGCCAGGAAAAAGTCGTCGCTCGTGGCACCGCAATGTTGTCGCATTGCATGGCGCGGAATGCTACAGGTACCTTAACCTTGGCTTCAATCTGCTTCATAAGCATGCTTTTATACTCCAGAGCGGGTATTATATGCGGCATGAACCAGGAGAGTTTAGTCAGCGCGATCTGGCCATTGGCCGCTGCGGCTTCCTTGAAGATCGCGTCTGCATCCCCCTGCCGGCTCAGCAGTAAGGAGTGTTTGATCCCGTATACGACCTTGTGATAATCATCGCAAAAACCGAATAGATGTCTTAAGGGAACGATGAATGAAAACGTTCCAATAGGGACGGGTTTTCCAATGATCATCAGTCGACGGGCCTCGAAGCCGATATTCGCAGCCGCCGCCGCCGCGGTCGTGTCCTTCTGCCAACACATGTTTAAACCTTCGCCTTTGGAAAAATCATCGCCGTATACCAGCATGCCTTTCATCGTCGTGGCTTGCCCAGGTGACATGACATTCTCTATCTCGGTATTGTTAGCCAGGTATCGAATTTGAGAAAACATGTACGGGATAGCATTGTTGATGAATGACACCAACGAGTCTGCGTTGTAACCCGCGCCAGTTGATGTAATCCTGCCCTCCACAAGAAGGTAACTCTTGGAAGGTTGCGTGAAAATGTCTTGATTCTGGATGTCTATCTGTATGGCCTGGCCGTTGTTAATAGCCGCAGGGTTTTGTGATTCATACTCACGGTATTCAAACGATTCTATGCTATTGTCATCGGGTACCGCCGAAGCGATGTCCAACATTTCACTCGGCACGTCAAATGCCGCCATTATTATAGTTAAAAAAGTTCAAGCTTCAATTATTAATCATGTTGCAAATTAATTTCATATGTGGTGGGTTAAACATTTTTTTCCGTTTTGTGAATTAGTCGGAAATTTTTTTCATTTTGCAAGAAACAGACCCCTACCACAACGACTCGGCTTTATAGTCTTGAAACCGGATCCAGCAATGCGGCTGTTTATGTCAGCCATTGTCGGAACAACGGGTGGCGGACTCACAGCCAGTTGTTTCAAGTATTCGATGCTCTTGTCGCTGAGCGCCTTCTCCAAAGGTGCGGGAACAACGGGCGCGGCAGATGAATTTTCATTTCGTAAATGAGCTTCATTTACGGCCGCAGCGCGTCTCGCTTTCACGGCATCAACAATTTGCCTGACGGCAGATGCTGTTGTGGCGCCGGCTTTCGCGACATTACCAACCGCCTTGGCAACGTTTGTGATTGTGCCTCTATTCGCCGAAATGAAGGAGCCTGCACGGCCAAGGAAGCCCGCGATTTTGGGTATCCAGTCGAAAAGTCCACCACCCACGACACGACGCCGCTTTTTAATTCCAAGAACCAACATTAGAATATTTAAGTGTGAACATTTACGCACTGCGGATGTGAAACCTTATAGTTACTGTCTCACCGCGGAGGTTTAATTGTTCACCATTCTGGTCAGTCAGCCAAACACGAATGCCCTGTACGTTGCCAGCCGGTGCTACTGGTAGGTACACTAGATTTTTCGGAGACTCGATTACCTTGTAGCCGGGCGACACATCCGGGAAAAAACTGTAGATTACTGGCAGCTGGCTACCATTTCGATACGATCCAGAGATAATATCACAATTTACCAGGATTGTGTCCACCCGGAGAATATCGACTGGATTTTCTCCCTCTTTATAACCACTACCAAGCCTCTGAGGGTTAAAACCGAGCATTTGCCTGATGGTAGATTGAGCCATATTTACCTTATATAGGGCATTCGTAATTTTTATGAAGGCGCGTAGGGTAGATGCGTTAGCTCCTATGGTAATAGGAGAATTAAAGCCGAGTGGTGCCACACCCGTCGGAGAATTTTGCTTTTCTAACTGCCTACCGATTTCATCATTAATCTGTGCGATCTCGTAGCTTCCGTCGGGCAAAATGATCGTCTTCCACGTCACACCATTGTCGGTGCTGTAGACGAACTTGTTATTTGTACTATCGATGTTGGGAATCGAATTATAAGTTTCAAGATTGACCAAAGCAAGCTCAAAGCGTCTTTTTGGATCCAGGTACAGCGGTGGTGAGAAAGCCGTGGTCCACCCTGTAGTATCTGAGGAAACAACTATACTAAAATTTTCCTTAGGCTGTAAAAGTTCTCTAATTTCTTCGAGCAGTTTCTCCGAGCGTTCCATCTGAGCCATGAATTTTGTTTTCTATTTCTATTTTATGAGCATGTTTCTATTCAATTCGAGTGCCAGCTCTTTGGAGATCGCACCGGAACGCAGTAACTCGTCAAGAATGGCGGAGATTTCGTTGCCGAGACCTGTGTTTCCCGCGGCCCTAGAGGCCACCAAAAGCTGCAACCTCTCTACCAGAGCGTTTGGGTCGTTGTAAAATTGCACCGCGCCGCCTCGAATCAGCTGGAACTTTTTACTTTTCCGGCCATGAATAGGCAGACCAGACATCTGTACGAGTTTTTTAAAAGTTTCAATTGCTTGAGGCGAGTATTGCTTAGTCTTAACGAATCGTTTCGTTAACAGGCTGAACAACGACTCATCGGCCGGAGCTTCGAGCACCAGGTTCCCACCTTTAAACACTCTCAGTCTACCAGCAGACAGCGCGACGGGGTCAACGGAGAGCTCACCCAAGGCGTTGCCTTGTAATTTCAGAGGAACGGTTGGAACACTGAAACCCTTTCCCTTTTTGATGAGGGTGTGGCCCTCTATCAGTGTATCGATTCGCTTTTTATATTCCCTTAGGGCTTCGATATCTGCAGTCACCGCATCTACCTTTTCTTCGTCTTTTTGCTTTTTAGCCAGCTTTTTCTCTTTGCCCAGGGTGTGGCGATTATAGTGATTGACCTCACCGATTATCTTTTCAGCACCTGCCTTGTCGGCTAAATCGAGCTCGCTCGGAGGTCTGAAACCGTGCCTTATGATTGCCTCGACGTTGAGATATTTGTTTGGATCGACTAACAGTGCGGGGGGGATTCGGGATGCTGGAAGCGCTGGAGCAGCCGTTGGAGCAACTGCTCCCACGGAATCACCGAACAAAGCTGCTATCGGGTTAAAATTAGCAGACTCTGAAATCTGCGCCGGCAAATCCTGTAAAGCGCTGGTGACTTTCTGCAGCTCCTTAGACGTAGCCACCTGGGATTCAGCGGTGGCTGTGGCTATTGGTTTGAAAAGCTTTGCCGCATCGTACTGAAGATTGGCTTCACCGAGCTTCTCATCCACGAAACGCTGTCTCAATCGATTTCTCCGAGCTAAATAATCCTGAGTTAACGCGTCTCGCTCCTGTTTAGAAGAAACCTTTGTCCACATCGTGGTTGTATGTCGACTATATGTTGCCTATATCATGTCTTTAAATACTTGCCTTGGGCTTATAGAAGCGATCGAACCCGCAACGATATTTTCCATCGTACACTTTGGACGTCAAATCTATGACTGCGAATCCATATGGCTGGGCAGCACACTCGCTGAAGAACGTACGGAACTCATCGAAAGACATGTCGCCGCCCACGAACGTATCGTGAATGGCTCGTAAATTCTTGCTATCCTGGTTGAAGAGGACGATAAGATTAGCATTGTCACGGATCGCTTGCTTCGGAATTCGAAAATAATTCTGTGTTAAGTAGAAGCAGTCCGCGCCACCGTGTCGACCCATAGTGAAATACCTTTCGATGGGCGACTGTTTTTCAAGCATGACGTCATCGAACACTAGAAGGCTTCTGGCATTCTTATTTAATGATTCAACTGGAACTATTTCATCTGAGCAAGAGTGAAAGGAAGCCACTTCCTTCCCGGCAACTTTTTCCAACTCTGTAACCCAGTCCCGGAGGAACTGATATTTTTCCTGTCCCAGAGACTTCGAGTATAGATACAGCCGATCAAAACGCAGGTACCCCTTCTTCAACAGAAGGTTGAGTAGTAGGTTTGTTTTTCCACATCCGCTAGGCCCACAGATTATGCATCGTATGCTTGATGGCAACAACCAATGGTGGTGTTTTTTCCCATCGTCGGCTTCGAGATCGAAATTTGTTATTTCCATATAGAGACAACGAGTTATGATTGTATTCAACGAACACAATGTATTGCCTACGATGTAAGAAACATACTGAGACTTCAAATGAAACAATCGTCGAGTTACGAAACGGTCGGCCAGCCAAGAAGGGAACCTGTGCCGTCTGCGGTGCAAAGAAGAGCCAAATTTTGCCTTCTAAAGTGCGGAAGCGCAAGACTCATGAGTCTAGCGGAGGCTCGTTGCTGAATAGGGCCCTCAACGCTCTTCCTCTGCCTGAGATGCATATGAGTCTTCCATCCGGTATGTCTTCGGAAGATAATCCGGGAGGTTCTTTTCAGAATACGGGAAAGTACTCTTACTGTGGACCATTCACAAAACTCGATAAACGGCTGTCACAGCGCTATCACGGTGTTAATCAGCTCGACCGTGCGTGCCTCCACCACGACGTCGCTTACGCAGTGCATAAAGATACTCCGGGGCGTAACCACGCAGATGACATCCTCGCTGCAGCCGCGTCGAAGATCGCACTCACCGATGAAACTCCGGATTATGAGAAGAAAGATGCCCGGCTCGTATCGGCCATTATGTCAGCGAAGTCGAGGCTGGGGATGGGTGTTGGGCGGCGGCGCAAATGAAAATCATTTGTGTATGTGTTTACCTGTTTGTAATATATAGTTTTACTGAATGTCTAAGCACCTTTCAGCCGTCTATTACAGCCCTAGAGGTTACTGGCGAGGTAAGGCTGCGGTGAAGAAACTAGCCGTAGCCGCCAAAGTTTCCGAGGCCGAGGCTCGTGATTGGCTGAAGAAACAAGCGGTGTGGCAGATTTATCTTCCCGTTCCACGCCGCATACCGCGTCCAAAGTTCGATGAAAATCGACCAAACGCCGTACACCAAGCCGATCTCTTGTTTTTACCTCACGATAAAGTAGGTCGAAAGACTTATAAATACGCCTTGACTGTCGTCGATGTTGCTTCACGATACAAAGAAGCAGAACCGTTGATCAACAAAAGTGCGACCGAAGTCGCCGCCGCTTTAAGCCGGATCTATAAGCGGGGCCCTCTAACTTGGCCTCGACTTTTTCAGGTCGATCCTGGACGGGAATTTATGGGTGATTTTACACCGTTGCTGACGAAGCACGACGTTCTTGTAAGACGCGGACAGGCCGCAAATCATCGCCAACAGGGCATCGTTGAACGCTTTAACCGTACTCTAGCTGAGCGACTCTTCGGTGCCCAGTACGCTCAGGAATTGCTCCTGGCTGCAAGGGGGTCATCCGAACGGTCGGTGGAATGGGTTCGCCGGTTGCCCGAAGTTGTAGCTGCACTAAACAATGAGCCGACGCGTTTGCTCGACATGAAGCCGGTTGAAGCGATGAAAGCTGCTAAAGTGACACAGAAGCCCTCTCATTCACAAATGAAAACTCGTTTGTGGGGAATGGATGAGCCAATTCTCGGACATGACGTTCTCGTTCGATATTTGTACGCTCCCGGCGAGCTTGAGGGTGGAAGCAAACGCGCTACCGACCCTAACTGGTCGCTCACCATCCACGCTATTTTGGATGTTGTGCGACAGGCTGACCAGCCGGCTTTATACCATCTAGTTGATGGGCCTGGCCGCGGATTTGTACGTGAGGAGCTGCTTCTGGTGCCAATGGGCACTGAGTTACCCCCCGATAGAATACTCAACCGTCGTTGATTTTGTAGTGCCCGTATGCCAGCGTTGTTATCCCGTCCGGAGATATCCACTTTTTTGTGTCTAATGGAGAGAGGCTGATCTTATTCTGCTCGTACACTCCGATCTGGTGGTCGTGGCTTCGAATCACGACTTGTGTGTGCCGCATCTCTTCTCGTTCGAACAGGCATTCCTTGTATAGCTCGTGGTGCAGATCCTTCTTCACAACTGCTCTCTGAACGCCTTTTGCTTTCCTGATCTCTGAACCACCCGATTTTAAGATCGAGTACATCTTCGGACGCAGTCCCACGAATTGGGCTATGGCAACTCCGTTACATTCATCTTTGAACTTGCCCACGACTTTCTTGTTCTCGACGTCGTAATAGGGGCTGTCTCTTGGAAACTCGGAGAGGTCGTATAGGTGTTTTTTATTCCACATATCGGCATAGGCGTTCGGAGTCTCCACCTGAAATAAGAGGCTATCTGTGTCTGTATATAGCAACTGGGCTTTTTCTCCGTACTCGTTTTTCACATCGTTGTACCAGAAGTCGTACATCAGATGCTTGCTGAGGTCGAGGACAGCCTGGCCGACATATACAGGTCTGTTTAACTTGAGCTTGCTCTTCAAACTGTGAATCGCGGCGAGTTGGTCGTTGAAGATTTTGTGTGATATGTAGGCCGGGTCAGCAATTAGTTTACGAAGTTTGTCAACTTTCGAGGTCGGTACCAGGTTAACTCTGATTCTTTTTCTAAGATTTTCCATGGTCTTTCCAAAGACCGCATTATTAGCCAGCTTGAAGAAATCCTTCTCAAATTCCGACGTTGCCTTCGCCCTCAATTTCGTATTCATCTCGATATATGGAGCCATCCATGCCTCCTGTCTAAACTTAATGACACGATGAATTTTAGAAACTCGTAGGCCCAACGAGTGGTAGAGTTTGAGATTTCTATAATGGACCACATACCGCTCCTTAGGTCGTAGGCTTGGTACTAACTTCACATGCTTTGTGAACTTGCCTCCCAACTCGTTCATGAGCACATTCTGATAGTCACTCAACCACCCCTCTTGGACAGTCAGGGTCTCCGGTGCTAGGGGATAGTCGTTGTGAGCAATGTGGAGGTGCTCCGGATACTCAAGATCGACTTCGAGAAGGAAGCCTTCAGGCGCGTCGTCCGCAGTTTCCAACACTTCATCGAGAGTTGGACTTGCCCAGCTAAATCCTCCAACTGGTAATGGCTGTTGCATCGCCCAGCCGTAAAGATTATTCGCGTCGAGATACATGATCCAGTTGTCTGGCTTCGTGGTATCGTGATCTGGGCATTGTGGGTTGTTGGCTTTTGCGAAGCGCTTAGATACCATCGAGATTCCACCTCGGAGACCTTTCTCTACGAACAAATGCATATCTATATCGGTTAAAAGTTCGAGCTCGATTTTTGTCTTTTTCAACAAAGCGTCCCAGGCCATTCCTGGCAGGCTGAAGTAATTTGCCGGATCTAAACTGTAGTGCTTCATCGATGTGGCTCTGAAGGTCTCGAATACATCGGCTAGTAGGAGTACATCCGTACGGAGATACAGGTCGTGATAGTCACCCAGAGTTTTACAATCGAATTCATTCCATACCCGTTGGGCGTGTTGATAATCCTCATCAGAAATATTCTCTCGGGAGAGCCTGCTGTAGAACGCTTCTTTAGGTGGAAGTTTTTCTTCTTCGAAGCGGTGGTAATCGTGGATGTATTCGTAACAATATACGCCCTTTCGTCTCAACAGATCTAGTTTTGTCCTATCATTGCGAACGTAATTTTCCTTTATATATGCCGTTGTGACTTTCAGATCCTCTAGCGACAGATTTCCTGATAATTTATCCAACGAGCTGTTTAGAAACTGGATACTATCAATGAACTGTAGTTGTCCAATGTTAAATGTCATGTATTTCTCCATATTGTTTGGGATGCAGTTAATTTCAGTTTTTTCATCCTGTGCGGCTTCACAGCCTCCGATCGCTTGCATGATGAGATGGCTGTCGTAGCCTCGCAGATTGTGGAAGACCACTGGCACCTTACACTTATCTGGATATATTCTAAGTTTTAAGTTACACTCGCTGTGAGCGGCACCTCGGTACTTACCAGTAATGTGACAGTGGTCGCGAACTCTATCCGCTTCGAGTGCATTTCCGCATATGTGGCATTCGATGGCTTCGCGGAATGATTGGCGATCGGCCGCTGACATAACCATCTTAGCTGGGGTGGCCAGTCTTTGTTTGATAGAGGCCAGCTCGCCTTGTAATCGTTGCAGGAACTCTTGCACGGCGTTCTCTCCACGATATAGCACCGGCTTCTTCGTGCGACCGTCGCATCGAACTACTATATAACAAAAACTACATGGTTTCTGCTCAGCTATCTGTCTGGTGTTGCTCTCGTTGGGGTTCATGACTGCACCTTCGATTGGTATGTTTAGAGCCTCGAAGTCCGCGTAAATAATATACGGAGTGCGCATCTGTTTGTGATGGTTCTGGAATTTGAGGATATTTTCATCCTCTTTTGGCATCTCAATCCGCTGAGGCTTCTGACTAATGCCCTGACAATCTTCGATATGGGCATCCAGTAAGTCTTGTCTACAGAATATGTGTAGGCAGCGACGACATGGGTGTTTTTTGTTTTTGTCTTTGCTGTTTTGATTAAGAATTCGGCCAAGGTCTTTAATCCAGACGTAGTGGTAATTCTCACCACTGACTAACAGTAGAAGATCGATATTATAGTCTCTATTGTTCTGCTTTGAGACATAAATTGGATACAAAGCTTTATCCCACCCGAAGACTGAGACGCTTATATTTGGGTTCTGACGTTCGAACTTACCAATATCAGTGACCTTCACTGGAAATTCCATACCGTCGAAGTTTAGCTCGAGGAGGTGTGTACGATACTTAGTAGGGCGTTGAGGGTCCTTTTCTACTGGATACATTGCGCTTAGTATGGCCCACTCGAAGCATCGGTTATCTTTATTCTTTACATTAATAACCGTACGAGGGGGTATATACTTTGGTGTGGGAAAGTAGCTCTTACCTCGGAAAGGCTTATATCTTGCAAGACTGAGGTCTAGCGCCACGACCCGTCTCACCCTCCACCCCGATCCCTCATTGGTATACTCCTCGAGGAGTTTTAGTACTTCGGCCTTGGCCTTCCGAACAGCCCCTTGGATTTTACCCGCATTGGTAATTGGTTCTGCTTTGCTTCGAAAGTAGGCCGTGTTGGTAATAGTACCCGGGGTCGCGTTTCCATCGTACAACATGTCGACGGTCGGTGCCAACTTTTCCAAATCAACAGTCAACACTTGCGAGTATTTCAAACCACCATTTTTCAAGAGCTCTTCGTTTAGCTGCGACTCAATGTTGTGCTCCATTGCACTCAAGAAAGCCAACGCATCTCTTTCCAGCCTGTGGTTAAGAGGTACTTCTGCACGGAAGTCTCTCAGATGCTGATTGGCTAGCTCTCTGTGTACTAGAAAGGGTGGTGGTCCACCTCTATCCTTCTTAATTAAGAGTGGGTCGAATTCTGCCAGAAGGGCCTTACGTTTCGCCCCTCTGCGCTTGCGCACTGGAGGAATTGGCCTTGGAAGCAGTGGCTGTAGTAAGCGTCTTTTGACTGAATCTGGTATAGGTTCATCTAAGATATTCTGTAGAACAGCCCGAAGAGCTGGTGGCCCGGTAAACTCATTCAGCAATTGTTCAATTTTTTCATTCGTAGACAATGCCATAGTTAAAAATTATTTTATACTAATGTGGCAAACTTTTCTTTAATATAATAACAGAATCGTTTGTTTAAAATGAAATTTTGTTTACTAGATATTCGATTGTCGCTTGCTCATCTGTATTATCTCAATACAATAACGGAATCCTTTCTTTAATAGAGAATTTTTTACTCTACTACTATGTTCGCTAGTCTTTTCCATTCTTTCTCGAATTCACGGGTTAGGCCGCAGCGTCGAACTCTTGATTTTATGACGTAATAATCACAACGTATACACTCACCTAAGTGGTTTTTGATTCCCCTTCCACATTTGGCACATGGTTTTGTCCCGCAGCCGTTTCGCAGTAGTGCTAAATGTTTGAAACAGTACTCCCCAATGCACCTGCGAGAGCAGAGATTTTGTTTGCCTATCATAAGCCATTTGCAAAAGTTTTGCCCTAACATTATGTTTTTATGTATACCACAACAGATTCTTTTATTTAAATTGAAAAAATGACCCGGTTTGGGCCGGCCTCGTGGGAGGTTCTCGGCCGGCAGCAAACGACACTCTTGCGGTTTGATGTGTTAGGGCAATCCACGATCCTTTTTTTTGTTTTGGCTGGCAGGTTTTTTGGTGGCGCAATTCGTACACTAAATGGGGACAAAAAAATGTGGGGGTGGAGACCATCCCCTGACAAATTTGATAGAATAGTGAGGTGCTGCGCCAAACCCCGTAATGGACATCTACTCTTGTAGTTTTCTGCCCTAACATTCCCCAGAAAGTCTGTAGACACTAGACGAAAAGCATTCCATGCTTGTTTCGCATCACCCTCCAGCAAGTTGTTGAAGCGGTCATCTTTGAAGAGTTCTCTAATCTGAGGACCCACAAACACTCCCTCTTTAATCTTTGCTTCGCTGAGTCGAGGGAATTTTTCATGCAGGTATCGGAAAGCTGGCGAAGTGCGGTCCATGGCTTTCACGAAGTTCTTCACCAAACCTAGTTTGATGTGAAGGGGTGGTAGTAGGATTTTGTGAGCCTCGACCAGAGCTGGGTGCTGGATATTCTTCTGTCCAACTGCCATGTTTTGTCTGGGAGTCCATTCCTTCCGCACGTAATGCAACTCTCTTGCTCGGCTATCCCACTCACACAAGAAACACATATATTTTGTATATCCTTGCTGCAGTCCCATTAAAATGGCAACTACCTTCAAATCACCACACAGGTGCCATTTGTACCTGTTATAGTCAATGGAATGCAGTAGCTGTTTTAGGTTATCGTATGTCTCTTTCATGTGGACAGCATGCGCTAATGGAATAGATGGAAGACGGTTTCCATTGTGCAAAAGCACAGCCTTAAGACTCAGTGTTGAAGAGTCTACAAAGAGTCTCCATTCCTGTGGGTCATGAGTGATCTGTAAGGCATTCATGAGGTCGTCAATATTTGAACAGAATACCAGATTACCTTCCTTCATGAAGAAAGGTTCGAACTGCTGATGGCGCTTTCTATATGAAGTAATTGTGACATCTTCTTCCAGAAGATTCCATTGTTGGAGTCTTGATCCTAGCAATTCTGCCTTGTTTTTGGATAAGTCCAAATCACGAACAAGGTCATTTAGTTCTTCCTGTGTTATTCTGTGTGGGGTTGATGCTGCACCACAGTGAAAATCGGGATCACTGCACGTTGACGGACCAGGAGAAGAACATGTCGGCTCACCCTTGTCCTCATCAGACGAATCAGGGAAAATGTATTCTGCTTGAGGTTCTGGAATAGGAAGTCCATCACCATGTGGAACTGGTCTCAATGCAGACGGAATGTTTGGGTAAACTATTGTCGACTTCTTTTGCTTCGTTATTCCACCGGAAAGAGGAGGAACCAAGCAGAAGTAACAATCATCTACGTGGTTGCTTTGCTCTCTCCACACCATGGGAACTGCAAACGGCATTGATGGTCTTTTGCCATTCAACCACTGTGAAAGCTGTGTTGTACATGTAGCACAGCATATATGCGGGGCCCATGGCTTGTCTTGGTCACCAACCTTGCATCCGAAGTAAGCATGATATGCCTTCTTGACTTGAGAAGTTATACTTTTCTTCTGGTTGGCATATGTCACTTCCCCACAAATATAACAGAAGTTGTCCACAGTATTTACGCACTTCCGAGGCATTACTGCTCTGTATTGTATCTAAATGGATAAAGTATAATAGATTTATAAAACAGTAACTAACTTAAACTATCTCGCACAAAGTCTATAATATTGTAAATGCTCAACCGTTCGGACTCGGCTTTATACAGTACACTGCTGACGTCATCTTACGTCAGCAGTCGACTGGCTGTAGTTTTACATTGCATCACAAAATGACGTGTTCAACTGTGCATGATGTGTCCATGATGGGATTATGCAATGAGGTGGAATATTACATCATTCTAGACTTATTTAGGATATTGTCGCAGTCCTACTGCGTAAATTTACATGGTGAAACATAAAAAATGAACTATAGGAAATATTTTCAAAACGAGAGCCAATAAAAAAAATTTATGGTTATTTTCGTGTTCAGCACACCAAGATGCTACACATTAGGGCCTTTTCCAGTGAGTAACGATTTCTATGTTGACCAGTGAATTTTTAGAGAACAGATAAGGCATAAGATATTATAGGAGTATAGGGTAGGCCTATACGGTACATAGAAGTCTCCTGTACGTTACCGTATCTTACTGTATGCAGCTGGAATATCCATTCACTCATACTTAACACAGAGCCTTTATATAGCGCCACTAACGATATAATCCGGTGTCAATGTATATCGTTGTGACAAGCGATGAACTGGAGCTGTTGCTACCGTTCTGTTAATGTGAAACTTCGCCTTAATCAGTTTTGTCATGTGTCACATAAAAATGTCACGTCATTGTCATGTAGGCGCTGTTTAATGTCACACAACAGTTTGTGGTGGCTTATTTGTCAAAAATAATGGACAGTCTGTGATGGTTATAAGCGAAGAGTACAGAATAACACATATATATGGAAATATAGATAAGCAGATAATTATACGCCTACATAAGCATACACTGACTGACAAATGCAGAGTCACGTACAGACAGACAGACAAACAAACACAAAACGAATGCACATTCAAACAAGGAGTGGCACACATATGGACACATCTATACAGAAGACGGACAACATACACAAGAAATCCAGACACATACAAACACGCACAATGGCGCACAGACTCAGGTATTCGAACAGACAAACAGAGACAGACATCCTGATTAAAAGACAACAGACTGGCGTAAAGATACAGAGATAGAGAGAGAGACAGATACAGAGACAGCTACAGAGACAGATACAGAGACAGAGACAGATACAGTGATACATAGACAGATACAGAGACATATACAGAGACAGAAACATATACAGAGACAGATACAGAGACAGGCGGACAGATAGAGACGCTAATATTGAGCCACAATATGCTAAAGAGATAAAGTGGAATTTCTGTCGGTGTAGACGAGGTTTTGGTTGACATATTAGGAAGCGCTCATGGATTAATGGTCGTCTATAATAAAGCGTTGACATCGCAGACGGATGATGTATTATCCTTCCATCTTCCACTCTCCATCCACGGTCGACCGGAAGTTGCCTAATCAGTCCGCCACGAGCTTCCGGAACACGCGCAGCTATAGGTCAGATTGGGCGGGTTTTCAAACGTCAGCATGAGTTCATGGCACAGTGAAGTAACATCACGAACAGATAACTGTAGGTTACTAAAACCATTCTCAAGTTTTGTTATCCTTAGAATAATAATTGCGTTTAAAACATTTTTCGATTTTTATTACAGTTACTAATTTTTAAATTTTTTAACCGAGTCTAGTGTAGTCCTTCAGATGAGGAAATAATTTCGGAGAGAAAAAGGTCTGGAACTATTAATGACATCTGGAACCGACATTTGCGCATTGTAATGTAGGCCTAGTCTGCTGTAGCCTATTGTGTTCTATTAGAATGCGTTGCGCTGTGTTATAATTATTTATTTTACTGTATTTTATTGCATTACATTGGACTGTACTGTTTTGTGTAGTCAGTCTTGTTGTCAAGACCTTCAACCTCAAGACCAAGACCAAGGCCTAGAGTTTGAACCTCAAGACCTAGACCAAGACTTTGAACCTCAAGACCAAGATCAAGACAAACTTTGAAACTCAAGACTAAAAGCGAGACCAAGACCCAAAAAATCACAATCATATCCACACTTATTCCTAACTAAACATTGTCAAGGCGGACTACTCGCTATTTTAATGAAAACATTAGTATTCAAGCAAAACAACTCTCAATGCAGACTGCAGAGATTTCCGAATTCGTATTTACAAAAGTCCATCATGCGAAATGTTATTCCAAATGCCTGTTGCATTTTATAAAAACCAATTAGCTCAGAATTTTCTGACCAAGATGTAGGCCTCATAAAAATTCCGCTATGACATTGTGAAAAAATACGTTCTACATGTGCTGAAGTCGCTAGCATACACAGCAGCGTTTCATGCACTGGATGTCAATGTACAAAAGATTGAGCACAACAGAAAGAATGTGGCTTCCTAAACCGGAAGTAAATAACCAGAAATCAAAATAATTGTCCAAAACGACGGTAAATCCTCATTCACACTGTGCAAATACTAAAGCAATTGTATTAATAGGCTAATTATGTGATAAATTTTTTAATTCTTGCTTTTTGTTAAATGACTGCTCGCATTGACAGTCGAGTCATGGTCTTGGTCTTGCAAGACCAAGACTTTGAACCTCAAGACCAAGACCAAGACTTTGAACCTCAAGACCAAGACCAAAACTTTGAACCTCAAGACCAAGACCAAGACTTTGAACCTCAAGACCAAGACCAAGACTTTGAACCTCAAGACCAAGACCAAGACTTTGAACTTCAAGACCAAGACCAAGACATGGTATCAAGACCAAGACCAAGACTTAAAAACGAACTCGAGTGCACTCGAGACCAAGACCTTGATCCAGAGGACAACAGCAGACTGTGTATAGTGTATCTTACGAAGCAAACTAATAAATAAGGTACGTGTATTATTGTATTGTATTGTTTTGTATTGTATTTGAACATTTATAAAGCGCCTCTATCAAGGGTGCACCGTTCAGAGGCGCTCCCAGTGCCCAAAGCCGCGAGAAAAAGAAATGAGTATTGAGGAAAGCAGAGGAAGACGAAGGGTCACCTATTAAAATTTGAGAGCGAGTAGGAGACAGTGTGTTCCAGAGGTTGAGGCAAAAGATCGGGACTGCGCCACAGCTGTTCTAGTATAAGGAACTAAAAGATCCAGTTTGTTCGAGGAGCGAAGTGCACGATGCGAAAGAGGCCGGTGAATTACGTCGATTAAATATTTATGGACGAGACCCCGCTGTGCCTTGGACACCAGAATGAGGTTTTGGAACTCAATACGTGCAGAGAGAGGAAGCCAGTGCAGTGCTCAGACATGAAGGATATGAATATTGTATGTATTAGGCCAATATCCGCTTTCAGTAACCCATCTGGCAAATAACCTCTAGGGGTACTAACCCCATTAACAATAACCCAAAGAAGATAAACACCAGCTTAAAATCTCCTGGCCAATAACCCAACATTCATCTGTCTAAATAAGTAAATAAGTAAGTAATCTTTATTAGCGTGAAATAAACGCCCACACTTTGCAACAACAATGCATGCAGCAGTGAGAAAACCACAATGTCGGCAGAAAAAAACGATGCATATTATGAGCAGTTTTATAAGTTTAAATATAACCATAACCAAAACCACCGGTTTTTTTGTATCAAACAACAACAAATGGAGAGCACAAGCTTATTATCACAATAAATTGATTACTAGCAGAGAAACAATGGGAATTTTAAAAAACTAAAGGGAACATGTCTCGACTAGTAGGATCACCCATTCATCATTACGTTACTTGAGTGGCAGACTGAATATGCCTAATTGTATTATTGTACTATATTTAAATCTTTAACTAATTCTTAACTAGCTAAATAGCATACACAATATTATCATATTATACCGTCGTCAATCAAATAGGCATGCAGTCTACGTTTGATTACGTGAGTTTTGTTCAGGCACCGTGTGTAATTACTGTAGCTTTTGAAGCGTATTTAAAATGTAATAAAGCGTAGCATCCAGTGACGAAATTACTCATAAACATGAAATCAAGAATATCCTACTCCGTTGAATTACTAAGTGTTTGCTTTTATCGCCTTAGTGAAAATGAGTAATTTTGAATAGCGCCCTTCAATATTTGCAGAAAATTTAATGTAGTGCATTTCACGACACGACGTCGATGAACATTTATCACAACTAGCGATTATGATGAGGCTTACAAGACGATCAAAGATCAATGTGCGACGATCAGTTTCGCAATAAAGTATTTGGAGTAAATAAAACTGATTCCGGAATGAATAAATTCAGCATTTGTATAACGAAAATGCAACTATCAGACCAAGCCGGTTGACATCAAGTCAGGCTAAATGTAATTACTAATTAGACTTGCATTTATTGAACCCACCTATATATACTTGCTGACTTGATTGCGGTTTTATTTTGGTGCAGCATCACAAAGTGTTCATATTTTCTACCAAAATAATAAGCTGTTGAGTGACATTCAGGAAACAGCGCCTAAGTGAAAATAATCACCAGTTTGAAATCCGCTGGACAATAACCCCAACATTCATCTGTCTAAATAAGCAAGCAAGCAAGCAAGTAAGTAAGTAAATAAGGTAGTAAGTAAGTAATCCTTGTTAACGTGAGGCAAACGCCTACACTTTACAACGACAATGCATATAATAGTAAAGAAAGCAAAATGTCAGCAGGAAAAACATTAGACACTGCTGCTGTAGAGATGCTGCTAATTAATTTATTATGTAGCCTAATAACACCCCTAAGATTTTTAAGGCATGATATTCAGCTATTGATATGCAGATATGTAAATTGGGTAATGTAGCGTTATGCATACCGTGGCTGAGGGTAGAATGATTAACTAATCTACTAATTTAATCTAATTATTTAATCTGTTACTTTTCGGTTGTTGGTCATGGGTTAATTTCCTGAGGGGTATTTGCCCATGGGGTGTTATTGCCCAGGTGTTTTAAGCTGGGAATATTTTCCTTGTGTTTAGTGCCCAGGATTATTGGTCAGAGGAGATTGACCAAGGGCTTTTACTCTAGAACCATATTGTATATATAGCCTACACACAAACATCTGTAAGGAACATAATTGCTTTCAACGTTTAACCACATATTTTCTTTGGTGCCTTTCCGAACCTATACAAAGAACAGTGTACAGCTGCCTACCTTTGCTGATGACGTGCTGTTCCACGAGTTATACTCCAGCAACCAAGTACAGGCTCATGGCCAGTTATGTCCTTTGAGATTTGCTGTGGCAGAGGCTATGAGAGGACAAGGGACGAGGGCAGATACAGAGATACGTAAGCGGACAAGTACACTCTAAGCTGGGACGCCACTGACAGACGGAAGCAATACATACATAAGCACCTAGAGCGGAATTGAGAGAGTTAAGCGTAGGCGAACAGACGGATTTCGACAGCGAGAGAGGCACACGGACAGTCGGACACATGCAAACAGTAAAAAGAACAAACCCAGTGGCAATCGAATATATACCTGTTCTTCGTCTACGCTTTTATCGTCTGTAACGTAACGTATCTATTTATGTAGAGCCTTTTCTGTGACGAACTGCGTCATCCGCGAACTACCAAGTCCTGCCAGCATTTCCATTTCCGCCACGGCACCCAATGTACGTCCGTCGACTTCCCTAACTGCTTCCTCGCTTTCTCCCTCTACTCCTATTCCTCCTTCTCTTCTTCATCCCAACCTCCCGAACCGCTGCTCCATCCTTATTCCCATCATCCTCCCCACTAGGTCCGCGCGGCACGTAGTTGGCTCGTAGCATCGATGCCAACTTTCGACCACCGCTGCTTACATCTGTCACCGCGTGCAGATGTCTTGTATCCATGTAGTAAAGCAACAATCGCATTCAGTGCGCTAAGATTTCACATATAACGCATCAAGTTTGCATATTGCGATTAAATGTGAATGCCAAGAAAGTAAACAATGTTACAATCAATTTAAAATCTTGTACAGCTTCATTATACATCCTTATATATGTTTGTTTTGAAAATACCACGCGGATAAATACAATCATTAAAAATAAAATGTTTGCTTGTCAAGTTTACAAATTTACATAATACACATATAGTTTAATTGCAAAATGTACAAATACAATATGTGAATACGTATACTGCATTTATGCAATTATCTTATCATCCATGTGTTTATCACGGTGACATGTTCGTGTTAGGCTGTATCTACTAATCACGATAAGTAATTTTATTCTAACTAATTATCTTAATTACTTGCCGTTTGAAGTCCCTCAACAAAGTGCCTCAAATTCAATATTTTATAGGATCTGACTGGAACAAATTATCCGACATGTTCCGTAAATCTAAGCGGAGCACCTGCCTACCAGCAAAGATGCTGAAAGCATATTAAATGTGGTCGGGGATGGATGGAGCTTAGATGCCGCATCACCACCATCACTACCAGCAGCAGCAGCTGCAGATGCCAAGAAGGTCCCTCGCGATGCCAATAATGCCATTACCGTATACGCGCAGTATCGAAAAAAGGCGCACCTGCGTCGGCCAGATCAATAGTAGGCTCGTAGTTTTCTAACGTTACATAAATGCCTTTCGTCACAAACACAAGTGTAATAGAAAAAGACTACGATGATGATGATGATGACAATGGCGACTGTGACGGTAATGATGACTGTGACGATAATCATAACATTGATGACAACGACGATGACGATGATTACGATCGTGCAACCACGATGATGAAGACAATTTTAGCGATGACGACGATGTCTACTATACATAGTATACTGCTGATGTGACAATGATGATAGATGATGATGCTGATAACGACGACGGCAGTGATGATGATGATGATGATGATGATGATGATGATGATGATGATTGCGATGACGACAGAGACGACGATGCTGATATTGATCACTAGGCATACACACATATTTCTGTATATATATATATATATATATATATATATATATCATGTATATATATGTGTGTGCGCGCACATATACATATATATATATATATGTGCGCGCACACACACACACACACACACACACACACACATATATATATAGGAATATCCGAATAGTCAGAGGATCCAATTGCGGTGGTAAGGCAGAGCGGACGCCGTTGAATCCGTTGGTGGTGCACCTGTCTCCGGGAATGTCCTTCCTGTTGACATGCGCACTTGGAGACGTGCGCACCTGCACAGCTGCCGGCAACGGCCACTCTCCTCCTCCTCCTCGTCCTCCTCGTCCTCGTCCTCCTCGTCCTCGTCCTCCTTCTCTTCATCCTCCTCCTTCTCCTCCTCTTCCTCTTCTTCCACCATATATGCACGGCCAAGGGAACTGATGATGAATAGCCACGACTGTGCTCCGGAAGTATATGCATATATGTAGACCTCTGTTTCTATGTAATACTATGTATGTTTACACGCACGTATGCATGCATGTAGGCCTATGTATGCATATATGTATGTATATGCGTATGCATGTATGTATGTATGTATGTATGCATGCATGTATTTATTTTTATGTATAACAATTGTCCTCTGAATTTAAATTCACTTGCTTGATTTGTATTTTGTAATAATGGTTCAATTGGTATGTAGTGTAGCTAAGGTTTAGTTAATTAAAATCAATTCAAATCAAATATTCGTTAATTGAAAAATTCCCGTCGACAGACATATATACGCGATGGGTTTACACGGTGATTACAAAGAAAATAATTGCAATTGATAATAAATCAGATAACAGTTGGTGAAAAGAGACTGAACAGATTAATGGATTTTAGAATAAAGTATGCATAAAACAGAAAAACAGTATACTGCTGAAATAGTTAATTGTCAGTATGTGTTTTTTATAGAGCATCATTTTTATCAGATGATGTAAAATTATGAGCCTGTGGCCGGAGATTATGAGGGATATTGCGATCAGGTTGAAAATAGGGTCGCAGAACATGGCCGGGGACTGTAATGACTGCCTTTAAGGAGGCGTTCATCTGCCTGTTTTGCCATTTCAGAAGCACTTAGAATGGATGGAGAAAGTAAGCCAGAACGTCGCATTTTTCTCAACAGTTTCTCAACCCTCTCTCTGTCTTCTACTTGGGTATAGCCACGCCAGGTCGGAGAAGCATGCGTCAGAGAGGCTATGGTGGTCTTGCTATTTCCAGTAAGACATGAGGTGGAAAGCCGTGGGATCGGAGGACTCGGAGTGCATAGAGCGAAGATGAGGAGGTAGATAGAACTTTATCAAGATGAAAATTCATTCCAAGGTGGGAACATATTATGATTCCTAAGACTCGTAGAGAAGTGACCCGGATTGCTCCCAGAATGATTGGGGGAGGGAGATATAGAGGTATCCTTTTCCTCTAGCAGAATTTATTAGTTCACTCGTTTTGTAGGGTTTAGGTGAAGGTTATTACTAACATTGCCAGCATTTAGACATCAGCATCGTACGATACAATTTAAAATTAAAATTATACGTCGAGAATTGCCAGCGGATTGCATATAGAGATCTGAAAAGCAGGGAGACAGCGTGAAATGCTTGAATTTGAAAGACCGAGCCTAAGCGATCTTCTGCAGCAACAGACGACATTATGATGATGAAAAACAGTTAGGTCAGCTACTGCTTCACTTGGCTCAGTTGTCTGGAGCCTGTTAAAATGCTAGGACGTTTCACAGGAAATCTCCGGAATAATTTCGACCAGAATTACGTGATCAGTAGCTTCATCGAACGCTAAAATCAATTCGCCAAGATGTTGTCGATGGTCATTGATGATATTGAACGAATGCAGTTGAAGTTATATCGAGGCACTTGGATCTTCAAGCTATGGACCTTACTTACCGCGAAGTTTACGAGGTGACGATCACATCGCTTCCAAAGACAAACAGTATCGGTTATTTTCGTATGCAACGGCTACAGGTTAGCTGTACAGACTTTAGTCCTAAAATAAAGTTAAAGGTCTTAGGATTAAAGTCTGTGTGTGTTTAACGACGTTGGTTTTTCTACAACGTCTGTTGAATCACTGATTCAGATAAGAGCTGTTCATCGATTAACAATTTTAATCGCGATTAATCTTGCTATTAAAAATAATGGCGATTAATCTTGCGATTAATCGCGTTATGAGAAAATAATAATGCAGTATTGTTATGGCTAACATATGGTAATCAATAGTGAATAGTGTATTTTTTCATTCAAATAACTTCATATTTTTAATTAAACAGTATTTACTAAACATTTTGCTTTAGGTGCCTACGAGTTCGCCCAACACAACTGAGCGAATCTCGGCCAAAGACTTTTGGCTTCGGCAGGACCTCACGCATTACAGTGTTCGGTAAATTCCTATACAAAACTGTGTTTGAAATTAAAAATTAATCGCGATTAAGTTCTTTAATCGTGTTAATCGCCCAGGAAATTTAACGCGTTAATCGTGCGCGTTAACTGCGATTAATCAACTGTAGGCCTACTAATTCAGAAAGCAAGACGGTTGAAGATGACTGGTAAAGACGATGAACGATCAATCTAGTTGTTCTATATTATGACGATATGACCATATTTTATACCTGATTTTTACGCAGAAATAGGACAACAGAATTTCTTATTGTTCTATGTGTTCAATTGAAGAATCTCACGACTTTCCGAGCTACAGCCTCTGCAGGTTCTGTGCGAATCTCCAAAAGGGGGAGTAACAAAAACCTATTAAAAAATAATTAGCATAACTTTTCTTGACATTAAATTTTAAGTAGTTAACCTATGATCTAATACACGGGAGACTGATATGTTGCAAATGTAAATGACAGCATAGTAAAACGCGTAGAAAGTTTTGGTGTTTGGCATTGAATTTCATCATAATTGACCTTGGCATAGAATTTTCATTATTATTGACCTTGGCATAGAATTTTCATTATAATTGAACTTGGCACTGAATTTTCATTATAATTGAACTTGGCACTGAATTTTCATTATAACTGAACTCGGTATTGAATTTTCATTATTACTGACCCTGGCATTGAATATATAATCATTTAATTATAATTGACTTTGGCATTTAATTTCCATTATAAAGAGCTTGTTCAGTAACATACCAATCTCTGCGCCAAAGCTTAGACATGTCAACGTCATATTGCGATGTTATTAAGGTGGCAGATTAGACGTCACATCAAAAATAAGTAGAGGTCTAAGTAGGCAAGCAAGTGAGTAAGTAAGCACATAAGTAAATGCGTAAATGTATGTCTCTATGTCTATATGCATCAATATATTATATTCACGTTTACATGCATGCATGTGTATGTAGAGTTTCTGCTTGTAATTGCATTCATCTGTATTACGTGTTATAGCTAGATTGTATACGCCTACAGGTTTTATGATGCTAGGTCAGAGTTAGGTGCAATTTATGCAGATGATGATGAATGCGACAATTTCTACAGCACCGTAGCACGGCACATGCCGTTACAATGGCGCTTTACGACTAGTCAGGATAAGCAATATTAAAGTAATGGGTCTCGAGTCTCGTGTTCAAGGTGTCCACCGTGGTCGGTGAACGTATTGAGGCTGGAATGTTATTCCAGCTCCTAGGAATATGGGTAATTGGGTATGTATAATATGTGTGTGCAGGTGGTGTGTCGACCAACATTAAAGTATATATTCCAACACCATGGGATATAAAATATTACGATTAAGTTTTGGGGAAAACCTTTATGACGTGCTCCGGAAACAACACGAAAACAGGGATGAACCAGTTAAAGAAAGCTTGAATTAGTGGTTTGACTAAAGAAGACGATTTTACGAATCGAGATAAGGTTCAAATGAAATCAATTCGGTTAAACTGTGTTCATCGATTAAGGTAAAGAACGCCTCACGAATATCATCAGCCCGTAATAATTCATTATTATATCGTAGATAAATGCGAGAACAACGCTTATATTGAAAGGTTTCGATCTCTTAGAAGACTTAGTCGAACGATTGATCATGGGGATTGGATCGTGTAATTAATCGTACGGTGCTTGTGGAGAAAGAAGATGACGCTAGCGAAATGTTGAAACGAGAGTTGTGAGCGAATAGCAATATTCGTAGAGAGACAGATGGTCGATTTGGAAACAATTTGCATTTTATGTAAGGTTGGTCGACATTCAATCAACGAGTCTGTTTAACACCTCTAACACCGAACCAGTACCCCCATATCAATCCAACACCCCTAACACCCCTTTCAGTCGTCTCTCCCAACTCTTCGTCCAGGCTTGGAATCAGAAGTGTCACGTCTCCTAAATTTTCTCCCAAACAATGTGATCTAGATCCTGTTCCCACCGCTCTTCTCAAAGACTGTGCTTCTGTCCTCGTTCCTGTTATCACCAAACTAATCTCTCATTCTCCACTGATCAATTCTCCATCGCCTTTCAACGCTCTCTTGACACGCCCCTCCTCAAAAGAGCTAACCCCTCGACAAGGAAAGCTTCTCAAACTAGTGTCCCATCTTCAATGTTTCCTTTTATCTTAAGTAACCGAACGCATTGTCCCTTCCCGGCTAAAAGACTACCTTTCTTCTAACTCACTCCTCAAGTTCCTCAACCCCCACCAATCTGGTTTCAATAAACACCACTGTACAGAATAATTATACACAGCTTGTCTCTCTGTATAATAAAATCTGGTCTTTGCTGTCAGTCATCAACAAGAAAACTCTCCTTCCTCTGTCTCCTCTTTGCTCTCAATTCCTCCCAATCTCTTGTGGTGTTCCCAAAGGCTCCGTCCTATAGGGCCCCTTCTCTTCATCCGTTACACCACACCTAGAATCCAATGTCTGGCGGCATACATTTTTGTAGGGAGGCACAGCCAGGGCAGTCATACAAGTAACCAGCGCAGAGGGCAATTTATGGAGAGCGCGGCAGCACGAGCTTAAATAGTGATCCTATAAGATTCCGCTGCCGCGCTTGCCATAAATCGCCCCCCAGCACTATCATATTTGTCTATGGTCAGGAGGTCAGATGGGCGAAGCCCCCCCGATCGAAGCTGAACTTTTTGACATTTGTAAAGCAAATTTTAACATTTCAGTGAATTAAGTGAATTTGTATCTCAGGATATAACAAATATGCCGAACAAATTCTGGACAGGGCAAAAAATTCTGGCAGGGCATCGACCAGGGCAAAGGCTTTTTTACCAGGGCATTTGCCCTGGCTCGCACTGGTGTAGAGCCGCCCCTGCTAGAATTATCTTCTGTTGACCACCGTCTCTACGCAGACGACATACAAATCTTCGTATACCCTTCTCCCTTCAGCTCTTTCTCCTCCTTCATTGCTCAATCACTCAAAGTGGTTAATTTAATTTCTAAGTGGATGTCTTCCAACCTCCTCTGCTTCAATCCCGTTAAAACAGAATTTATCATCATTGGCCTCCCAGATCAGGTCAAGATATCCCCGACCCTTCCATACACTTATCCACCAACTCCTTACCTCTCTGATCTCCGACTCACCTTTGCGTAATCTTGGCATTACCTTTGATCCGCAGCTCTCCTTTTCTAATCACATTTCAACCAACCTCGCAACTGCTTCGTGCATATTCATGACCTCCATCGCATTCGACCCATGCTTGACTATAAAACTGCTTCCACAATCGCTACCTCCATTGTCCACTCCAAGCTTGATGACTGTAATTGCCTTTTACCAAACCTCGATTCCACCCAAATTAAGCGTCTACAACTCGTCTAAAACTCACTAACCCGAGCTGTCACCAGGACATCGAAGCATCACCATATAACTCCCGTCCTTAAATCGCTCCACTGGCTGAAAATCTCTGAGCGTATCCACTTCATGGTCCTATTTCTAACCTATAGCTCCCTTGTCCCTACTCTACAATCGGCCCAAGTACCTTCACGAACTCTTCACCATCTAGCCACCCCGCTCTACCGATCATCCTCCTATCTCACTCTCTCCCATCTCCAGTACTACCCAAATTCTCAAATTCTCAAATTCTCGTCAGAGTATGCATGTATGTGTGTACGTATATATGTATGTAATATGTATGTGTATATGTATATGCATGTTTGAATGTATGTATGTATTGAAGGATCGATGAACGGACGGACGGACGGACGACGGATGGATGGATGGATGGATGGATGGATGGATGGATGGATGGATGGATGGATGGATGGATGGATGGATGGATGGATGGATGGATGGATGGATGGATGGATGGATGGATGTATCTAGTCATTTGTGAAGCGCCTTTTAAGAATCTCCCGTGGGCTATAAACATGGCAATCTAATAGATTAAAAACGATTGGATGATATATTGTTTCTTCCGCTGTCTGTCGCAAAATAGTTCGTTTGCTCTGTGATGGAATGTTCCAGAAGGATGGTCCTATGCATGAGAAAGCACAGTGTGCACGCATCGTCACACAAATTGGAGTCGAGTAACTCGAGGTCTCGGATGAAGCCCCTTGCTTGTAGTGCCTGATCTAGGGTCTCACCGTCTGACACATGTAATGTGTATCAGCCGATGTCTCTGTCCTAACCCAATCAAGCCAAGATATCAGGCGCATGAATAGCAACAATTTCTTTGACATTCGCTAGTGGGCAACACTGCAGCTACTGTTAGTTGTTGGTGCGTTTGTTTGTGGTTTGGTTTGGTTTGTTGATGTGTTTCCTTCTTGGTTTGTTGGTGTGTTTGTCTGTTCGCTGGTTTGCTGGTTGGTTGGTTTATTGGTTGATGTCAACACTACTCTTCTTCTTGACACTGATATCTTCACTTAATACTTCCTTCTCTCCTGCTTCACCTATACTTTTTCTTTGCCCTTACATCTTCTTCTAGGTAATTTAACTATGGTAGTGCGTGGCTCTCTATCCACGAAAACTTTTCAAATATTTCATCCTTCAATTCAACACAGAAGAAAACCAACACACATCTATATAACAATGTACTCTACACTCTGCATTGTTCAAATTTCAAATAATCTCCATCAGCTCATTCCTTTTTCGCGCCACCACGTGCGACGTATACACCTGTACAAGTAGCTAATTAGATATGCAAGGCACACCGCTGAACACCTCACCTGTTGAGCCAATCGCAAACATCGATGCATTATAAACACACCCAATATACAGTATATATACACACACACACGCAACACTGCTGTCAATCAAACGTCCAGAGACACAAATGCTAATTAAAACTAATCAACAAAAACTTCAACTTAAATCAATTTCAATACTTTAAGAAAGCACGTTCACCGTTGGTTTTGTTGGCTTGTTGGTTGGTTTGTTAGTTGTTGGTTGGCTGGGTTGGTTGATTGGTTCATTAGTATGTTTGTTGATTAGTTCGTTTGTGGGTTTTTGTTGGTTTGTTTGTTGGTTGGTTCATTGATTGGTTTGTTTAAATTGTTGGTTTTTGATTGGTTCGTTTAAGTTGTTGTTTTTGATTGGTTTGTTGGTTGATTGATTAATTGATTTGTTGGTTGGTTTGTTGATTGGTTCATTGATTGGTTTGTTTAAATTGTTGGTTTTTGATTGGTTCGTTTAAGTTGTTGTTTTTGATTGGTTTGTTGGTTGATTGATTAATTGATTTGTTGGTTGGTTTGTTGATTGGTTCATTGATTGGTTTGTTTAAATTGTTGGTTTTTGATTGGTTCGTTTAAGTTGTTGTTTTTGATTGGTTTGTTGGTTGATTGATTAATTGATTTGTTGGTTGGTTTGTTGATTGGTTCATTGATTGGTTTGTTTAAATTGTTGGTTTTTGATTGGTTCGTTTAAGTTGTTGTTTTTGATTGGTTTGTTGGTTGATTGATTAATTGATTTGTTGGTTGGTTTGTTGATTGGTTCATTGATTGGTTTGTTTAAATTGTTGGTTTTTGATTGGTTCGTTTAAGTTGTTGTTTTTGATTGGTTTGTTGGTTGATTGATTAATTGATTTGTTGGTTGGTTTGTTGATTGGTTCATTGATTGGTTTGTTTAAATTGTTGGTTTTTGATTGGTTCGTTTAAGTTGTTGTTTTTGATTGGTTTGTTGGTTGATTGATTAATTGATTTGTTGGTTGGTTTGTTGATTGGTTCATTGATTGGTTTGTTTAAATTGTTGGTTTTTGATTGGTTCGTTTAAGTTGTTGTTTTTGATTGGTTTGTTGGTTGATTGATTAATTGATTTGTTGGTTGGTTTGTTGATTGGTTCATTGATTGGTTTGTTTAAATTGTTGGTTTTTGATTGGTTCGTTTAAGTTGTTGTTTTTGATTGGTTTGTTGGTTGATTGATTAATTGATTTGTTGGTTGGTTTGTTGATTGGTTTGTTGGTCGGTTTCTTGTTTGGTTAGTTTGTTGATTGGTTGGCTGAGTGAATATGTGAATCAGTGATTAGGTGAGTTAGTTAGTGAGCGAGACAGTGATTGATCGATTTATTGACTTGCCGACGGATTGTGAATTGATTGAATTGTTTTATTGGATTGATAGATTGGTTTATTGGATTGATTGGATTTATTTATTTATTTATTCCGGATATTTCTATAGCGCCTCTCGAAGTCAACTACTACTCAGAGGCGCTCCAGACTACAGCATTTGATACTGTGCCGGAATTTTCACGCCAAAGCGCCACGAGCAATTGCGAATGAAGGACTTGCCCAAGGTCCGTACGCAGCGGCTAGAGTGGGATTCGAACCTGCAACCCTCCGGTCACAAGGCGCCGAACTTACCACTGAGCCATCACGCCCCAGTCAGTGACTGACTGACTGACTGACTGACTCGCTGGCTTTTTCACTCACTCACTCACACCAACTCACCCACGTTTCACTCACTCTCACTCATTCAGTCACTGATTAACCCAATCATTCATGACTAACTCATTCACTAACCCAACTCACTCGCTCGCTTACTGAAAATAGACTGATTAAACTCACTGACTGATTTTATTCATTTATTTATGTGTGTTTGTGTTCTCTTTGCTTACTTTGTCTATGTTTAGTTCCTTCTATGTGCCTAACACGTGTCCCAAGAGGTTTTCCTTCACTGGACTCAACGTATCACTTACCTATGCTAATTTACATTTCTTTGCCTATTCTTGCTTTGTGACGCCGTTCTTTGGCTATTGGTGGCAATTGGTTACGATGCCTTAACCTGGCAGAAAATCAGGTCGGTCAGGCGAATTGGTTAATTTGGGTCAGGGCATGGAGGGTTTCCGATGTGGTAAACACGTAGGTTGAAAAACAAGACCATTTTCCAGCAGCTGCTTAATTCTCGTAAACATCGGGCACTGACCCGAATCAGAACTTTAGCGTATGACCCCGCGCTGTCTCTGTTGCTGCATCAGTGCATCCCTACTTGTCTTTAGTTTAATGAAGTTGTTCGTCTTAGTTTGTGCGCATGTTTCTGTCTGTGTTCCTGTGTGCTTGTCTGCCAGTCAGCCTATCTGTCTGTCTGTCTGTCTCCATGCGAATTATAGGTGTAACCTACCCGCGTCCAGCTAGAAGCTAAGCACCGCTGACCCACAGAACTGACCGCCAACAGGTCGCCGAGGATCTATTGGGGCCCGCCCTGTTTACGGCCAGGCTGACCTCATACGTCATCGGTTAACCTGTATACCCCAGAGGCTAGGCGTGGGGCAAACCCTGGGAAAGCGGTAGGTCACTTTGAAGGGAAAACGCTTGAGGACAGGGAGCTAAAGGCGTGGGTGGGCGGTGTTGAGGGTTAGGTGGGGAGGTAGGGTTTGATCACTGGGCCTAAGTGTTCTTCTTATCGACGTGGCGATCAGCGATCTGCAAAGCAAATGCTTCACAATGCACAGGTGACGGAATGGTTGAAGTGTGGTCGCGGCTAGCCAAGGTGTGGTGGAGCGACGGGGTCATAGCCAGGCGGTGGTGATAGTGGTTGTGTGTGGAGGTGTGTTGGTGTTGCGGTTGTAATGCCAGGAGAGGAAGGGGAGGAAAATAGGGAGGAAAAATAAACAGTTCAACACTTACGTGACACAGAAAGACTGATTGATCAAGAGAGCGAAGCGAGAGAGAGTTTAAAAATAGCATTACATTGACAGACCTTACACAAATAGAGAGAGACAGACGGAAAGCGAGATAGATAGATAAATATATATAATTACAGAGACACAGGGAAACAGATAAGAATCGACACTGACGAACAGCCATACAGATTAGCAGATAAGAAAGCGAGATGGTGACATCGACAGCAGCAGAGAGAGAGCGAGAGAGACCAAGAAAAACTCAGAGAGACTGATATATATATATATATATATATATATATATATATATATATATATCAGTATCTCAGTCTCTCTGAGTTTTTCTTGGTCTCTCTCTCTTCTTCTATATTTTGTAAGGTGATAATATATATATATATGATTATATATATATATATATATATAATAGTATATATATATATATATATATATATATATATATATATATATATATATATATAATATATAATATATATATATATATAGAGAAGAGAGAGAGAGAGAGAGAGAGAGAGAGAGAGAGAAGGAGAGAGAGAGAGAGAGAGGAGAGAGAGAGAGAGAGAGAGAGAGAGAGAGAGAGAGAGAGAAGAGAGAGAGAGAGAGAGAACGAGGCAAAGAGTAGTACGGAGAGAGACGGAGGCGGCTGCTTTGAAGTGATCGACACTGAGTCAGCAGAGAAGTTGACTGTCGGTTTAAATCGCAATGTTAGTCATCGTTCGTCGAGACAGAGCGTCGTCATCCATTACGTCAGCCACAGACAGAGAGAGAGAGAGAGAGAGAGAGAGAGAGAGAGAGAGAGAGAGAGAGAGAGAGAGAGAGAGAGAGAGAGAGAGAGAGAGACAGACAGACAGACAGACAGACAGACAGACAGACAGACAGACAGACAGACAGACAGACACACACACACACACACACTCTCTCTCTCTCTCTCTTTCTCTCTCGACGTCGTCGTCGTCATCACCAATCGCTGATTACAAATTAGGAATTTCACTCAAAGCTGACCTCAAGCGTTGCTACTCTTTGTTCGCACATGAGGAAGGGAGGAAGGCAGATAGGCGGCTAGTCAAGCAGAGAGAGAAGGAGACAGGTATGCAGAGAAGTATGAAGGCAGAAAGAGTTAGATAGAGAGAAAGGAAGAAAGGTAGACAGAGGAAGAGGAATGTAAAAGTTTGTGCAAGAAGCCTCCAAGCTAGACAGTGACGCAGAACGGCAATTAGCCATACTAATCGACCGACATACATACATACATACATACATACATACATACATACATACATACATACATACATACATACATACATACATACATACATACATACATACATACATACATACATAAATACATACATACATACATACATACATACATACATACATACATACATACATACATACATACATACATACATACATACATACATACATACATACATACATACATACACACACACACACATACATACATACATACAGACAGACAGACAGACATACAGACGAATAAACAGAGCCAATTTAGAGAAAGCAGAAAGACAGATCTATACATAGTCTTACTGACACACAGACCTACTAACACAAAGAGTGACAGACAGACATATATAAGGTAGAAAACAGCCGATCTACGTACAGGTAAAAAAGAGATTTTATTGTGCTTTTGAGACTAAAGTTGAATGACCTCCGTGAGGTGTTATTTAAATGTCTGGGCAGTTGAATCGTTTCCGTAATTGACCATCTGCGTGAAAAGCGCTTCTATAAATAGCATTGCTTCCGATGCACCGTTGGTCAGAGCGGATGACCTTTCGACCTAGTTAATAACAAGTAAACAAACCTGGCTGACCCAACATTTAAATCGAGTGTGCCAAAGAGATACCTAAGTGAATGTTAGTTAATCATACAAGCGCCAGTATCTGGAAATGATAAGTAAGTCTTACAGTTCCCACTGCAGAGT
>OY744605.1:61236739-61244239 GCA_963556255.1 Allolobophora icterica
TAGCCTATACTATATAATCTATGTTACTATATTATCTACATTACTATATTATCTGTATTACTATATTTTTCTATATATTACTATATTAACTATGTTACTATATTATATCTATATTACCATATAATCTATGTTATTATATTATCTATATTACTATATAATCTATGTTACTAGATTATCTATGTTACTATATTATTTATATTACTATATTACAGATACCGGTGCTGATATATAGAGCCAAAATTTCCTTCAACTTTTGGAATAGTTCCAAGTTCCGAAGTAAAAGGGTCCAAACATGCAATTAACTGATCGTATTTCAAATGTCTAATAAGAGGTTTGAAGTTTTCTGCCGCAGTGATTTCCAACTTCTCCGTCTCTAACTGCAGCCATGGTCTCTTCGCAGCAGGAGCTTGCTCTTCATACGGTCTATTTAGACAACCACTCGACTTGACGTAGCGTTCGTTAATTGCTCTCCGGGCGTCCGTTTTCACACCTTCGTTATAGTCCTCCTAATAATCTCGTAAAAATCTCCTAATATTCTCCTCGATGGAGACGCTATTGTGTCGTCTTATATGTTATTATGTCATGTGGGTGGTTGAATTGACGATCGGAGGATCGAGCGCCGCCAACTGGGTAATTGGGATCCACTCGACCATCCATCCACACGCACGACATCCATCTACACAAGAAAACCCATTCAAAACGCTTGTCGCCTTTAATTAGGCAGACAGAAAAGACAGACAGACAGACAGGCAGGCAGGCAGTAAGACAGACAATTGGACATACAGGCAGGCAGGCAGGCAGGCAGGCAGGCAGGCAGGCAGGCAGGCAGGCAGGCAGGCAGGCAGGCAGGCAGGCAGGCAGGCAGGCAGGCAGGCAGGCAGGCAGGCAGGCAGGCAGGCAATTAGACAGACAGACGGACGGATGGACGGACGAAACAAATATATGACATAGACAGACAGACAGGCATATAAATTACCATGCAGAAAAAGATACAATATTTTCAGTTCATTTGCAAACAATTAATAATTTGTCCTTGCTCTTTATACTAACGGCGCTAGAAAAGTTTTCAAATGAACAGACAGACAGACAGACAAATATGTACAGAGGCAGAGAGAAAGAGAGCGTTAGAGAGAGAGAGACAAAGAGACAGAGATACAGAGATACAGAGAGACAGAGAGACAGAGAGAAGTGAGTGATTGAGTGAGTGAGTGATTGATTGATTGATTGAGTGAGTGAGTGAGTGAGTGGGTGGGTGGGTGAGTGAGTGAGTGAGTGAGTGAGTGAGTGAGTGAGTGAGTGAGTGAGTGGGTGAGTGAGTGAGTGAGTGGGTGAGTGAGTGAGAGAAGAGACAGAGACAGAGAGAGGAGAAAGAGGAGAGAGAGAGAGCGAGAGAGAGAAAGAGTGAGAGAGATAGTGAAAGTCAAAAGGAAAGACATACAGAGATGAACCGAGGGAGGTAAGTGATTCAAAAGCCATCCTATCCTTGTATTCCCTCTTCTCCTTCCTCCACTCTTACTCCACTCCTCTGTGTCCCCTCTTCCGTTTTTCCATCCCATTCCTTCACAATCCCTACATCATCGGTCCTTCCACCCATATCAATCTCCTCCCAGCCTCCCTCTTTTATACCCCAATCCATGCCTCCCGCTGATACCGGTTCGTTGCGCTAAGTGGTCTGTCTCGAAATGCAGCCAATTCCCATCGTCAAGCGAATCGTCAAACGTCTTCTCTCTACGATCGTTTCAATGTCGTATCGACGATCCAACAATGGAGACATGTTGCGATAGATTGAATTCTCCACCCCTCCAGGCCCTACCCCCTCAACACATCGCTATGTCCTCCATCTCGTTGACGCTGCGGTTGTAAGGATCGTCGCAGCTCCAATTGTAACAACCGGACCGGACGAACAATCGCCTCTTGTACGCCATACTTCAGAAAATAAGATCATGAGAAAAACCACATCATATGCAGCCATATATATAATGCGTATAGAAGCATTAGAATATAATTATATATATACACATATATACATATATATATATATATATATTGCGCATACTATGTGTGGAAAGATAACAGTGTATATATATATATGTATGTATTTACATCCGTAAATCCACAGGACATAGAAACTAAACGTATACACATGAAGAGACGTCGGTTTGTCGAAGACACGAATTTCAACTGTTGCAAAGCTTTGTTGCTCAGTCAACCGTGTCGCCACATTCAGATTTCAACACCTCGTCTCTAAAACGATACACGATCACTGCAGCAGCTGTTGAGTATGCATTTGTATTTCCAAATGTCTGCTTCTCTGTTTCGGTGCGTGACTTGGGTATGATACTCGACCAGGAATCAACCTACTCTGAGCATATGAAGCCCAGTGTATACGTCGAATATGCTTTTATCAGCTGCGGCATGCAGCTCCGCGCTAAATGCCACTAGCTGCCTGCTAAAGAGGTGCTATATAAATAAGCACTTGCAGTTAGAATTATAATATACATAATACACATAAACATATAATTTGATTCATTGTTCTGTATTAAGGTAAATAGTGTTTCGGTAAACATTATGCACGTAAAATAAATGTTTTCTTATTCTTTGGTTATCATTCTGTAACTGTGTTTCTTTGAATTAACATGACAATAATTTATTACCACGTGTTGGATATGCCGATATGAAAAAGTGAAAAACAGGCACATCACCGGTTCATGCTTCTTCTGTGTGTAGTACATAATTGTGTTGACATAAAATAACAAACATGCGCTGTATACGATCGTCAGCCCTTCTCTATCACGTAGTGTCCTTGAAAAAGGTCGATTTTATGTGCCAATGATGGATCAGTATTTATGAGCCAGTCCTGGCTCTCCACCACTTGTCTGCAGCTTTCGGGATGGCTGCGGGTGACGACACGGTTCCAGACGGCGATGAGCCACTCGATTAGCTCGGACTTGATGGTCAGATGTCTCAAGAACTGACGCGGTTACAGATGCTCCGCTGATGGCACCATGCACTTCTTCAGTATGCCGATGTATTTCCGTCGCGTTGACTGTTCCATTGACAATAATATGCAGACGTCTGACGCCACTGGCAGCAATAGACCATGATCTTCAGCGGATGCTTCGCTGTCAGGTTCAGGCACTCTGGCTTGAATTCTCCACAAAACCTCCTCACTTCCATGTTGGTCTCGTTGCCAAACAGGCAGGTTGTGCTTTCATCGCTGAACAGCGCCTTCTCCCACATCTCACAAATTCAGCTGGAGTACCAGAAAGCCCACAGGATTCGGTTGCGTCTCTGAACGTAACAACGTTGGTCATCAACGGCTTCATCAACGGCGAATTTCAGGCACCAGCGATGCTCCGCTGATGAGCTGGCAACGACGTTGCACTTCTCCCACCACTCACAAAGCAGTTCAGGCGACGATAGCTTGCGGTTGGTCAAAGATATGCGGTGAAGTGTGCTGTCCTGCATGGCGTGACATCGATGCATGACCGGCCAGAACCCTGTCGACCATTGATCCCGTCTTCAAGATTATTCTTCTGTAGGATCTTGACGGACGCGCTTTGACTGCAGCCGATTCTTCTGGCGATCTGCCGGCTCAAGAATCAAGAATCCTCTTAGGCATCACGGACACACGAAGTCGTGGCTTCAATGTCAGGTTCCAAGCATTCTTCGTTGCTGATAGTGCGTGCTGTCCAAGTCTGGAAACTGACGATGATACCCAAAACCCGCGTTTATTTCTATCCGTTTAATGCGCGCGAACTGTCTCCTCCGTGATTGTTTGTCAAAAGAAGCTTTATGACTTTGATCCATCATTTCTAAAGCGAGGTTCATGTATTCTATTCCTACCACTACCAACGTGAAATTAAGAGTCATCCATCTGCTAAATACATTCCTTGTAACACTATGTAGAGTTAACTGTATTAGGTTTAAGGCTGAATAAAGATAACAACCCTGGAAATTGAAGAAACGCAGCAATTGTTAGTAATTCCAAACTTTTCTACACTACTGTATGATATGATATGAATAATATAATCCGAACGACAGCATTTTGATTCATTTTGGGATCGCTGATTGAAAATCTGAAACAGCATGCGGGTGTTTTGGTTGAAACGGTTAGTTATAGTCGACGAAGTAATGCAGCTCCGCTAGCGCCGATGTGTTGGGTAAACTTTAATTTAGGGCCGCATGTGTGTGCCCAGACTCGAATAAAATAGACTGAAGCGATCTCTCACAGAGGAAGTCCCTCGAATAAATAAGCAATGAGTAGTGAACAGGGTATTTTTGAAGTAAACTTTCGAAACGGCAGTTGATGCAATCTGTTGTTCCATGCAAAAGAAACTTCTTAGATCCGCACGACGACCTAATTATTCTTTATCTGAGACTTCCAAGAGATTTTCCTGTGTATAAAGTGACAGCCTACATGTGGCATCCATTTAATTCAAGCTCTTCACTTTATACGTTTAGAAACATGCTTCAATTGACTTCTAACAATGTTAGTTGTGATCACTCAGGCTTACGATTTTTAATGCTGATAAGGTAGAATTGTCACTGGATTGCAAAACATGAGTTTACTGCAACTGCCAAAATGTCCAGTTTAATTTGTGCTGTGATTTAGGAAAACAGTCTTTATCCTGTTTGACTCACGATCAGTGGTTGAAGTTCCAAGCAGGCACTGGCACTGTGCAAATGAGGGCAAACGCGGTTGCGCTCTGGCAGCCACTCCTTGGAGCGAAATCGGTCATCGTCAGGCACACGGATGCATGAAAGTCTAGCTTTCGAAGGAGTAGATAACAGTCAATCCAGCCACACGGAGATCTCCTTGGGAAGCAAGTGGCGTCTTAATGGGAAAATCCGTGACCAACGGGACAACGGTTCAATAGAAATGACTAATTACAATTACAATACATACATACACACATACACAGATACATACACATATAGATACACACATACACACATGCAAACACATATACATACATGCGTACATATATACATACTTACATTCATTATATACATACATACAATAAAATGGGGTCCGATAGCGAGAATCTGAAAACAGTAGTTGCTGTAAACCAAAAAACAGTGCTTCTGCATGAGTCTGCATGTTTTGGTATTAACAGTATTGAAACTCGTTTTCTTCCAGCTTTTCAGTTGGGTTTAATTTGTTCGTAAATAAATGGAGTGAAGCACAACACCTTTGTTAGTCGGACTGATTAGGTCAATGTCTCTGCTTACTTACTGGTCGCTTCAATTTGAAATTGTAATACAAAGCAGCGGCGAAGGATGCAGACCAGACGGAAGTGTAAGATAAGATAAATTCATTCATTCATTACGGAGATTTATATAGCACCCCTTCACGGCAACTACTCAGAAGTGCTCCCGACTCCAGCGCGGCTGAAGACAGCAGTCTTAGGATGAGAATAGAACGTGTCAGTATGGGCCATGGAGAGCAGGCGGAGCGCCAGAGGAAGGCCATTCCAGTCCGAGGGGGCTACCAACAGAGTATGCACGGTTCTGTCTAATGGAACTACGGGCAAAAGGAAGTAGTAGTATGTATGTATGTAAATAAGAAGTAAACAAGAAATACACCCCGGTCAGCTATAGGCGGGAGCGGCGGCCCTCAGAAGCCAAGGTAGGGCAGCAGAGCTCTCGGAGGCAAGCAGGAGTGAGGCCCAGAGACAGCGCCACACCAGGACAGCTATACTATATACAATCCACTGTTGAAGAGGAAGCAAATGGAGAACTTCTCGCACATAGACGGAGACGTGACTGAATTTAGGGGTACGTCCAATTAGGGGAGCAGCGGGGGCGTAGGACCCGATCTGCAGGCGTTTTCAGGCGCTTAATTAAAGAACAGATTATTATTATTATTATTATTTATTTTTTTTATGCCCCAAGGTACATATGATCCCTTGGGGACTTCAATATTAATTAAAATAAGCAAATCATCTGGAACGGCCTCTATTCCTCAGGATTCGAGAGAGGGAAAGTGCTGGGGAAAGCTACAGCGTTGAAGCGTTATTATTATTATTATTATTATTATTATTATTATTATTATTATTATTATTATTATTATTATTATTATTATTATTATTATTATTATTATTATTATTATAAGAAGTAAATAAGAAGTAAACAAGAAATACACCCCGGTCAGCTATAGGCGGGAGCGGCGGCCCTCAGAAGCCAAGGTAGGGCAGCAGAGCTCTCGGAGGCAAGCAGGAGTGAAATAACTGAAATACATAGTCATTTTACAAGGTCAACCATGGCAGTATCTAAAATATATACAAGAACTAATTATTACCGATTTTCCCTTCGTTCTACTGGACCTAGAATATGGAAT
This sequence comes from Allolobophora icterica, assembly GCA_963556255.1. Lineage (NCBI taxonomy): Eukaryota > Metazoa > Annelida > Clitellata > Crassiclitellata > Lumbricidae > Allolobophora > Allolobophora icterica. Next base: position 61,243,083 of record OY744605.1, read on the forward strand.
ACTATACCACTGAGCATCCGACATCTAGCCACAATTAGTAGCTTTAAAAAACAATGGACAAAATATTTAAATGCCAAAGGAGCCTACCAGGTCTAAAAACATGATTGGGAATTCTTGGTCTGCATGGGATATCAATGCTGATCCAGCTTTGCTAACTGATTGCTAAATGTTTGTAAACTTGTTTGGTGCTGTAAACCAATGATAAATAATGCAATTGCCATCAATATGTAGATGGAATGTGGGTTACCCTAATATAGCGGGGCTTACGCCCCTTTTGGGTCGCCCTTGTTCCCGGTCCAGTGCAAAATGTGCTAATTCAGTCATAGTGCTTAACATACAGTATTAACTCATTATTTAGAAAGTATAACTGCAAAGGTTCTAATGTTATTTTCAAACTTTACATATCAAATGAATGAATGTATTAACATCATTGCTTTAATATTTCGCATATTATGATGATACGTGCACTGTTCAAGGAACAATAAAGATTGATTTTATTTGATTTGATTTGATTTGATTATTATTATTATTATTATTATTATTATTATTATTATTATTATTATTATTATTATTATTATTATTATTATTATTATCACTTATCAAGCCCGGCTGTGACAAAAGAGTAAATGAGAGTGGCAGTGTCGCTAGAAGTGCGGAGCTGACGCAGCTGGTAGTAGCAGTCTCGAATGAGGAGTTGGAAATATGGAGCAAACGTTTGTCCAATGTGACGCCAAGGTCACGGATCACAGAGGAGAAGGCGAAGTGAGGAAAGTCAGCAGCGAAGGCAGCGAGGTCTAGCTTGGCAAGTTGCTGCCGTGAGCCTTGCCAGATAAATTGGGTGTTTGACTGATCGAGCCGCAGTCGGTTTGACGATATATCCAAGCCACCAGAGCATCCATAGTCAGGGTCTTTGCTCCGGCAGCCGCGGTGGCATCAGACACCTGCAGGCAATGCAGGTAGGTCTAGACATAGTCTGCCTACAGCTGTCCTAGAACAACGTGGGATGCGAGGAGCGAGGCGAGGCCGGAGGTGTCGATGACATGGGCGGCGATCCCGGGGGGTCTAGGGGGACAAGACCCCCACCTTCAAGAGTGGGGGGGACACGCCATACATCGGACCCCCCCAATTTTGAGGAAACCCCAAAAAAGGTCATAAAA
>OY744605.1:61249239-61386739 GCA_963556255.1 Allolobophora icterica
AGTCCAGTACACTGTGTAGTCAAGTTTAAATAAATAATACGCAACTGAAACAAAATTCAAACTTCGTAGCATACGACCTCACACACACACACACAAAAAACGCATCAAAATACCTACATTTTAAATAAATACACAAAAATACATACTATTCTTAGATACAACTGTTAGAACATAAACAAAATATCAAAACTTCTCAATATCAACATTACGGCCTCTGCGACTAAACTATCTGGCAGAAGGTCAAACGCAAATAGAAAGATGCAAATACTAGAAAGATTTCGGAAAAAAACTTGCTTCAAGGCATCAGTTCAAGTTCCGAGTTGAAGAAAGACAAATTCAGGTCGAAATGAATCAATAGATTGGGTGCGGATTGCAAGACTGCAACTGGAGGAGATTCCCATTTAAATGTTATGGAAAATGCGGTTAAATTCAGCCAGCAACCGGGAGTTCTGAAATTTCTTAAGCGAATTATTTAGGGCAATACGGCGAAAATACATTTCTTAAGCGAATTATTTCGGGGAATACGGCGAGAATACGATAAAGCAGGTGAACTAAAAATGGAACAATTTTGACAATGGGTTAAAGGCTATGACGCAGAGAACACCAATTTGGACCTATATTTTGCTGCAGATGGAAACTAAATCGTTCATTAAAACAAGCAGAACAAATTAAATTTTAAAGCTTCGCAAAACAACTAGAACACTACAATTTAAATACGACAGAAACAAAAGTGCCAACTTCGTTAGTGATTAAAGCTCAAGAATGAAAGGCACCGCATAAATTTTCCTATTTCACTTACAAATTTTACCTTTACACAGCTCCTACGCAGAACCGCTGAGAGACACAAAAGTAGTTTAGGGATTATTCCGCGGTAGTTGGATTAGGGAAACCAGTTTCTGGTACGAAAGTAAGTTTTTAAATATACTTGAAAGCGGTCTTAACCACGTTTAGGCAATCCTGTGAAGCATAATTCTCCAGCTCAATCCGAGCAACGAAGCCGACACTTGGCAAACATGAAACAAACGATTTTAATAAATATCCCTTTGGCAAGCCAGGCCATCTAAAACCATTTACATCTTCACTGTCCACAGCAGCGACACAGCGTACAAAAAACTGAGATCCAAACTAAATTCTACACACACAAAAACAACCAGCAGCTCAAACACAGCAGCAGCAGCAATAGATAATATTAATAGCATCGGTTAAATTACAACATAGCAGTTAACTTATAACTGTGGGGGCAACTAATAACATAATATCGCTATGGCTTATAACGGGGGCAGCGAATGTACAATAGCAGCTAACTTAGAACGGTTGCAGATTTTAGCTAAATTTTGGTAGCGGCAGTTGTAACTCAAAATGAACTAACTCAGTTACAAACAGCAACTTAAAACTGGTTGAACATACTCGACAACTGAAAATAAACGTACCACATAAAGATAATACAACTCGGAAGGCAGCGCCATGAAACAATAGCAATATATCATGCAGATTTGAAGTTGGCGATATTGCAGTCTAGAAAATATCGGTATGCAGTGCAATGGTGATATGTTTCGATCGGGTCTTCTGGCAAAATGCTACTTAACAAATCTGTAAGATCGAACCAAACTATCAGCGAAACAGTGGCAAGCAAAACAAGAAAAATCCGTCCTGAGACAAACGATAGGCACTTAGTTATTTACAGCAGCTAGGATGTCACACACAGGGCAAAATAACGGTTTAAAATGTCGAAAATACCTCAAGGCACAAAAATGTCATGTGAAACCTCGATTTGCTGTATAAATTAGCAAGGCGCCAGCTAAAAGATTTTATAAACATTTTATCAATGCGAAAATATCTTAAGGCACACTTGAAACTTGCACAGGCATTGCTTAAATTTTCAGTACAGCCAACTATTGGTCAAAGTTGTTTATAAATCATTTTAAAATATTGCCATTATACATCTCTTGGTTAAACCGTTTTGAATTGTATTCAAAATCAAACTTTGCGTGCTCGAATTTAAGAAAATTCGCTTGTAGTGTTTTTTAAATTTAATTGTCCACGACTAATTACAAAACTTAAGATCTGTTTTTGTAATTATGTAGTAAGGATCGGTCAGAATTCGAGATGTAATTTCTCACAGTAATTATTTTATTAGTTGGCTGTACTCAGTTAAGGACCTGGCCCAGTGTAACTAGAAAAAAACGTTTCGTTAACACAGTCAATTAATTATTCCTAGGGAGCGACTTAAGGCAGTCACAATAATTTCAGTCAACAACAGGCAACTATATCAGAGGTAGCAGTGTAACACTCGTCTTCTGCAGTTCAGACCCAAACAGTCGTCTTGTGATGAGTATTAATTTCGGTCAGTTGCAAGCCTCAAAACCCAGAAATTTAACAGATACCTTTCGGCAGAAGACTCGCATTCATGGTTGGCTGCAACAGCATCGGGGACCACAGCAGCATCTGTCCTTATTCTGCTGAAGCCCCTTCACATGATCACTGGTAGTAGATACTTTACACGTGTTCTCTGTCTCAACTAAACTGAAGCTAACTGTCTACGGAGTATCGGAAGTCGCATTAGTTTCACACGCACAATCACTCGTGGGTGGCTTTCTGTCGACATACTCTCCCACAGAAGTCCGGACGTCGGACTTTGAAGCTGCCTTTCTATTCACACTCATCTTCCCCCACCGTCCACGCGAGATCGTTCATCTATGATGTAGTCTCAACATCGGGAAGTTCTCCCTCAGACGAAAGTCGATCTGGACGTCCTTGACCGGCGGAAGTACCTCGTGCCCGTGGTACTGGTAGTCGTACTGGGCGTGCTGACCGTCATGTAGGTGGATCTCAAAACGGGTCATGATCGTCATGATGTACCACTTCATCTGGAGCAGGGCATAGCGCTTTCCGGGGCAGAGCGATCCAAACGGCATTATTGGATGCTTGATCTCCTCACCATCCTTGTAGAACTTTGCGTCAACGAAGCGATCATACTTGAACACCTGTTTGAACATCGATTTAAACAAATGCCGTCACTATCCAATGTAATCTACTATGATGTAATGCAGTGTAATAAAGCCGACTGCTTGTATAATCTGTATTGTATCGTTAAGTAGGAAGCTGCTGCAGAAGTGAAACATGTGCTTCATATGCACTGCTGCGGCCATCGCGTATTGAAATGAAGAGTCTAGAATGTAGTTGGTATATAAATGCTCACCAGAGGGTCTTCAAAGATCTCCGGGTCTTTGTGGATGGCCGGTGGGTACATGGCCACACGGTCGCCCTGTCGAATCAGGTGTTCCTTTCCGTCTGATGTCTTGAACGTCGTGTCTTCGTTCACGTAACGAACCATGAACACACCGCTTGCCAGACGACATGTCTCCTGAACAATGCTATCTGCAAAACAATTGCATAAACAACAGTCATGGAAGAGTCATAAAAGAATCACGAAAGAGTCGTAAAAGAGTCGTGGAAGAAGAGTTCTGGAAAATTCTAGAAGAGTAATAAGGAGGCCGTAATAGAGATTAAATTTGGCGATTGCGGCTTCTCCTGAGCTTTCTGGACCACAGCTACCTACAGCCCTCAAGGTTATGACCTTCGTGTTTACTCTGCCCACTGTAGCGCGTTTTTCGTCTTTGGCATTTTCCGAATGACGATATAATGGTCGACTACATAGGTGTAAATGCGATATTGTTATCTATGTGTCTGTTGAAGGCTGATACTAGGTCTGGTCACAACACATCCTCCAGCGTCATTACATGGAGCGCTTTCAGCCATCGACCGTTGTCTGGTGATAGAACGCTATTATCAAACAAATACTGCAGTCTAATCAGCCGTAGACAATGAAGCAGGCCACAGTTTAGACTGCACGCTGCTGCTGCTGCTGCTGCTGCTGCTGCTGCTACTACTAAGCCGTTGATGGTTGGCTTAATAGTCCTTCGTTCAACGAGGTCATCCGGAAAGTTAGTTTTCTAGCGTAATATAGGGTAGTGCAGTGTTGTCCAACGTACATTGCAGAGTATCATTCAGAATAGTTAAGTAGTGAAGTGTACAATGCATTACCATGTTTTGCATGATGCCTACATGTGTTGTTGGGAGTCCAGACCCAACTCCGCAAGAACAATATCACCCACAATGGGCGTCGAACCATTCTTAACGCTACTAGCTGTCGATGGTACTCCCACAGATCGGACGTTAGTCATTTAAAATGCTATCGTCTGCTTAAGGGCAGGTCAGAAATTTCAGCATTGTTAACTGATGATGATCATTAAGGAATCAATGACTAAGCAGCTCATCAACGTCAACATTATGTCTAAGCACAGATACACATATATATATATATATACATATACATATATATACATATATATACATATATATATATATGCCTACATAGAGAATTGTATGTATACATGTGCATGTAATTACATATATGTATATGTCTAGGTTTGTCCAAGGCACGTAGAACAATCCATTTTAGATAAAGAATTGATAGCATGCACTGTGCTGCCACCTCGCGTGCAGGTTTCAAGCGAAGCCTTTAGGCTTTCACCGACTCATCGTATTTGCTGACACGGTCAACATTTAATGCGACATCATGCACGGTCACTGCCTGTCTGCCTGCCTGCCCGCCCGCCTGTTTGTCTGCCTGCCTGACGCATCAAAATGGCTGCATGCAACCATGTGCTGTGGAAGTGGAAATGACGGTAGGCAACGTCTAATTAAGTCTATGGAAACTCGCTGTCCCAATAGAAGGCTTTGTTCCGCAAGATGTCCAGTTGTAAATGTATATGTGTTTAGATTCACACGAGTAGCATCACCGAATTCAAGTGGGTCTCATCGTCCGTCGTCTAACAATGACACTCGACTGTAACTCTTGGGAGACTTTAAAAGAACAATTACCTTATCTCGACTTAATTTACATCCCTTTGACGTCCTCACCTAGCCGTAGCTTACCTTTCCCTACTATGCTCAAATCCGGATTTGGCTTATCCTATCTTGCTTTAAAACAATCTAAGTATATTTAAAATCACCTAAAGTCTTTAAACTATTCAGAATAATCTGATATGATTCAAAAATTTCGAAGACAAGGCAAATTTGTAAATTATTTGAAACAGCTAAATTTTCAAAATAATCGAAGGACAGTCCAGAGAAATCTAAACACGAACATTAAAAGCCTGTGAAAAGATGCAACAAAAATGAATTAATAAAACGAATAGTTCTGCTTACCGAGTACTTTCATGCTCTCGATGTCCTGAACTGAGAACTCGGCGGTGTTCGTCTCTGAGTTGAAACGTAGCTCGATCTCCTGATGCAGTTCCTCGAGCAGTGCGTCCCTGGCGTTGGCATTTTCCAGCAGGTTGTTGAGAGTCCAGAATGACAGCCGAAAGGTGTTGTAGTTGACGTGCAGGTAGACCAGATTGTGTCCCTTGATGTCGGCCTCCGTCTGACCCTGCTCCTTCATATACCCGATCGCCAGGCGGATGTACGATGACAGGTCATCGCGGGCCAGAAGAATATCAGAGTCGGGCAGGAGGAGGAGTTCCTTGAGAGCACCCATTGCCGACGGGAACCAACCCTTTGGCAACCCCAGCCAGAAATAGTTGAAGTACTTGTGAAAGACCTCGAAGTTGCTGTAGGCCTTCTTGGAGTCGAAGATCTGTCCGTCCGAACGACCGAAGACGGAGTTGAAGATGGCAGAGAAGGCGGTGTTGGCAGTGAAGGCTCGCAGACCGTCCCTCGCCCACGGCATCCCCTTCTCGACGGTTCCATTGCAGTTGGCTGCGTCCATCTTGCCGTAGTATGCTTGGTTACACGAGTTGTCAAGGTTGCGAACGAAGCTGTCCATGCCAACCTCCATGTGCTTGCCGCGAACGGTTTTTCCCGTGTCCTTGATCATCTTCTTCGGTTCCTTGAGCACGAAACTGAAGACGTTCCAGTTGACCTGCTTCTGGATCGGATCGAAGTCGAAGTTCTTCTCGTGACTCATCGTCTCGTAGCTGTTCGGTTCCATGATGATCGTCAGGTACTGGTTGATGAGGCGAATCGTGAACACGTTGCCATGACGTTGCTTCGAACGGTGCAGAAAGTCAACGGCGTGCTGCGAGAATTCGTTTGCGTTGCCCCAGATGAGACTACCGTCAACAACTGGAGGTTCTCCTTCACGACTACAAATCAACCATAGCACCAAATGCATACTGAACGGATTTCAGGTATATTTCAGCCATCAAAGAAGTCATAACAATACGAAGAAACATAATGCAATCAACGCAAGCATAGAGAGACTTCTGTTATAACATGGACTTTTCATCAACACCTCAAAACTGTTTCTTTCTCTCTACCTATTCATCTGTCAATCTATCTGCCTGTCTACCTAGCAATCCGCATACCTAATTACCTATGTGCCTATCCATTTTACTCATTGTATTCACCTATCTATATTTCTCTACCTTATGTACCTGTATGTATAGGCCAACTATATTTCGACCTATTTAGCTAGCTATATCTACCTCTTAACCTAACTACCAATGAATATCTAGATCTACTCTTCCCTAACCTCTTAACCTAACTACCAATGAATATCTAGATCTACTCTTCCCTAACCTCTTAACCACTCAATGAATATCTAGATCTACTCTTCCCACTCGTCAATCCTATATAATTATACACATGACTATCTACTTTGCTGTCAACATACCTGTCTACATATATACATATTTATATATATAAATATATAAATATACAATTCTATCTCTGTCTATCTGACCGGACCAAAGCAGGAGACTGAAGCGCTTGTATATTTACCGTTTGCGACGAAACGTCGTCTTGGCCAGATAGAAGGTGAAGACCAACGCCGAGACGAACAGCAGCAACCAGGTCCAGAGTGCCAGCATCTCTCCGCTTAACGTAGTTAACTGGTAATTGAAGTCGAATACGGGTGAAAAGGCGACGCAAACACAAGTACACCCAGACGAAGAAGAAGAAGATTGGGTCTCACTTCAAGTTCTTCTTGACGGTCGAATTTAACCAATGCAGCGACGAAATCGAATTACAATTGAAGAGAAGGACGGATCAAAACGTCGTTTGTTGCGTCTCGTAATCTCAGCACACGCCTCTATCTATCTCTGTCTCTCTCTGTGTGTTGCGTTTTTCAAATCAAAGCGCGCTGCCACCTGCTCTCTGTCGTGTTCACTCGCTCTCGCTCAGTGCGATTCAATCTACGAACCTAAACTGCAACTGCTCGCCTATTTATAGGATCCAGCCAGGCTACAGGCTAAGCTCCGCCCACTACAGGATCTTAGTCCGGAGGCAGCTCTGACGTGACGTTTCCGAGATTTGCTAATAAAAACAGAATGACCTGCTGGTGAAGGCGGTAAAACAGGAAAATCTTTATGTTCTAATTCTCACAAAATGGGGAAAATAAGCGATTCTCGTAGTTTCATTAAGTTTTCAACAATTTAAGGAAGTCCCTAGGCGGGTAGGCAAGCACCAGAGGCTGTAGGTCGATCGGGCGAAGGACTACGACGTGAGGCTGGTGGCGTCGTTGCAATGGGCGTCTTTATTACAACGAAAGCCTGAATGGACTAGAGACCTGTAAGTGTACGCGGTAGGTAGCGTGTATTTGATTTCCCGCTCGAATTAAAAAGAACGGGTAGGCAGGAAATCCAGCCGTCTTGGAACCTACCTACAGCTAATACCTGCAGTATTATTCCCAGAGGGAGCGACGGAGGGAGGGTGGCAGGGAAAGAAGAAAGGAGGGTCCGAAGAACGTAGGCGTGGGTCTTTAGGGATGGAACACCCGTGTCGCTGGTCTACGTGTTTGTGTTGGCTTATAATCAGTGAATTGGCCATTTCGACAGAGGGTCAGTGACCAGGGGTTTGTAACGCGAGGCGGCCAGTCTGCTTGCGTGGGCCCCGCCGTCTGCCTTATTAAGCGCCGCTTAATGTAAAACAGGTGCTGGTATCCTACTGACCAAGGCTATCTGTTTGCGCAGACCGGTTTAATAGTAACGACTTGGGACGGAAGGGGTTCAAAGGAAGAGACTTTAATTGCAGACTATTCGAGGGATAATGAATGGACGAGTTAGAACACTTCGCGTGATTCACACGTATACGAGAGAGAGAAGATGCAGAAGGCGTCTTCACTTAACGGAGGAATTTGTGCAGCGCGAACTGCATGCACTGCTCGGTGGCACTCCTTCGTAGGTCTATGGTTGCACGAGAAACGAGTTGTTAGACAGGTAAATTAATAGGTGAGGCGTTAAGGAGTTGCAGTACAGTCTGTTTACGTATTCGACACTGTTGTCGATGGACTGGAACGCTTGCGTTGTAACGACGAATGTGCAGATTTGAGACTCCCTGAAAGGCACTCACTAGTATACACCGGGAACTTGAGCACTTCCTTTACCAACAATAATATTACTGCTAAGTCGGAGGGACATACTAGTCGGAGGGACATTAGATTATCTGCGGCTGAGGCCAGTTCTCGGGCATCAGAGCCTGCAGTCTTATCGCTTTCTTTCGACCGTGACCACCAGTGGAAGACCACGATTCTACGCTTCGCTGCTCGCATCTGCAGCCGAGACGAGAAGGAAGAGTGAGCATCCTCTCTGATTATGCAAGCTACCGAAATGAGTCATTGTCTGATGGTTGATGTCTGCTAATGTTAGACACTGGCGTGGTCAGAATGTAGACCGAGTTAGGATATGAGCCAATCTCCTACAATCTGACGCCTGGTCGTGTCTACAGCAAGTGTAACCTACGGCAAGACAGCTTTAGGTCAGAAAGATATACAATTGTAGAGCTGTAGATGTGTTTTCGGCAAAGTAGCTTTGTCAATGTTCCGATAGCCTACATGAATGCGATTAAGTCACTTGAATTTCTCAGATGGATTTCGATCCAGTTGACCCCGGCTTGTATCTCAGTTTCACCTTGCAACGACCATGGATTGATTTATTTAATGGCGCTACAGAAGTTGCTATATTACTATAGATTATAAATGATTGATGAATCGATTTAATAAGGTTATATTGTGATTTGACGATAACTTATGATAGACCGGGAAGCCGTTGATTGGATAGCATTGTATTTGATCAGATTATAATGGATCAGATTGGATGAGATTAGTCAGACCCTTCTATGGCAGTTGATTAGCTGTTGGTCTCAGTGGTAGTGCCCCACTTACCAGACACTGTATCTGTGCAATGAATCTTGACCATGATATCCTCCAGAGAGACCTCATCCACCTGGATAATTTGCCGCTGGAGCAGTATATAACTATGATTCGTTATATTCCTTAATGATCATTTTTTGGCGGAGATATTCAGTGACTCCCTACACTCCTACAGCACACACACACACCTACGCGCGCGCCCGCCCCCCGCCCACACACGTAATATATATATATATATATATATATATATATATATATATATATAGAGAGAGAGAGAGAGAGAGAGAGAGAGAGAGAGAGAGAGAGAGAGAGAGAGAGAGAGAGAGAGAGAGAGAGAGAGAGAGAGAGAGAGAGAGAGAGAGAGAGAGAGAGAGAGAGAGAGAGAGAGAGAGAGATACAGACAGACAGACAGACAGAGAAAGAGTGAGAGACGCCAAGTCTTTAAGGCCTACGTGATGCGTTGCTAAGTCCGTGTAGTTCAGCATGCTCGAAGCATTTTACGACCGTCATTATTGTGCTGTCTCTCACTGTATCACTGCAATTTAACATCCGACTTATTATCTGACTTAGTCTACTGGTTGTGCTTGACCGTCAATCTATTTGTCGGGTTTTCAGATACCCGCCAAGATAGAAAAACATTCGATATTTCTGTTCAACCAGCGCCACTTACACCAGACTCGGCTTCAAAATGTGCAATATATCGGTGGAAATCAGGCGGCGGGTAAAAGGACTGACCATCCGTTCTCCTGCAGTGACAATGCTAAGATGTCCTCTGCTATTTCTCGATGTTTTCTTCAGTGTCCTGCTCTCCTTCTCCTTCTAATGTCATATTTTATATCGACTGCAGGCGTGCCTGACTTGAGCAGCTCGGCTTTTGTCTTTCCCATGGTCTGATTCAAGACAGCCACCAAGTCAAATCAAATCAAATCAAATCCGTTTTTATTACAACACATAAACTGCAGATTAACAGTGACAGAAAACAGCAGTTATCAGTTTAGTGTTATAAAAGGATGTCCCGAAGGGACAAGTCCCGCTAAAATGGGACACCCTGATAGTTCACAGGCTGAGACGGACAGTATAGATACATATCTGGTTGAAAATTTATAAATCTTAACTAACAGTGAGCCAAAATTTAAACACAAAATAAAGCAAGCATTGAGAGTATAGACATATTCATATCCGAGGTATAGCTATTTTACTATCTTAAAACCTTAAGTGATTAATCAAGGAGTGGCTTCAGTGGAATGGTCAACGTATCTAGTGGATGAACACAATTGCGCGTGCACAAGCCAGAATTCAAATCCCCATTCAACTTCTGGATCAATTGTTGATTGAAATTTTGATTTAATTGCAGATGATGATCTAAATCTTTATTCAGTTTCTCTTATTCAATCACTGATTCAATTCTGCGATTTTGCGAAGTACCGGAAATACCGGAAGAAGTACCGGAGGTCTGGCTGCGTCTGTGCTGCAGCAAGGCTCTAAGGAGCTTGTCTGAGAAATGAGTTCAATGAACTTCCTTACTTTGTACTGGACCCGCCATTTATAGCAGGCCCATAATATTATGTAGGCTGCAGCTGTTCACGAGACCTTTAAAAGGCCTAGATCTTTAGGCCAGTTGAGTAACAAGGAGCTGCGTTAATCTCTGAGGACGATTGACATTTAAAGCCGTTGCATCAACCTCCAACGTCAAATAAATTTCTATTGTTTACTTTGGACGCGTGAAAGTACTTTGCAACACGTACACGTCTGTTTATGTGTGTTTATGTCTGTGTGTGCCTGCCTGCCTGCCTGTCTCTGTCTATATGCCTCTGTATCTTCTATATGTTTCCCTTTCCTCTGTATACTTCTCCCGTTTCTCCCTCTCCATTCTTGTCTCGCGCTATCTCTTCCGCTCTCTTTCCCTCTCTCACTCTATCTCACCTTTTCTTCTTGATCTGTGCATAGGGGCCTAGGGCTGGTTTGCTAGGCCTGTCCCACTTCTAAGCCACTGCATTTTCTCGGGGCCTGTGTAGCAGCGACAAGTGAGGCATTGAACGCGAAGTCTTAGACAATATGGTCTTGAAATAAACACAAATTCCTTATCGCTTCTCACTCTCGAAGACAGTGTGAGCAATAATATTATGTTCGTTCCGAAATACGACCTTAAGAGTCCAACTCTGCTCGCGTCAAAATGAAAGGTCGCACGGACGGGATGGATGGTTTATTATTTAATGAATCAATGAAGCTACGAATCGACCTATGAATTTATCAATCTATGAATCAATCAGTAGATGAGCTAATCTTGCAATCAATCATAATAAATGATGGAGCAAAACTTTCAGTGAATTTGATATAGGAGAATAAGTCATTTTGTTTCTGCATTACATCATCTTAAAAATCTCTATCGATGCGAAGAAGTCACTTGGCGGGACATCGCTAAAAGATTCTGCGTTGCATAGACATGGGTTGTTAAGCCATCAGTGCTGCGTTCATATAGGATGTTAATTTTCTATGACATTGTCAAACGTCTTTCACGACGCTCAGCAGGTGGCTGTCATCAACAGTCACGGCACACTCTGACGAAGTTCACCGACAACGGAATGAATGAATGAATGCCTGAATAAGTAAATGAACGAATCAAAGGAAAAAAGGACTAAGGAATGTATGCGAACGAATGAAGGAAGGATGGAAGGAACGAATGAATGGATCGGTCGTGTGGTAAGCTGAGGGCGGAGTACGATTTCACACACTACTTGTTCGGTTTTGAATGGAAGGCGTGTACCGCGTTGCAGCATCGAGTTTTAACCACAGGTACGTCGATTACTTTATCCGAACTGCAGGCAAGCAGCAGGTGCACGCGCCCGCTAAGACCCCCTTGAATCTGAGCTGCTCAGAGACGTCGTTCCGTGGTAGTAGAGCGTTCTTGTGAGCGTCTTAGTTGAGTCACGTCCACTAACAGTTCGTTCATTCATCGCGATTCTCGACGTTCATAAGAAATGACCTAAGAAGTGGACTCTTAGCGGATTGCCCCAACCGATGGCAGAACAGACAGGCCCTGCGGTGTCATCTGTCTATCGCCACTTAATGCGGATATTGCGTCAGGGTTCAGGGTTCAGTAGGGGGATGAAGAAGAAGAGAAGGAGGAGAAAGGAGGTAAAGAAGAGAGGACAAGGAATGAGGAATAGGAGAAGGAGGAAGATAAAAAGGATAAGGGAGAATCCGGAAGAACAGCAGGGGGAAGTGAAACAGAAGAAAGAGAAACAGAAGATGAGGAGAAAGTAGAAGAGAAAGAAAGACTATGAAGAGAAAAAAGAGCGACGCTCACATAGCAACGGGTGACGTCCCAATGTGGCGTTCAAAATATTAGATCTTTCTGAGTTTTTTTATAATGACAACGTCTGATTTCAGACAGCTGTTTATGTGAGCGTCGCTCTTTTTAATATTGTTTGACGAGTAGACCCTAAATGAGTAAACATGCGGAATAAATGAGCAATTACAATACGTTAAAGTTGAGCCATTTTCTCTGCATGCGACTGATGCGAGGTCCAGTTTGCTAATTGTTTATCGCTATCAATCTTTTTCGATAATTTTTTGGCTAAAAACTAACTACGTCTTGCCTTAGGCCACGCATTAAGTCTCCGTCGAACGGTTGACAATGAAAATATTTGTCATTCGAGTTGGCAGGCCTATAATAGTGGCAACAAGTTATTTAGGCCTGATATAGACAACTTAACTATACCGGGTAGGTCTAGCAATCGTCCAGTTTTATATAGCGCAGTCCGCCTGATCTGGTACGTTGGACTACTTCTTCGACGTCACGTGTGTTGGTACTTTATCACGTGACCTACTTTTCAGCGTATTAGCTGTATCCCTCCGCGGTTTAATGGCGCAGAAGGACAGAGAAAATGTGTTGGGGGCATCAAATTAATTGGCTCGGGGCAACATTAAAATACCCACGGATAAACTATAGACTAAACACTTGTGTTCGCGTAAGTTTAACATATATACATTTATACATAGGTATGTCATGTAAACTACAGCGTGTAATGTAGTCTATACAGGTAGAAGACATGTGAGAGAAGGAGAACGAAGGAGAGAGCATCATTACTTATCGTAATCGTAATCGTAATCTCCAATTTTCTAAAGCGTCACTTTAAAGTTAGGCTATAGGCGCAAAGCACCAGCTTATTCACCTATACTACTTTGCTTCTTTACCAAGATACATCTGTTAGCCCATGCAAGCCATCATGTATATATATAATGTTTACATTTGTCTAAATATGTCCATATATGTGGTGAAAATTAAGCATGACTTTTAGATATGGCGTAATATGTATAAGCTTATATGTTTGTAAATGGTGGAATATACCTAGGCTAATATAAGAGTATAACAGGGCCTATAGTTAGCCAATGTATATTGCATCACGCGAAAGCGTATCTCTATGTTGTCTAAATGTATATATATATGTATATATGCATATATATGCATATATACATATATATGCATACCACAGGGGTTGAAAGAGGGTGCACATGTGTCGAAACTGCCGATCCGATACATCAGGGCTGTTTGTTTATACGTCTGCGGTCAACCACCTCACCACGCTCCATCTTTAGAAAGTCGTGAGGCTGTTCCAAGGCCCGGATATGGAAGACACGTAATCTACAGAGGACACGCTGGAACCGATTTGCTCATACCCTTGGGGCTGCTGTGGTGTAGCCTCAGACACAAAGATCTACCGACGATGGATCTCTAAGCCCAACGAAACATCTTCTCTCACGACTCTTGCTCCAAGTTCACTGTGTAATATAAGTCTAAGTATACATGCGCTTACTTCACTTTACCTTACCTTATCTAACCTCCCCTTAGGACCCTTACCTTTCTTTGCTTCGTCCCACATTGCCTTAGATTACCTCGCTTTACCTTGCCTTACCATCGGTTCCGCTATGGCCCTCTACAGTCTGTGTTATCACTGAAGGTCCGTTACGCAGGGATTCTCGTGACTATTTCTCTGGACAACACGGATGCGGGTGTAGGGTTGCCAGGGGCCAGAGGTATGTGTGGCCAAATGAGGACAAAGAAAGCCGGAAAGGAGGACGCACTGACCATAGATACATTGTAACATACATTCAGTCTTGTTGTCCTCGAGACCAAGGTCTTGGTCTCGAGTGCACTCGAGTTCGTTTTTAAAAGTCTTGGTCTTGGTCTTGAGACCAAAGGTATTGGTCTTGGTCTTGGTCTTGGTCTTGAGGTTCAAGGTCTTGGTCTTGGTCTTGGTCTTGAGGTTCAAAGTCTTGGTCTTGGTTTTGCAAGACCAAGACCAAGACTTTTGTCAATATGAACAATCATTAATTTTAACAAACGGCAAGAAAATTCATCCAATAATTACTCATGCAGTTATTGCTTTAGTATTTACACGGTGTGGACAAGGCCGTAGCCAGGATTTTGTTTCGGGGGGTGTTTTCTGTTTCGGGGGGTGTTTTCTCGTCCTTGAGCAAGCCGACAAGCTACTGAGTCAACCGACCATGGGGTTTGGGGTTAGTAAATGCATTATTTAATTATTGCATTATTTAATTTTGGGGGGTGTTTAAACACCAAAAACACCCCCCTAGCTACGGCCTTGGGTGTGAATGAGGCTTCACTGTTGTTTTGGACAATCATTTTGACTTCCGGTTATTTACCATGGAATGATTTCAAAACAGACTCATGATTAATTTGTACATTTACATCCGGTTCTTGAAAAGCTGCTTTGTGTGCTAGCGATTTCAGCACTTGTAGGCCGTGTTTTTTCACATGGCAGAATTTTTATGAGGCCCCACAGGTCACGGTCAGAAAATTCTGAGCAAATTGGTTTTTATAAAATGCAACAGGCATTTGGAATAACATTTCGCATGAAGGACTTTTGTAAATGCGAATTCGGAATTCTCTGCAGTATTCATTTAGAGTTGTTTTGCTTGAATAAAAGAAAAAACTCATGTTTTCATTAAAACAACGAGTAGTCAGACCGGACAATTTTTAGTAAGGAATAGAAGTCTGGTCTCGGTCTTGGTCTTGAGGTTCAAGGTCTTGGTCTTGGTCTTGAGGTTCAAGGTCTTGGTCTTGGTCTTGAGGTTCAAGGTCTTGGTCTTGGTCTTGGTCTTGAGGTTCAAGGTCTTGGTCTTGAGGTTTAAGGTCTTGACAACAAGACTGCATACATTGCAACATTATTCAGATCATGGACTAGAAACATCTGGAAATAGGGCTGCAATAAAACATAAATAAGTAAGTAGATTAGTTAGGGGCGACTTATAAGGGACAACATGTGCGTTGTGCGTGTAGTCGTTATAAACGGCCACAAAATAATAGCCAATAGCCCAATACAACATACATACAAACAGCCGAACATTTTCCAGGCTTTTAGCCATGTCTGTCGGACAGAGGACATGAGGCCAAAAAGGAGGACATGTCCTCCTTTTGCCGGACGTCTGGCAACCCTAGCGGGTGCGATGCGAGAGACCGCCTAATGCCCAACTGTCGCCCTGATGACCAATATCCTGTGTGCAGCGCTTCATTTCTCCCGTAAAATCTTGACACTGAGTGGACTTCGCCGCTTCGTCTCGTATACGTGTTTCCAAGAGAACGTAATTGGAAAACCTCTCCAGTTTCCCCTGTATCATCTAAACACAGTCGAAAATATAGAGCTATGCAATCAATATGGTTTGCAGCAGGTAGTCAAAACAAATTAGTTGACTGCAATCGTCCATCTTGCCCATTTTTATCCTCATGGATGGTGTTCTTCCTAATATTACTTTATCTTACCTTACCTTTCTTAATCGTACCTTACCTGATGCGACCTTATCTTACTTTACGCTATTTTACCCAGTCTTGCCATATATTTTCGTTCTTAACCTTACCTTACTCCACATTAACTTACCTTGCCTTATCGAACCTCGGCTTTCTATAACTCCATCTTACCTGGAATTACTTTACCTTACCTTACCTGAAAAATGACGATAATTATGTTAATGAACACTTGTGTTATCCGTCGTTCCCCTTTGTAGAGAGCGGCGCACGTGGCATGTATTAGGCTCGTTAAGTATTGGATGCAATTAGACGTCTCTCCCAATTGTCGACACCTAACCCCAGCTTTTCCTGGAACCACCCCAATTGGATGGTGGAACAGCTAAGTAAATAGACGGCCGACGATGCCATCGTCTCCCAACACCATCAGCAGCTAATGAGACGGTTGCCTCTCCACTCTGAGACTCACAGACACATACACACGCAGATACATAGACAGATAGATACGCGAACATCCAGCCACTTGAATAGACTGATTAGGAGGCAGACAAGCGCAAGACCCACGCATATGCACGTAGTTAGACAGACCGACCTAGACACATAGCCACATAAAATCAAGTGAAAGCCACAGAGATAGAAGAAGGGAGATGCATTTCTGCTTGTCCCTGTGTGTGTCGAACACACACAGAAAGGAAGACACCCAGACGTATGAGAGGCAGGACGACCGAGAGACAGAAACTACCTGAGACTGAGACAATTAACTAATGAAAGATGGACGGATGAAAGTGAAAGGTTGCAGAAAGAACAAGCGACTAGTTACGCCAATTTCTTAACAGACGCTCCACCTTCAGACTCCTCTTCATTAAGCGCTATTTTTAATCAGGCGCCTTTGAAATGTTTTTAAAAGGCGCTAAATAAATATTCAGCTACATAAATACGTCACGACTACGACCATCAGCAGTGGAGGAACAGTAACAACAACAGATTCAAGCAACATTACTCTCTTGTCTGTCCGTTGATCGGGGGTTTAACGCCCATGTTCTGGCCGACATGTTTGAAGCCCAGATTAACAGACACCTACCTCTGTCCCCCCCCCCCCCCTCACACCCAGACATCCTCCCCACCCACACAACCAAGCACAGATGGGGCGCTGGTCTAATGAGCCCCTATGTTGTTTTATTACCCCTTACAACGGCAAGGCCTCATTCGCTAGTAAACGAACACGACCAGAAGTGGGAGCTGTTCGCAGGACCGACAGAGCGGTAGGCAGCACTTTTAGGCTAATTGTGTAGGCCTATGATGTTGGTCTCACGTAGGCCATCCGTTATAGTCTAACATTTCTTAAGATTTCCTCAATTCCAGTCATTGGAATTATTCCAGTGAAGTCACACACATACGTATGTATACGTATATCTATACATAAACTGTATGTAAATGTATACCTGTATGTACGCGTAACTTAGGCCTATAGAACGCCTAAAATTCAGCCCTTGTAGCACAAATATCTATTAAAAGTAACGGGTTGCATTTGGGACGGAGATTTGTATATTTATATGTACCTTTTAAAATTATTGGTCAGAACGCATAGGTCAAAGATTTTGTGTGGCAATAAAATGAACACTGTAGGACTGAAACACTAGGGTTGATTCCGAGTCTCGCGGGTAGGCCAAAACCAATCTGTTTCTCCGAAGACCTTAGTGAGCTAAACATTCAAGTTTACTGGTCGCATACGTGTCTCCTACTATTATTAGCCCTAACTGGAAGCCGTGGAATGCCTTTGCATACTTTATACTAGGCATTCGGCTTGTCGGGTAATAAAAACAAAATGGCGATGGGCGACTTCCAAGACTTCTGCGGCACTCGACAGATTCTAAGCGACAATAAAATTGGAATGATCTGCCAAACTTAATCATTTCATTGACTCTCTTATTCCGATTTCTGTAAACTATTCGTTTTCCCAAAATAGCCTTTAGGCAGAAAACTAAACCTTGGTTGGGAAATGGAATTGAGATAAAAAAAATAAATAAAATAAACAAAGAATGAATAATGGAGGAACTAATAAAAGTCTAAGAACCCACAAGGGGCTTGAAAAGCGCTATAAAAAGTCAATAAACGCGCGTTAAATTCTTATTTCCGTTTTACTCAGCAATGCGTCATCAAATTCATTCATCTTATTAGGCTACATCGTAATCTTAAGGTAGCTAAACAAATTAATTAGTCTTAGACATAAAATAAGTAATTACATGAATCTATTTACTTATTCAGTTGATTGGCTGCATTGTGTTGTTAAGTTTACTATGCAATAAACGACTTTAATTATAATTCCTTGAAACTTGAAGGGAATGCTGTGTTTTGACGCGTATTGATCTTACGTGAAATGTAACGTAAATAGAACTTGCAATGCTGCGCTATCGTCTATAATACGTTACACTGGACTAACTTGTAAAGTTTGCTAATTATTCTACGCCCCGTCAGCTTTTATTTTTACAGGCGTCGTTCTGGGCTAGATAGATCTTGCGGCTGAGGCGCAAACGTGACTTCAGCAATCTTCCCACTGCTCAACACAGAAGTGGGGTGTGGAAGACGGAGTTCGATTCCCGAACGTAGAACTGGAACCTTACCAACGGGTTTTTGCGAGGCAAGAAGACGAAGCAAGAAGAACAAGGAGTGGAGGGATGAAAAGAATGAGAGGTAGAGGAAGAGGAGTAGAAGAGGAGCGGGAAGAAGAGGAGCGAGGAGCGGGAGGAAGAGGAGCGGGAAGAAGAAGGAGGAAAAGAAGAACACAGATGAACGAAGATAAAAAGCGGTCTCTACAGGCTAATCTAACCCAAAATGGGCAGCTATGGGTATGAAGTTTTAGCCACTTCAGTTCCAAAAGTATAGGCCTACGAAGTCGGAATTGAAGAGAGAAGAGCTGACTCCTTAGTCAACCAATGGAGGCTCTGATGTGTTAAGAAGTGCTGGAGACTGCCATCGTCTTAGCTTCGACGTAGGCTATACGAGGGCGGACGGTCAGTCTCCTCCCACCGACACTGTACGGTCGATGCATTCATTTTACAGTCGAGTTAGCAAGAGGTCCTGAATGGACAGAAATCATGAAAAATCTCTGCTCTGACTGAGATTCGAACTCCGATATCTGGCTGACAATTCACTTCACTAACCACTCGACCATCGCCAAAGCCCAACGCTTAATAGTCAATTCCAAGACAATGTATGGGGCGCCAAACGGTGCCACTACAGAGCAGCTCCTTAGCCTGCTTCCACACGACGGACTCTTCACTCCTAGACCGGAAAAATCAACTCATAGGTACCGGAAATAGACCGAAGTACGCCTCTCGAGTTCCGGTCACGTGGTCAACATACTTCCTGCAGACGGCGAAGCGCTTAACATCGTTGATGATTCCGCGAGATATGATTAACTTTTTCACAACATATGAGCAGAAACAACACGTATCGAGTTTCCCTTTCAGACATAATTATACCTTTATGCAACGTACTTGTGTGCTTAGAAATAAGAATGCACGTACGAAGATATTCGTATAAAAGCCATGCAATTCATGCACTTCTACATAAGCGCTTACAAACATAATAGGCATCGTTATGGCGAAGTATTATTTATAGGGCAGAAGTGAATGTAACAACGTCGCAAATATGATATTTCTTCATATATAGAAATATTTGTGCAGTCTGCGAGTAGTTATTCATAGTCCATATACATATATGTATATAGGCCTATGTATGTGTATATATATTAAGGCCTAAATGTAAAATAAACACAGTCCTTCGAACATAAGCTTTCAATTAGGTCTAAGACTCGACGCGGTTCCACGTTTCGAAGAAATCGAGTAATTATTGGCATTGTAGCAACCCGCCTTAACAGACAGACGGAGGGAAGCGGGCGGACGGACAGACGCACAGATACATGCAGACAGACTCGGCGTTTCATTAGACATCGTTAAACACTTGTACATAATGACACAGTCCAAAGGACCGATAACACTGTGCGGTCTACACTGCAGGCAATCTTAGATGTAGTGTCTGGTTGGAGCAGTCACTATACGTGGCAGGAAGTGTCATGCGTCGCATTAACTTTTATGAAAAAGTCGATGCGCTTTGCAGGCAGGCACTACGTGTGGCATACAGCATGACAGTGCGACCAGTAACGAGACAGTTATGATGACCAAAAACGAGATTGGTCAACCACAATGTTTACAATCACTCCTTATTCCCCAGCAATAGCATTGTCTTTTTGTCTTTTTGTCTTTTTGTCTTTTTGTCTTTCTCTGGTCACACCTTAAACTAGAACTGTTTTCTTTCAAACGAGCTTTTCCGGTTGCTGGACCCAGATTTTTGAACTATCTTCGTGTATCTGTTTGTTCTCCTTGGTCGCTTATGTCATTTCGTTCAGCTTGTTTATCCAATAAACCGTGTCACAGTGTCTTGGCGGACTTACCTTCTTGCATGGGCGGCGATCTAGGGGACGGGGGGACATGTCCCCCCACCTTTATACATTTGTCCCCCCCACATTTTGAAGAAACACCAAAAAAGGCGGAGAAATATAATTGCGCGTGAGGGTTTTCGCAGCATTTCTGACAAGACGAGGCAAAAATGATTTTTTTTTAGCAGAAGTGTCCCCAAAAATTATGAGAAAGAAGAAGGAATTCGTAAAAAAGAAAAAAGTGAAAAAATGAAATTTTTGAGACGAAAAAATAATAGTTTTTAGACGAATTCCTAATGAGGGTAATGAGATTATTGACGGGAGACGGGAAAAAGTTGTAAAAATCGGCTAATGACTAAATAAAGGTCATCAACTTTTTGTGGAGATGAATTCCTAAAAAGTAAAAAAAATTTGGGGGGACATGAAATTCTTGAAAAAAGGTAATCGACAAGACCATGGCCGGCTTTGTCCCCCCCACCTCTCAGACAAGATCGTCGCCACTGCCTTCTTGGTATGGATATGGTTGCGGCTTGAATTTGGTGCGCAATCAGTTGAGGCCTTGTGCATCGGACACAGGCGCTGTAGAAGTTACTTGTAACAATTACACTTAGTGGGCCAATTAGTGTGACCCTCAAAAAGATCTGCAGTGTAACCTATAATGAGACATTTAAGTGTGATATGCAAAGAGACATTCAGTGTGACCTTCGATTGTTACGATGCACGTATCTAGCGTCGGGTCACAGTGATTGTGTGCTGTTAATTGGACAATTTCGATTTAATTTCTATTAAATCATGTATCCGCCTTGCGCTGCGTGTAGAGATCACGGCCTTAGAAAATGGTGAGAAGAAGACGAGGTGAGCTTTAATTGGCAGCTTGCATAATGTGCGGTCGTGTTACACACGGCAACCTGTTTGCGCGACCTGTCGACAAGTGTCATTCGAGAGACCGACGCGACGATAAAATCTCAAGTCGCTGTCGCCAACCATCGCAGGCGCGTCTTTATTTATCATTATTTAGGAGACTAATTAGAGCTATATAGGAGGCCCGATCCTATATCAATCTGCAGACCTACATGCGCAGCTTACCTACCACAGGTGTGTTACCTACCCCTCCTTCGCGCACCCCTTGACGAGAATAACAGGAAGATCGTCTTTACGGGGAGCCTTAGCTGTTCGTTGGTTGGTTGTTGAAACGGAGGGGGTAGCAGTCGGCTGTTCTTTTTTATACGGAGAACCTGCGACAAATCAGATTGTCGCGTGCTTGCTGAGAGTGGCGTGTTAACGCGTGTTTGAGTGTATCTGTCCGTGCAGCTGTGCCAGACCCTCGTATTCAGTGAGTGGCAAGCCGTTGAAGGTTTGGCTCAGGCCTATGTTCAGATTTAATCATTCAAATTCACTGCATACACATTGACACATGCAGATACAGACAGACAGACAGGCAGACAGACAGACAGACGGACGGACGGACGGACGGACGGACAGACAGACAGGCAGGCAGGTTGTTTATTATGGTATATTCCAGTCTGCGATGTCTATACTTCTGCAGGTAATTGTAACTCATAACCATCTGTCTGCCTGTCTGTCAGTATGTTTGTCTGCGTAAGCTGAGACAAAAAGTTACTTTTGCCATGCAGCTAGAATGACTACTCCACTGAAATAATAGCAAACATCGACTCGTTGTTAACGTCACAGAAAGACGACATCGGTAGATTGCCGATGTCAAACACCCCCCCTCCCCACACACACACACATACATAGTTACATACCTATATACACATATCTATAAATTGATGTCTGTTCTACCGTAGCTTTCACGTTTTGACTAACTAGCTAATAACTTCCCATTCACTGGGTATGACTAAAGAGACTCGTCTCCTCTTTCCTGCCATTGTCTCGTGGCTAACAATGGGAATCAAACTGCATCCGCTTGGTGTGTGGCAAAAGCGATTCCACCTTTCCGTCCCCCACCACTTCTTAGGCTGTCACTACACATTCTTTCTTAACCGACTGAGTTCCGTCTTGAATACGAGCCAGATAGTAAACGAAATTCGATTACAGCCTCAGCTTACATTCTTTGTTGTCTTTTGTCTCGCGGCGTTGGTTCGACGATCAGCGGGGCGCTCCACCGAATAATCCGTTTCCGGAGATTTTATTTTTCTATTTGCCGAGTCGAGACTTTGTGTAAACGTTTCCTTTGGAAGAGCGAGTGATGAAATGTGGGCGGTCAAGATTTTGACACTAACGAGATCTCACTCTTTTGACGTTCTAAACAGCTTCTCCGCAAACGAATACAGATTATATATATATAATATATATGATTATATATATATACTATACGATACACATATACGTGTATGTATGTACATAGCCTATATATATATATATATATTATTGAATGAATGTATATGTGCGTGTGTCTGTACATTCCTGCGCGAAGTTTTACCTTTTCACAGCTCTAAATAAACATAGCTTAGGTGTGAAGGAAAATATATGAGTCAGCTTCTTGTCCTAATAATATTATTATACGATCGAATACGCATGTGCTCATTATAAAAGCGCGTATATATATATATATATATATATATATATATATCGTTTTCATTCATTGAGTGTATAGATTTTATGATACGGGCGATATCACATTGTTGCTAAGGTCCTGTTACATTTTGACTATAATAATATGTTCGTGTTCGTGTCTGTCCGAAGTACGACTGCATTAGCACCTCTGTTTTCAAGACAGGGTATGCGATTCCGTGAACACCGATTTTAGTCAGTCAGTCAGTCAGTCAGTCAGTCAGTCAGTCAGTCAGTCAGTCAGTCAGTCAGTCAGTCAGTCAGTCAGTCAGTCAGTCAGTCAGTCAGTCAGTCAGTCAGTCAGTCAGTCAGTCAGTCAGTCAGTCAGTCAGTCAGTCAGTCAGTCAGTCAGTCAGTCAGTCAGTCAGTCAGTCAGTCAGTCAGTCAGTCAGTCAGTCAGTCAGTCAGTCAGTCAGTCAGTCAGTCAGTCAGTCAGTCAGTCAGTCAGTCAGTCAGTTGGCAAGTTTGCCAGTCAATCATCCATCCATTCAATTAATAGAACGTCTCTTCAAATTATCTGTTTAATTATAAGAGTCCGAGTCGAGGCCCTGCGTATTACAGAAGCTAGCAACACCTTGCCTCCCTCAGCTGACCATCTGATTCACCTCAATTCCTGCAAAGGGAATTCAAGTCCACTCCTGTAATGCCCCATACTGATCTTTGGGAGGAAGACCCTGGTCGGAGTGTCCCACGGTCCGCTCTTGACCTTGCTATGTCTCCAAAATAACACGTGGTAACTGGATTATGTATGTATGTAGGCATGTATGTGTGTATGTATGTATGTGTTTATGCATGTATGTATGCATCTATGCATGTATGTGTGTATGCGTGTATGTGTGTATGCATGTATGTATGTAGTGATGCATGTATGCATCTATGCATGTATGTGTGTATGCGTGTATGCAAGATTGTATATATGTATGCAATATAAACGAACGCCTCTGAAGAACTTGACGGTGGCTCTGAAACTCAACTTCTGTATAGCAGATCCAAAAAGGTGCGTCTCACAAGTGCAGCTGAAAGTGTTTCCTTAGCAATTGCATATGATCTTCGTTCTACTCAACTCTCAGCCACCTGTTCAGTACAATTCTAATCGTCGTCAAAGCCAACTTTTCGACAGCCTCGTAATCGTCGCACTTAGGAGTGGCACCGTCAGATTCTGGATAATTGCGGACAGATTTCCAGCTACCCTGACCACAGGTTGTCCCATCTGGTGGACCCGCCAACTTTGCATGTTGCTGCCGCTGGTACTGATGCGATCAGCATCATCCCATTCTCAGAATCTGTACTTGTCCGTCCTGCAGTGGATACTCAGAAAATCGCCACCCATCTCCTTCGCGACAGAAGTTTGGTGCCAAAAAGTCGGCGCTGATTCATAGCGTCCAATCGTGTGACTCACGCCGTGCTGGGCGTCCGCGCTTTAAGTTCGAGATTAACTGCCGTCCTTATTGTGATGGGTTGCGGAGGTTGCTGTGAATAGTCAACGATGATAATCGACCTGGGTTTATGAGGCGCTAGATACAATTGGGGTCACTGCTTTGATCGCCGCGGTATCTGGAAGCGACTGACCACGCTATACGAGCACGGTCCGGTTCTGAGTCAGCTGAGGGGTTCGTTGTGACGTCAACAACGGGTCGATGTTTACAAGATCTGAACGGTTGTGTAGCGCCTCAATATGACCCATCATGAATCGTAACTTCTGAACTAGTAAATCTTTAACAATAGTTACATCAGCTGAGAGATCGTCATAGTTTAAACGTTTAACACTCAAGAGATAAACTGACGACATTAAACCATATAATTATATTATTCGAAAATTAATGAATGAAATAGAATACAATATAATACAGTTGAACAGCATACATGTATATAATAAAAAAGAACTTGCCCCGGATAAAGGGCTGGTGGGCCCCTAGGCATAAGTTCCCTCCCTGCTGCGAATCGGTTCCCCATGGGCGGGTGTTCAGTTGTTCAAGGAAAACGCGTCCTGGGATGAAGGTCCAGCCAGCGACGCATTTCCATGCACATACTTGCTAGTCCGATCTTTCTGGAAGAGAAATCAAACTGAAACTTCCTAAAAGTTGGTATCAAAATTCTGTCCAAAATTTTGGCGCCGTTGAATGGGGTCCGTTATATTGCGGGGCCCTAGACAGCTGCTTAGTTTGCCTCTTAATCAATCAGGGCCTCGTTGGAACAGAACATAAAAAACAGAACGTATACCATAAAAGATTAAAATAGAATAGAGAAAAATCTGAACTAACGACAGTCCTCCCTTTGGTTAAATTCCTCACCAGTGGCGCACTTATCGGGATGGCAGTTTGAAAATCCAGGTAAGGTATACGAGGCAGATATCGTGCGAAGTTGAATAGGCCGATTGGAGGACTAAACAATGCATAAAGAACTGCATTCACATCAGGTCAAAACCAGTGCCGCATTTACACTTGACGAGTCCCTAAGCTATACAAAGCTTGGAGGCCCTTGGTTAAAAAAAACTACACCAGAAAGTCTCACAACTTGAGAACGCATACATGCCTTTTAATTATTTAACAGAAAGGAGTGTGGAGAACCTTTGAGTATCCTATATATAGCACCTTGAAGAGGTGCTATGTAAATACTCGCATGACAAATGAATGAATTCAAAGTGAAAAATTAAAATTATTTTTAAATGAATGCATTTACTCAGGCGAGATGGAATTTGCAACACAAGCCGTGTAAAATGTTCTACACAATATATATCGTTAGATATCTCTAGTTAAGGTTTGCTATTTTATTCAGTTATTTTCGGATAATATAATTATATAGCTTAACGTCGTCGGTTTACACAGTACAAATTTAGAAAAAAATATATTTAGAAAAAAACAAATTCTGAATTTTTGTGATACTCCTGTGGATTGTGGGGCCCTAAGCTGCAGCTTTTTTAACTCTTATTTCTAAATCCAGCACTGGTCAAAACGGAGCAAACTGACGACAGATCTACCGCACTCATCGCAGGTACGTTGCGTACGCTGCGTGCGTTGCGTGGCAACGGAGACTGGTCTTAAGAATCTCCTTCGACTCGACTGTACACCTGGTATACGAAGTGGTTTTTTGCATACCTTGCGTCTTCGCTTTGATCTCCTCACGTCTATTCTTGGTCGGACCAGATCGAATTGCCCAATTAAGCCCAAAAAAGTGTTTACTGTATAGTTCTGGGAACACTGCTATAGGCCTACAGTGAAACTCACATTCTATATTATTCCATTCCAGTCTTGTCTATTCCATTCTATTCAATTCTAGTCCGTTTCCTTTCCATTCCATTCTATGCCATATGGTGAAATTCATACTAAGCAATTGTTATATCTTCATATATTTTTAATATTAGAAATATTAATAGTAATGAAATTTATAGCATTTACAATTATTACAATAATATCAATACCAATGCCAATTACCAATAGTAATAATAGTAGCATTAAAATGATCAGGATCATTAACAGTTATGAAAGTAATCATGATATTGAGCCAGTATAATTGAAATACTAGTAATAATAAAATTGATTGAAGTATTTGCTGAATCTGTTTACTGGAATCATTCGTAGCCGTGACCTAGGTGAACGCAATGGAGGGAGGGAGGGATGGAGAGAAGTAGAGCAATGGAGGAAGGTAGAGATGGAGAGACGGACAGATGGAAGCAGAGACGGAAAGGGAAGGCGTTTAAGAACTCGCACCTGCAATTAAGAGTATGTAGTAGATCTAGCGGAGACTGTTTCTATTGATGTGTGACTGACTGAGCATGCGCCAATTCGCTCGCTCGCCATTAACATTTATCGCCTCCACATCAATGAGGCGAGATTTTGCGGATCAAAGACTGGATGCCAATTATCCCTCTAAGACCATCTAGAATCGACAGACAGTTTACCGGCTCTCTTACCCTTCTCTTCATCTGGCTACTAGGATCTGTCTATCCCTCTTGTCTCTCTCTGTGTGTTCCTGTTTCTAATTGTCTCTGTCTGTCTGTCTCTTACTGTCTGTCTCTTACTGTCTGTCTCTTACTGTCCGTCCGTCCGTCCGTCCGTCCGTCCGTCCGTCCGTCCGTCCGTCCGTCCGTCCGTCCGTCCGTCCGTCCGTCCGTCCGTCCGTCCGTCCGTCCGTCCGTCCGTCCGTCCGTCCGTCCGTCCGTCCGTCCGTCCGTCCGTCCGTCCGTCCGTCCGTCCGTCCGTCTCTCTCTCTCTCTCTCTCTCTCTCTCTCTCTCTCTCTCTCTCTCTCTCTCTCTCTCTCTCTCTCTCTCTCTCTCTCTCTCTCTCTCTCTCTGGTTTCGATCTGTGCAGCGCGTTCTCCGCTCAAATTGACTCCGTAAAAAGAGTCCATCCATTGTTATCGTCATGCGTCGTCGAGAACTCGTCTATGCGTGCCGCCGCTTACGAGTTTGACTAGATAGCGCGGCATGATCAAACGACCCTTCGCCATTGAAGACGGCCCTCCCAAGCGAAAGGCGGTCCGCATCAAAGGACTAGAACCGACATCGTAAAACTATAAAACTGCAATAAATAACCCACCCCAGCTTTCGTAACACGGACTGACACTTCCCAGTCGCCGCTGCTGCTGCATGCAACGCGCGCCTCCGTTGCGCGAGAGGAAACGATGGAGAGCAGGGCAATTTCCATCAGCTGCAAAAGGAGGAGGTCGATGACGATGAAGATGTGGAGGAGGAGGAGGGGGACGGGGAATTCTGCACCGCTAACGATCACCAATCACCAGGTGGAGCTAGCTATGGGTGTGACATAAACAGAATGTGTGGCGCACCATTAGAGATACATCAAAGACGTTCCACAACCGGCCACAAAAGGTTTCGTCCGAAAGGCGACTGCGAACAGAGACGAGAATAGCGATGCCCCTTAGGTGTGGGATGATTGTGCGAATGACAAAGGCTTTCTTGTTAGAAGGTTCGTCTTAATCGCCTTCCGAGTTGCGTCGAATTGTGATTTCAGTTTTCCCGTATCTTCAGTAGTACGAGAACGTGTGAGAAGCATCGGATGCTAATGAAATTACTCGGTTGTCGGTTGTCCATCCTGTGGCTCCGTTCCTTTCTTTCTCTGTCTATCTGTTTGCAACACTCTCTGCCTGTCTGTCTCTCTGTGTCTCTCTCTGTCACATTCTCTGTCTGTCTGTCTCTCTCGTTTTTCCTCTCGGTCTGCTCTTATCTTTCACTTTCTTTTCTCTTTCTTTACAGTTTTCTGTCTGTCTGTCTGCCTCGGTCTGTCTGTCTGTCTGTCTGTCTATCTGTCTCTCTTTCTCTCTCACTCTCACTCTCTCTGGAGAGTTTTTCCTCCCCGTCTACTCTTATCTCATCTTTCACTTTCTCTTCTCTTTCTTTTCGAGTTTTCTGTTTGCCTGCCTACCTGTCTGTCTGTCTGTCTTTCTGTCTGTCTGTCTCTCGTTTTTCCTCCCCGTCTACTCTTATCTCATCTTTCACTTTTTCTTCTCTTTCTTTTCCAGTTTTCTGTTTGTCTGCCTACCTGTCTGTCTGTATGTCTGCCTGTCTGTCGCTTCTCCCTCTAGCGGCGCAATCTAAATGAGCCGACGTGTCTGGCGTTTATTGGCCTCACGTGTTGATACGTCTGTCTGTCCGTCCGTCGGTCTGTCGTTCGGTGTATGCGTCCGTCGATGGGGTTCTTAGATTGACTTCCTAATGATGTCTGGACAGACAGCCTCTGCTTCTGCCTCCCTTCCTCATCAGACACAGCAGCCAAGAAATCTTACGTTACGTCATCTACTGCGACGTCACATACTGCAACGTAAACTAGAAGAAGAAGAAGAAGAAGAAGAAGAAGAAGAAGAAGAAGAAGAAGAAGAAGAAGAAGAAGAAGAAGGAGGAGGAGGAGGAGGAGGAGGAGGAGGAGGAGGAGGAGGAGGAGGAGGAGGAGGAGGAGGAGATGGACATGGACATGGACATGGACATGGACATGGACATGGACATGGACATGGACATGGACACGGACACGGACACGGACACGGACACGGACACGGACACGGACATGGACATGGACATTGAGATGGACATTGAGATGGACATTGAGATGGACATTGAGATGGACATGGACATTGAGATGGACATTGAGATGGACATGGACATTGAGATGGACATGGACATTAGGGTGGAGTGAAAAAATTTTTTTAGTAAATGAATTCTAATAGTGCCCAAAAGATGCAACTTGGGTAGAGAAAGAAACACACAAAATATTATAAATTTCAAATGATATCTTCTGCCCTCTACCGTCGATGCAATATTTCAACGTGTTTAGCCTGTAGTCTCACAGTGGGTGTCGTTCAATTTTTTCTGCCTTGACCCGTCCAAAACTGAATTCATCATCCTAGACCTTCCTGATCATGTCAATTAAAGTCCTAACCCCTATCAACTAAATCATCGTTTCTTGACCTTCAACTCGCATTCTCCCGTCCGCAGTCGGTGTTACTTGTGATCCACACCTCTCCTTCTCTCACCACATCTCCAACCTCTCGCGCTCCTGCTTCATGCACATTCGTGACCTTCGTCGTATCTGGCCAAAGATCGACCTTAAAACTGCCATTGTTACCTCTATTGTTCATTCAAAGCTTGATTACAGCAATTCCCTCTTCCCCAACCTTGAATCCACCCAAATCAAGCGTCTGTAACTTATCCGAAACTCACTATAGCCAGAGCTGTCACTAGAAAAAACATCATCATATCACTCTCAATCTAAATTCACTCCACTGGCTAAACTAGAGAAGTCCTATCACTAACTTACAACTCAATACAATATTCCCAAGTACCTCCGTGATCTCTTCACCATCCAGGCAACCAGCTCCATCCAATCCTCCTGTCTCAGTCTTTCACGATCCCCGATCATCAAACACCTCAAGTTCTCCAACCGAGCCATATCCAACAGAGCACCATGCCTCCGGAACTATCTCCCCCTTGAATTCCGCAGATTCTCGGTTCCTCCATCATCATTCCACTCCAAACTTGAGGTGCTTAGTGATCGAAGATCGTGAAACGATCATTCCACTCCAAACCCGTCCTCCATCTTTCTCCTCATGTTCCTCTATCTATCTCCGGGCTTTCCACTTTAAGCTGGTCTCACCTTTTCAAGTATTCCTACCCAGACTCATCTGATCCTCTGTATTGCAATTCTTCTCTCCCTAAGTCCTCGCCCTCCTTCACAGCTGCTCTGCCTCCTCCTTTGATCTGTCTCCCCCGCCGGAACCGGATTCGGACCTCTGTTGGACTACTCTCTGGAACACCCCCTCAACACTTACAGTCGTATGCTGGGGCATCCTTCTTGAACAGAGCTTCGGTACTTCTTTCGTTTTCTCCTAATTTTCTTCCTTTCAGCAACGTCGCTACATTCATTAATCGTTACAATCATAGGCGTAGTTTGTGGGTGGTACGAGGGGTAACCGAAGCCCCCTAGTTTTTGGACTGGGTACCGTACCCCCCACTTTTTGAACAATGTCAATCAATATTTTATTATTGTGCCTTCCCAGCGAACGCAGTCAGCGCCTTACTTCGTGTATGTAAGAAAAGGTACCCCACCCCACTTTATAGACCAAAGTTACGCCTACTGGTTACAATTCCATAGCCCGGTAGCATACCAGATGCGATTTCCGCAACTGAGTTGAATGTGTATTTCATGAATTGTAACCGTTCGACGACAGTCAGTTCAAGAAAAAGAAAAAATAATGCATCGACTACATTGACGTTTTCAAAGAATTTGATATGGTAAACATTTTACCGCCGGTAGAGGGCAGAAGACGCAAAGCAAAATCAACAATATTTTGAGCACTATTTACTCTAACATGGTGGCAACTTTCCATCACTATTAGAAAACGATTGCTTAAAGAAATTTTTTTTTGCCATTTTCGCTCCACCCTAATGGACATTGAGATGGACATGGACATTGAGATGGACATGGACATTGAGATGGACATTGAGATGGAGATGGACATTGAGATGGAGATGGACATTGACATGGACATTGAGATGGACATTGAGATGGACATTGAGATGGACATGGACATTGAGATGGACATTGAGATGGAGATAGACATTGAGATGGAGATGGACATTGAGATGGAGATGGACATTGAGATGGAGATGGAGATGGACATTGAGATGGAGATGGACATTGAGATGGAGATGGACATGGACATGGACATGGACATGGACATGGACATGGACATGGACATGGACATGGACATGGACATTGAGATGGACATTGAGATGGAGATGGACATTGAGATGGAGATGGACATTGAGATGGACATTGAGATGGACATTGAGATGGACATTGAGATGGACATTGAGATGGAAGATGAAGATTGAAGATGAAGATTGAAGATGAAGATTGCAGATGAAGATTGAAGATGAAGATTGAAGATGAAGATTGAAGATGAAGACTGAAGATGAAGACTGAAGATGAAGATGAAGACTGAAGATGAAGACTGAAGATGAAGACTGAAGATGAAGATTGAAGATGAAGATGAAGATTGAAGATGAAGATTGAAGATGAAGATTGAAGATGAAGATTGAAGATGAAGATGAAGATTGAAGATGAAGATTGAAGATGAAGATTGAAGATTGAAGATGAAGATTGAAGATGAAGATTGAAGATGAAGATTGAAGATGAAGATAGAAGATGAAGATTGAAGATGAAGACTGAAGATGAAGATTGAAGATGAAGATTGAAGATGAAGATTGAAGATGAAGATTGAAGAAAGAAGAAGGAGCTAGCTATTACGCAGCCATGGGTGTGAAGTGCTAGCGACTTTATTTTCATAGCCTCAGGTTATGATGGCGGGTGACCAGTCCTCTCCCTCGCTGTCTCATCTTCCCGCCGACAGTGTATGGTCAGTGTACTCATTATAGCTGGGTTGGATAGGGGTGCTGGTGGAGCAAAGGAGGAGGAGGAGGAGGAGGGAGAAGGAGGAGAAGGAGGAGGAGGAGGAGAAGGAGGAGGAGGAGGAGGAGGAGGAGGAGGAGGAAGGAGGAAGGAGGAAGGAGGAAGGAGGAAGGAGGAAGGAGGAAGGAGGTGGGAGGAGGGAGGAGGGAGGAGGGAGGAGGGAGGAGGAAGAAGAAGAAGGAAGAAGATGAGGAAGAAGAGGAAGGAAGGAAGAAGAGGAAGGAAGAAGAGGAAGGAAGAAGAGGAAGGAAGAAGAAGGAAGAAGAAGGAAGATGCCCCTTAAGGTACCCATGAGGCAGTCATGTGTATGAAGTTATAGCGAATTCATTTTCTTGGCCTCGACGTATGAGGGCAGGTGGCCAGTTCTGTCCCTTTCCGTCTCTTCTTTCCACCGACAGTGTACGGTCAGTGCACTCATTATAGCTGAGTTGGCTATAGGGGATGCAGATGGAGCAGAAATCTCGAACCAAATTTCTGCGCTGGCAGGGATTTGAACCCCGACCTCTCGATTGACAGTCCAGCGCGCTAACCACTACACTATCGAGCACCCCCTTACGTACCGTAACGTAACGTAACGTGACAGAAGTGTGTGTGCGAGCAAACTAACTCCAGTGAAAACTATTGCGATGTCTTGTACTGCTATTCAGTCCAATGTGATCTATTTTTGTGGACCGTGTACTCTAATCCACCAGTGAATTGTCGGAATTCTTAGAGTTACCTGATAAGGTTAGAGAGTGTATTTTAACATGTACATGTAGTGTGCAGTTTTACAATATATTGGGTAAAGATAGGCGCCATACCCAGTGCACCTTGGGTAGATGACGTCATCTATAATATCTACGTCACGGAAGTCAGCAGAAAAAGTAAGCTTATAAATCGTTTCATTGGCCGCAACACACATTAACTAAATTGTACAATCAATTATATAGCAATTGTGTTAAAATGTTAAACAAATGCGTGTATATATAATATACATGTATATATATATATATACTACATGTGTGTGTATGTGTGTACACATGTACATCTGGTAAGAGCATTCTCATATAGTTTCGGAACGGTTTTGAAGGGGATGGCTAACTCTTCAGCTGAAAGAAATCCAGTTGCTGAAGTTGACGAATGGAAATGCCCAAATTTGAAATTAGAACAGTAATATTACCAGAAGTGCAAATATCTGAAAATTGAAGTATTGCAATGGTGTCTACTGCCAGGAAGACAAGTGTTGCATTGTCTCGTGAACTGTCTCGTGAATCGTCTCGTGAATTGTCTCGTGAATTGTCTCGTGAATTGTCTCGTGAATTGTCTCGTTTACTCAAGTGTGACTCAGAAAATCTGAACAATGCAGACCGAAATCTGTGATGGCAAAAACATACCTAAGCATATAGATATAGGGCCGACTCTTACGAGTATGCTCGTGCATATAAATTATATATTTATTCTAAATTATATATTATATTATGTAGTAATAGTAATTACCTTGTAATATAATAGACGTCTGCACATATAATGCACATTTATAACGAGCAAGCAGAAGTTTTGAAACTCTTCAAAACCTACATCTGTTGCATGTAATTGTCTTGTTATGTCAGCATATGGGACTATATAAACACACATAAAAAGAGTGTTAAACTATACATACAACAAATAAAGGTATTGATGTGTGTGCACACATATATATTTATTGGTAGTTTATTTATATTTAAATGCAATATATTCTTTATGACTTCTATACATTAAAGACGGCAAATCGTGAATACAGCGTTGAAAGTGTTTATCTTATTAAAAGTAACATCCGCGTCGTTTGGCCATGTTATAACCAGTGTTCGTCTGCGCCGTGGCCTTGGCTTCAGCTGCCTGCAGCGCCTCTAACGACGGGAGCCTCCTCGTCGGTCATCTGTAAGCAATAAATGAGAAAGCGGCCTAACGCTTGTTTTTGCTTATATTCAGCCGACGAGTTAGAAAGTAACGACCACATTAGCGTATTTAATTCGAAAACGGACAGAGCACGATTCTTGTAATGAGTTGAGCACTGCCCACCCTCTCCACGAGGCGTCTTGTAATCCACCCCCCCCCTACCACTGTCACGGTTCAGCCCCAGAACTTAATAAACAGAAGCTGAGAGCGAGATGCAATTAACGATAACATTCGTCAGCGCCCAGTTGCGCCTCTTCTGGTTCTACCTGTATGTATCTGTCTGTGGGTCTGTCTATGGACTTGTGTGTCTGTGTGTTATGCATATCGAGTCACCGTCTCTGCTCGTCTCTGGACTTGTTTGTCTAAAACTCGAAAGTCTGATGACTGGCGCTGGACGACGAAAGAAGTCACGAAACGATGGCAACAACCTCATCAGCAACCCTATAACAACAACAACAGCAGCAACAACAACAAGAATTTCCTAACGTCTTGATTGATGGTCAAGAAATACAGAGATAAAAGTGCCAGAGAATTCAGTCTTCAAAATGGCGCTATATAAAAGCTCCATTAAATTTATTGGCGGTTATGTCACGTGGCTGCAATTTATAAAACAAAAATATCAACAGAAACATAAAGCAACCGTGAAGCGCAGACAGACAGACAGACAGACAGACAGACAGACAGACAGACAGACAGACAGACAGACAGACAGACAGACAGACAGACAGACAGACAGACAGACAGACAGACAGACAGACAGACAGACATTGCATTGAATCTGACAGATAGACATACACACATACATACATACATACATACAAATATACATACATGTATACATGCATGCATACATGTATATATGTATGATGTATACAAGTTATAGTGAAAGTTGCATTGAATCTGGGTATTGTTGTAGTGACACTTAAACAATGGCGATAACAGTGATGCAGAATAACTGAAAACAACTAACGAATAACTCGCAAATAACTCTTGTCGTGTTATTGATTACTTATTACAAAACCAGCACAATAACAGAAATGATAAAAAAAATTAATTAATAATGCTGATGTATTGAATACGAAGCAGGTTGAGACATAAAGGGTCTGTTACTGAAATTTTATCAGACGCGTTTGGAGATCGACGTTTCAGACAAGAGTCTGAACAAGTGGACCACTCTACTTAACAAGATCCTACGTGGAGGATCTGCTTATCATCGATAACAAAGACAAAGCAATTGTGCATTGTTTTGCCGCGTTTTATGAAGTGCTTCAGCGGGTCACCATTATTTGTCATTGACCTCAATAATACTGTAGCTCGCTCGACGATTTGCCGCTTTGTCATGACTTTGTCTTCAGATAGCGCACTGTCATTGTGTTTGAATGATTGATTGATTGAGTGACAGCCTTAATGATTGATTTGTGCAAGACAATACGTCTCAAAGTACGCCGTGAGCCAAAAAGGCGTCTTTATTTGTTTTGTGTTACTAACAACCGCACGGTCGCTTGAATGCCCGGGTGGTTTTTGAACCCAACCTACGAGGCATTGACTTCGTGGCCCGTATGTCATGACGAAGCGATTGTGGGCCATATTTGGGGTCTGTTATGTAAGTAAGTAATTAAGTAAGTATATTCTTTATTCCACCATTAGCAAACGCACAATGGGACAGTAGCTAGAAGCATTGAATGCAAAACATAGAAGTAATAAATCGAAATAAAAATGATAAAATAAGTAAATAAGTAAGCAAATGTCAACTACAAGTTGTTATTGCTCAATGTTACAACTAGTAGTGTCTAGTGAAATCTTATCGTTGGTTGTCAGAGCCGTTGACGTTGAACCCTACGCCATTAGTTTAACAATTGTTGGATTGTTCATTTGAAGTCCGTATACGGTACCCTAAGAATCTCTCGGGACGCTATATATATACAGGCCCTTACGTGACTCTCAGCCAATGCAAAGACGGCACTGAAGGTCACACCAGATCTCGGGATTCGACGGTTACACGCCAGTGACACCAGCGTCACACCGTCATCACATACTTACACATCATAACGAAGTTAAGTAGTTAACCACTTATTTGTCTGTATGGCCTAAAAGATCAGGATATGAAATAATAGTAGAGTTATAGCACATTAATACGTTTATAAATACTAAGTATTTGAGGTATATAAAGTAAACAAGGTAGGAAGGTAAAGGTGTATGCAGTCACAACAATTATTCACCAGCAGGACACATTTTAAAATATTTGTATTTTATCTTTAATTGTTGACGAATTGGATAAGTCAACACCTTTTGTTGTCATAGGACGACGATAAACTTTGGAACTCGTTTTCAAGTTCGGCATCTAATCAACATGAAAGCAAGTGAAGTCTTGACAGCGTAAACTTTTATCTGAGATTAATTAGCTAGTTCAATTCAATGCATACATGGATACACTATCATGCACACACGAGGCAGACAATGCCATACATACGTACACATAATACACTTGACAACTTAACTTACTAGGTAACTACACAACTAACACATATAATATAAATTTATTTTGACAATGCCCTCCTTATATAAGATTCAGAATACACATTCAAGCTGGGCAACCATTAAGAGCCATAAGTAGACTGGAAGAGATAAGTGTTCAGTTTAGAGAGAAAGCTGTGGTACGGCAAAGCAGGCAGTTGCCAGAGGCGTCAAAATCTAGGGGGGGGGGGCCATTTTCACAAAAAAGTATTTTAACAGTTTTATGTTTTTCACTTTTTAAACCATTTTTTCCAATTACAATGATTATTTTCATTTGAATTCAAATAATAAATAACTCACTTCAGCGTCATGTTCTGGCTGGTTCCTCATTGGGTTGTTGGTGACGATGGGTGGACCGTGGATTGTGGGCAGAGGGCGCCAAATGTATGTTTTGCCTGGGTCGCCATTTGGGCTAAGGCCGGCCCTGAGAGAAAGACTGTCTCGGTGGGAACATGAGGAGGAGAGAGAGTTCCATGTGGAGGGATGAATAAACGCCGGTCAAAGACATGATGTGTACCAGGAACAACATAATGTCCAGCAGACGCTGATCAAGGAGACGATCGGCCTTTCATTTTAACGACGAGTGGGATTAGTTTTCCATGCATTTTAGTACACGCTCGTCGTTAGAGTGTTAGCAGAGCCACAGGGTGTAACCTTGGAAGATAAGTAAGATGGCAATTATTTGCACGTGCTTTGTACATGAGGAGTACCAGCTTGAAAGAGATGCGCTCAAATACCAGAAGCAGTTGTGGAGAACGAAGATCAAGTGTGGTATGGTTTCGGTACGAGAGACCAAGACAACCTGGTTCATTACTCTAGTGAGAGGAAGCAGTGAACATTCAGGCAGACCATAGACTAGGCCAGGGTGGGAATTGTCTGGGGCGCTGGGGGTTCAACCCCCTATTCTTTCTTAGGACCTCCACAGTTAAGTCTTCACTGCACACCCCAGGGGTCGTTTCTAACCCATCAGCTGTGCTAGTGTGATTTAGCATTATTTGACTCTGAGTCTCTGACAAAGAGAAGACATTTCCATGGTGTATCATGTATGCATTTTGGAATTTTCTCAACAAAGGAATTGATTTTGATTAGAGTATGACTTGCAAAACTGCTAGAGTTGATCAGCTGCTTTCAATTTCGTTGACATCAGTTTGCAAAATACGGATAAATCCCCCCGTCTTTTTCTACAATTTCCACACTGCAATAGGCTCCATGGAGTTGCAGTAGAGTCTCATCATAACAAGGTTTGTATCGGTGTTTTCATCTATGCTAAAGCGCTTTAGAAGTTTGGAGTTTACGATAACGGTAACAATGTAAGCCTTACTTTAATTTACGTAACTTATTTAGCGCATTTACAGCGTTATGTTTTGCATTTCAGCCACAGCTTGTTCGGCTATGGCATCCGAACATCAGATGCGACAACACGACAATGATTCAGCATTGTCCTCCTTTTCTAAAAATCGAATTTGGTTACCTTTATATGAAGAAATTTCATTTCGTGCACAAACTGACCGTATCCGGTGCGATTTAACTGTTTCGGCTGACACTGACCACATCCGATGTGGTCATCTGGTGAGAAAATCACGTAAACGCGAATCTATAAAAGAAATTACGTCACCGATTCATTAAGGTCTTTATGATGGGCCATAAACGTGGCTGCCATCCTCCTCCGAAAGACCTACCCAAGTCGTATTATTGCTTCTTTCCATTAGCCATCAAACGTCTGCTGTTTCCAGAGAAATATCGAGGTTAATGACCAGAATTATACAGCGCCTTGATTTGAGTGTTTCTGGTCCTGAACATCGGAATGTCTTTCTTGAAATCTCTTTACTCTTGAGATAAGTGGCTGTTGTTGCTGCTGCTGCTGTTGGTCCTGCCGCTGCGACTTTGGAATGTGGGTGGACCGGCGTGGGTGGGGAATCGTTGGGTAGGGTGGTGGGCTGCTGGTGTGGGAACTGCTCTGCAATAAATGCGGACATTGACCCAAATTCTGAGAAATCCTCGTCAAGGATATGAATCCAGAGAAACCCGTTCCAAGGCGTAGTTTTGACTTAAATTCTTCACTAAATCCAATACAGGCATACGTCGAATTAGTACGTACGTACGTACATACATACATACAATACATACATATTATACATACATACATACATACATACATACATACATACATACATACATACATACATACATACATACATACATACATACATACATACATACATACATACATACATACATACACACATGTAGTCTAATCTGCCATACAAAACATACATATCTGGCGCGAGATAAATTTAGGCCCTATACACCTCTCACAGGCAACATGGCACATGGGACAGTGCGTGTGCATAGCTATGTCCGGGCACATAGAATATATGTGACAGAAACTGTGTTTATGAGTATCGTGGGCACTCACCCAGCAGTCCTGCGGAAAGTGGGCACAGCCCTGCCATAGCTGCCTGGGTGGAGTGCAAAACGAAAGTCGACTGTGCAGAGCTTGTGGTGCAAACCGGACGCAGCACAAGTTCGCCTAAAAAGAACAGCAGGCAAGACGGTACTTTACGAAAGTATTAACACAGCTGGTGACCACCAAACTGCCAATTACATAAATAGTTTACCCACAGTTCTACCCAGCATGGTATTAATGGACGAATACATCGACCAGCTGCTACTGTGCTGGAGCTGCAAGAACCACCGACTGTCGTTTGGGTATTTATTCCCAATATTCCATATAAGCCAAAATCCATAAAGCGGAGAAAAAAGGCCTGCTTAAACAAATGATGCCGAAGCCAGACGCACCTCACGCAACAGCAAACTGGAAAAGCGGAAGCCAGCTCTGGCAGAGTTCGACACTCTTTACGGCCCTAGGGTCAAGCTGGTATTACTAGCAGAGAGCTGCTACCACTAGCCACCGCGGAAGACTTAGAATCTTCACCGAGGATGTGTCGGTGGGAAGATGAGACGGCGAGGGAGAGGCTAAAGAAAATGAAGTCGCTAACACTTCATATACCCAT
Source organism: Allolobophora icterica (assembly GCA_963556255.1). Classification (NCBI taxonomy): domain Eukaryota; kingdom Metazoa; phylum Annelida; class Clitellata; order Crassiclitellata; family Lumbricidae; genus Allolobophora; species Allolobophora icterica. The sequence continues at coordinate 61,288,530 of OY744605.1, forward strand.
GACTGCCTCAAGGGACTTCTCTACTCTACTACATGCATACATCTATGGCCTACATACGTATGTGTAAACACATACGTACGTATATATGCACGCACGTAAATACATATTATGTTATACGTACAACCGTACATACATGTGTACGTCTTACATACATTACACATATTATGGAAAGCACATGTGCGTGCATTCATACATGCTTTAATGTACTTGCAATGCACTTATGCGTGCACACAAACAGAGGCGCGTTTACATAAAATGGGGCCCTAGGCGCAAACATTTTTGGGGGCCCTTCTGAACGTGTACACTGAGAGTCTGAGACTCTGGTGGTGTTTAGCCTATCATGTGCAAAAACCGACGAAGTTGAACCTGAAGCCATTTTGTGAGTGTTATTGGCATTGTAATTATGATTACTTATAGAAGCTATTTCAATTAATTTAAAGTTGTTTGGTTTAATGTTTTTTTATAATTGAAAATAATATTTTCATTTGTTTGGGGCCCTCCGAGATTTGGGGCCCTAGGCGCGCGCCTAGTGCGCCTACACGTAAACGCACCTCTGCACACAAACCATTCATTCATTTATGCTTTTACACAATAACTTAATTGATCACTTACGCACTCATTCGCGCATTGAGAGATTCGTAGACTTAGTCGGTTATAGTGGTTATTTCGTCATTCGATTAAACATTGAGACAGGCATACAACCATGATACGGGCGTGACAGACACGCGTGACAATCATGCAGTCAATCGCTCACATCATTAGATGTCTGTCGAACAGGAAATCAAGGTGATGAACGGAAATCTCGAATGACAGAAGCGTGACAATCCTTTGCAAAGCAAATCCTCCGCCCAGGAAATCTCCATCAATCAATCGTTCAAACTCTGACTATACATGCCGAGTCGACTGTGTACGTTCGTGTGTATGTATGTACATATGTACATGTACGTACGTATGTATGTATACGTATGTAGGCTATGTTTGTATGTAACTCAGGCCTACTTAACCGAAACACGACCCCCAATTTCTGGATTAACCACAAGCCATAAAAACAGTTATAACCAGCAATGTTGTTATCAGATTGTCTGGTGCCAGGTGAGTCAACGTGGCCTGAAGCGAAACAAGTTATGTGTAATGTGGCAACAACATATAGGCTAGTGTCGCTTCTAGCCAGGTAGGCCTACTTAAATTACAGAATTACTGGCATGAATCTAACGGAAGAGGAAACAGGAAATGAGAAGCTAGAACACTTGCCAATATATGCATACAAGCCACGTAATATATGTACACACTTGTATGTAACATAATTTGCATAAGCTGTAGGCCCTATACATAATTATATATCCGCGCATACATTCAGTATGGAACCAATTTATGTGTGTACAAAGACAGATGTTATGTTATGTTATATGTATATATGTATGTATGTATATAGGGGCCTATATATATATATATATATATATATATATATATATATATATATATATATATATATATATGCTAACAGTAATCTATGCATATTTCTATATGTGTATGTACATATAATTTGCATATACAAGGTTATAGATTGCGTGTTTAAACACACGTGCTATTGTGTAAGTTTGTTAAAAATAGATCGACATCCGCCGAATTTTCTCTCAACGCCGCTCACCTTTCGAGCAGGAGCGCTCTAAGCAATTGCTTACGTTGTCATTGCATGTGGACACTGCGAAAATGTTTCGCTGAGCAAGCAACGCGCTAATTAGAGTGACAGCTGCTAAGTGTTTGCCTGTTTGATCAGCGAAGGTGGTTTTACGAGACAGCTGTCCATATGTGTGCGTGCGTGCGTGCGTGTGTGTGTGTGTGTGTGTGCGTGTACTGTGTGTGTGTTTGATTGTGTGTACCTACCTCGACGAAAATGGTTTTTCTGGGGAAAAAATAATTCTTAGAGCCGTGTCAAAGCTGGTCTGTCCGTCCGTTCTTTCAGATCCTTTTTCTTTAGCCATTCTTCTGTATGTAGGTTTAAATATAGACCTAGATAGCAAAAGGACAGATTCAGGGACCAGTACCGGTCAACTTCTAAGTTCACAAGGTGGCAAGGGTGGATTGGCCCCTTCATTCTACCTTCAACACTTGCTCCTTATCTTTTGGATCCCTAAACTGAGATCTAATCGTAATCGTAGGCCCTAATCTCCAAACTTCTAAAGCGCCACTCGAAGGCCAAGCGCAGGGCACCAGCCTATTCACGAGCGCCACGTCAAATCAGAGGGTTTTCCAGAGTAGTCCAAAAGAGGTACGAGTCCGGTTTCCAGAAGGCCAAACCAAATCAGAGGAGGTTTTCGAGAGAGTAATCCAAAAGCGGTCCAAGTCCGGTTACCAGAGGACAAAATAAAATCAGAGGTGTTTCCAGAGAGTGATCCAAAAGAGATCTAAGTCTGGTTTCCAAATCAAATCAGAGGGGGTTTTCCAGAGACTAGATGAAAAGAGGTCCAAGTCCGGTTTTCAGGAGGCCAAATCAAATCAAAGGGGTTTCCAGAGAGTGGTCCAAAAGAGGTCCGAGTCCGGTTTCCAGATCAAGAGAGGAGGCAGACCACCTGTCAAGGAGGGTGTCGTTTAGGGCGAGAATAATTTGAAGGCGAAGGCTCAGATGAGTCAGGGCAGGAGCGCTTGAAAAGGTGAGACTTCAATTTTGAGTGGAAAGCCCGGGGGTGAAACATAGAGGAACATGAGCAAGAGGATGAAGGACGGGTTGCGATGATGATGGAGGCACTGAGAAACTGCGGAATTCAGAGGGATATATAGCCTCACTTGCTTACTGACTTGCTAGCTAGTATTTTCGCACGTTTCACTCTCACTTTATATATATATATATATATATATATATATATATATATATATATAAATATATATATATATATATATATAAGCGTCATATATTTAGCATAAAAATAGGCGTAGGTCATTCGATGGTTCGTTCAGTCATTCATTCATCATAGCACCGATAGTAGGCTTTAAGTGTCACTGATTAGTAACGCGTCAATCATGGACATAAACAATTGTCCAAAACAGTTCATTATCGACTACTCATAAAGCCATAACTGTTGGCCCACCCTACACGTAGGCCATCTGTAGGCCTGTCAAGTGTAGGCCTACACGGTTAAAAGGCCCACCGCAGTAGAAAAGGCAAATGAACCAGGATGCCTGGGTTTACGTTTTATGAGTTACTCGATCGCCATTTAACTCGTTCACAGGAACATAAAATTAGTTTCGGTCGAAGTATTTGAGATGAATATAGTGGCAATTACCCGAAAATGCTCGTTCCCAAAGCAGTCTAACATGCCATGTCTTATGTTTAGACTCTATTTATTTAGGCCTACCGATAAGCCAACGTTTCTTTAAAATTCACTATCCCTTTAAAATAATTAATAATTATATTTCGAGATTAATAACAGATCGCCTTCTTTGTTAAATAGTAAGGCTAACTGTTAGTAACTACAGAGAAATAAAATATTGGCTGAACGGGCAGTGGTTCACAAGTCTGTCAGAAGTTTTCCTCCTACAATCACAGATTTGTTCCCATTTCCTACATTGAAATCATGTAGGGCCTATGTGGGCACAGAATTTGTCTCTGAGTTGGAGCGTCGATTTCAGCTGTCTCTGGAGATGGCCGTGAGACTCAATGCTTTGTGGCCTTATGCATTATAACACCACCACGGAAGTCGTTGGATTGTGGTCAAAGCGCTCGATTTAATTGAGAGTACCAGGTCGAACCGCCTCTTAACTTACAATTGCTCAGAGCCATCGATTAATGCTGGTGATAAATGCAACGGCGCATCCCACTGAATCGAGAGACACATCAACACCTCAGACATCTGCGAAAACTGGGACGAGGCTTTCTCTTACTGCGATCAAGAAGTTTATACTTCTTACCTACTTTTCCATTTCTGCAGGATCATTTCTACCTTCAGTAAAAGGAATAAACATAACATTATGCACTTTCTTTTCTCCCGAAAGACCAAGGATTCTGTATAAAACGTCCATGCCAACAGCCTTAGCAACACCACCAGTGCACAACACATTGGGTAAAATAAACAAAATTGTGTAGTACTAATTGAACAAGTGACAAACTTTCTCTTCTCCAGGACTACAATAAACATATAGACCTGCACATTTATAACATCGTATCATATTGTTGGCATTATTATGGGTCTTCTTCAAGATTAAGACAGACCGAAATTTGGGCCAAGCGCGTCAACGTACTCAACTTCTGAAAGATGACCACTCCAACAGCAGGACATTAATCAATGGACCACACAAGTCAATAGGCCAATATACACACAAACATATTTATATATACAGCTTCTTTCAACAGCTATTTAATGTATGTAATTATGAATATATATATATATATATATATATATATATATAACTTCACACACCACATCTATATATAGTAGAAGAAATAAAATAGCCTGCTGCAGGTAATCAATGATCACTGATCATTACTATCAGTCAATCAATCAGTAGTTGTTAAGTCAGTGATAACCGGTTTTTTGTCCAAGTTGATTCAACGACGATAGACCTGTGTGGTCCAGCTTCAGATCTTGTCCTGCTTTTGGATGACAAAGACGTCGAGTGTCCCCTAATCTAACCTCGACGGACAGCCTCAAGTGTGAAGACTACAATGCTATAATCACGTCTTATCCAGCAAATCGAACTTCGTAACAGCCTTCGTAATTAATCATATAAACAGTAACAATAAAAATAATAATATAAATGGTACACAATACAAAATAATAAATTGTCCTGTCAGATCTTGACGAGTTCTAACCATTCAAAAACTTTCCTTTATACTACAGAGAAATTTCTTAAATCTAAAAGGATCCGACACTTAATTCACTGCTTGCTTTCAAAAGTTTTAGCCACTTCAGCTACATTCTCTTCTTCTCTCTGGATTGATTTTGCAAAGCCATCGGGTGTTAGTGTAGTGGTTAGCAAGCTGGACTGTCAATCGAGAGGTCGAGGGTTCAAACCCCGTAAGGGCAAAATTTGGTTAGATTCCTGCTCCACGCGTGTCCGCTAGCACACTCAGCTATGAGTACTCTGATCATAGACTGTCGGTGGGAAGATGAGATAGCGAGGCAGGACTGGCCACTAGCCCTCATACGCCAAGGCTAAGAAAATGAAGTCGCTAACACTTCATACCCAGGGCTAGCTTAAGGGACTGCGCTTCCCTTCTGGGTTCCTAATACCTTAGGGTAAAAAAATGATGTCACAAATATGTGGACTCCATTAGTATGAAGAAATGATACTTATACATACATGTACTCTGTTTATTAATAACCACATTTTTTAGATGTAATCTTTTCATTTTTAGCCCTGAGAATATGTTTTTCAGTCTGGGTGTGTTATAAACATCCTGCTACACCGCAACTGGCTTAGGACGAATGAAAAGTATGAACGTTTTTCTCTGCGGAGAGCAGTTCACAGGATTTCTCGTAACTAACGACAGGAACCAAACGATCCATGTCATATTTTGTGAATAGCACAGTACACATCTGATTGTACTTTTCGATGGCCGATCCTTTTGAATCCTCGATCATGTTGCAAATTTCTGGATAGAAATGAGGATAGATCGGAAGATCATAGAAAATCACGTGCTGAATTCCTCGTATTTTATACCTGTGCGAGAACATAAAATTTTCTTAAACCCTGACCCATTTAAGAAAATGATGAAAAGGCTTTACAAAGGCCAAGAAACACTTGTCTCTTAAAAGCACTGAATAAAGCTATTTAACAAAATGCTGAAAATTTCATGTTAGTGGAAATTAAAAGAAAACTTTGGAGAAGCAAACAAACACGTTCTGATTAAATGCATCACTAAACGTCACATTACAGTCATCAAAGAAGATATCCATATAGGTACTGCAGTTATTTTAAAATATATTTTAATAACCCTATGCCAATGGTTCTCTTCTTCTATTAACCCAGGCAGGGTTTGATTTGGTGCGGAAGCAACTGCAGAAAGTAGTCCCAGAGAAAATGTATCCCATGTGTGTATGTAAGTATGTATCTAAACTTTATAAAGAGCATTTTAGAGACCCCTCAAAAGTGCTACGAACATGGCTGTTTAAGGGATCTGAAAAGGTGCATCTTAACACAGCCTGAAAAGTCACTTGAGCAGAGAGGGATGGTGAGGTGTGAGCAACGGCATAAACCAGTGAGGGGAAGTTCCAATCTAACCATTTACAGATCACACACTCCTTGTTCCAGGTAATAAGATCCATCATATCTTATTGTTGCTAACAGGCTACTTAAATTTCAAGCAGTATTCTAGGACAGTTACCAGGTATTTTTAATTGTCTAGCTTTTGCATTTAGCGAGCCAGATAATGAAAACATTAATCAGAGACATTTTTCATTTAAATAGAAAATAGTTGTGAATTTGCCTTCGAAAGAAATGAAATCGTTCAGAAAAGAGCAGAAAGCGAACTTTGCCCTCAAGAAAGAACTGCCTCGACTTGGAAATTCCACTCTTTTTCGAGTACCTAGAATTGTGAAACACCAGTCAGCCAGTTAAAATCTACTATGACAAATTCAGTGCCAAACATAATTAGTCAATATCATAATTAAAGTTATTACTGAATTAATTCAAAATCTAAAACGATTTACATTAATTAATTCAACGTCTAAAATGATTAGATTACTATTAGTATAAAATTAAGTAAGCTAGAACCAATATTAAAATTAAGTAAGTTAGAAACAATATTAAATTAAGTAAGCTAAACCCAAAATTTTCAAAATAAAACTAAATGCAATGAAGTGAGCCACACAGTATAACATGATTAAATTATTATTGAACACAATGAATTCATATTCTAACACGATTATATGTTCTTATATACAACGATTACTGTACGATGTCATAATCGTAATAATACCAACCACTATATATAACAGGATTGAACTGATGTCTAAATTTTTGTGTGGGATGCATGAAGCACTATATATGCGACTACACATCAGTACTTACTTACTTAGTTACTTATGTACAATGATTATGAAGAATGCTTGGCAGCACCTCTTAGAAAAATGTCTAGAGGTGTTATAAAGATGCTTTTCAGTACATTACAAGTGCAAATTGAGCAAAAAATCCTCACTCGCTGAGCAGAGCAACTGGTGCTCCATTACCATCTTGTTCCTCTTTGACAAGAAAATTACGAAGACGCACGAAATCAAAGTATGATGGAACGAAAATCAGAGTCTGGGCCGCAACCATACCATCGACATAGTGCGGTAGAATCTGCAAAATAACCAGAAGGTACAGGTAAGTCATAACTAGGAAGTGAAGGCAAGTAACAGAAGGTAAGGCAAATTGCCAAAAGGAACAGTAAGTCAAAATAAGGCATGAAAACACTAGACAGTGCATGCAAGGTAGGGTCAGAGAAGGTAAGATAAAGAACAGGGCATGTATGGTCAATGGTCATACTACATAAAGCAAGGTAAGATTAGAGATGGTAAGGTCGTGATGAAAACATAGCAGTAAAGCAAGGAAGGTAAGGCAGTCAGAAAAAAATATGGCAAGGTAACAGAAAGCATATTATGACAAGACAGGCAAGCAAAGATGTTAACGTAAACAAGTTAATCACATGTACATACTGCTATCCTTCTTAATCTTTGATCTATTATTGCTTTCTTAGATAAAAGTAAAATAATGGTAACTCAATAAAAACTTATTAAGAAGCAATTAGAAATCATTTTAAGAGCCAAACCTGCTTTACGAAGAAGTTGAATCGAGAGTCTGGACATTCTTGTAGACTGTTCACGTTGACTCGTTGAAATATCTATCGAGAAAATATTAAGATCGAAATGGTTCAATCCAGGCATGATAATGTATTATGTAATACACATGAATTAAGATAGAAATGGTTTGATCCAAGTAGAGTAATGTCTTTTTTATAACACGTGCCCATCAAAATTAATCTGATCTTATTGATGGTCATCCCAAATAGATCTGCAATGCGGTCGATTCCAGTGAAACAGGGCATGGTCCATAGGCTGGAGATTTTACTTTAAGCATAAACATAATGGTAGCAATCTAACAACTGGCTAATAAATTTCCCCTCACCCATATATAACTTTTCCATTTCACATGTGCAGGGATTCAAACTCTGACAGCGTGGGAGATGTATTAGCCAACGACTGATGCCTGGTCTTGTATATTATGATGCCGCTAGAGAACTCAAAGCATTAGCTTAGACCAACCTGTTTTGAAATGTTTCTAAAAGGTGCTATATAAATGTACATGTATATTACATTACACTAATACACGATACTAGTACATAACTGTGCAACTCCAGAAGCATAAAATTAGTCCAGTGATATAAGTATCATGCAGGCAGTGTCGTACAGTTGCACTACATAAATCCTTCAGTTTCACGTGCATTGTCTCACCTGGACGAGTGGATGGATGGTACGGATGTCATTGATAGTTCCGCTGCTGGGCAAATTGAGCACCTTCAGTTTTCCACTATAATTTACACCTGTTAAAGAGAAACTTCACTAATCAATTACTTAGTCAAAATGACAACAAGTACAACAGCTACTTTTAGAAGAAAACTGTTGTTATAATTGCAAAGGGATATAGTCCACTAGTCTAACCTAATTTACTCCACATCTCATGACTTTTTCAAACAAATTGTATTCATTAATTGCACTTATTATGTGGGTAAGTCAGTAAATCGTAATCAAAGGCACGTATAAAGTATGTGCAAACAGTTTGTTACGGTCATTTCACATAATCTGCTCAGCAAGATCGAACCTGCAAACGTTGGATTAGACTGAGTGCACAGCAATGAGACTACCTGATATAGGACAGAGAATTAATTTTAGCATGTAGCAAACTAAACCATAACATGAAGGACCTTTGATCATAAATAATATTAATATTTTTGCTCATTAAATTACAATTTTATATCTACAATTTACTGAAAGTTTTCAGCAACATTTAAAAGAACTGATTTGACAAGTATACATCAAATTTCCACATTGAAACTAGTCTAAATTTCTTCTTATAAAGACACCAAATGTTGCCTGAAGAACATCGTACATTGTCGTCTGAAGATGGTTTCAATCAATGGATGCGTTATTGAGCCAAACATCAACGTCTGCCGATACGCTTTTGACCTAAATTAAAAAGTAATAAAACAAAAGAACAGAATGAAAAGAGTGAATAAAAAATATCATAACCAACAAGTGTTGAAAATTAAAAACCCACTGATCTTTCAAAATGCAAGAAAAAATGCAAGAAAGTAATTTTTGTGAATAAGTAACACAAGTAAGTAATTTCAATAAAGACTGAAGTTACACATACACTATACAATAATTCTGAAGCAAAGTATTTAAATCTTCCGGTCTCCATTTAGATAAATATTTACAATAAAACCATGGAAAAATTAGAACTCATCTGACTTATACACATCTATCTAATAAAACCAGTATTGAACACAAGATAATGCAAGATGCTACTAACCATCCATTCAGAGTCCACATTCGAACTCGGAAGTAGTCGACACCATGCATTTCTTTCGGAACGTGATGAAGGTGAGAGAGAACATGCTAAAAATAAACAGTGCCAGACAGAGACTAATATAACAGACAATGTAAAAAATCTACAACACTAACAATACACACCACAGCATTGTTATAATGCATAGTTGGGAGCCATAAGGTTATGTAAAACTGTAATTTGGGAAGTCACATCTTCAACAACATCAAAGCTATATGCAAGCTTTTGTGCTAACAATGAAAAAATTGATTTTATATAAACAAATATGCTAATACCAAATCATATGCACCAGCAAATACACAGGAACTTTCTTGTATCGCAGTCTTTCAGAGCCAGTATCTCCTTATGTGAGACATGTGTTAGTTAACTAGGCTATTTTCTACAGCTGAACTAAATTAGGATATCCCTGAATGGGTAACCTGATAATTCAGCACACGGCAGTGAAGTGAACAAGCAAAGAACCTGAATAAATACCAATAAGTAACATGAATAAATATTTCTCAGACAACAATACACATACATACATAATTAATCCCAGGGGCGCCGGCAGCGTGACGCACTGGACGCACGTGCGTCCACCCACCAAATCAAATCCACACAAGGATTAGGCATCGCATCGATATTTTTGACAATTTCACTGTGTAATTTCGGTTTACCATACAGTATGTGTAAATAATATCATGTGATAATCATATGCATGTGTTGTACTGTACTTTAATGAGTCACTCTGAGTCATTTTCGGTGTATAACTAATCATGGCAGACAGGGGACAGTTGTGGAAGGGAGGAGACGGGAGGGTGTGCGTCCAATTTTTTAAAGCCTGGCGGCGCCCCTCATTAATCCTATGCTGAAATCGGAAGACGGTCTCCTTACCATAACATGCTCAAAGTTCTGCATGAAGAAGACATCCATTTGGTCAAAAATCAGCACCTCAATGGACGACAAGAACTCAAAATCTCTTTCCTTTTCGCTGAAAGCAGAAGTTACTGTTTTGTAGGCATCACAGTTCCTAAAGCTGAGATGAGATAAAGGAAGGCAAGGTAGGGTGAGGTAAAGCTCACCCTTTTGTTGGCCACACAAAACTTTTGGAAAGCACATCCTCAATCTGACTTCAAGATAGCTTCTTCACGTAGTCTTTGTTGTCATTTGTTATCAGCTTACGAAGAAACTGTTTCAGCATGATTTCCTCTTAAGGCTGTTTTGGTCTCACCAAACCAATCCAAATGACTGGATTGGGGAAAGGAATTGGGTGCCATCAATTGATGCCTTGTGCTGCATTATAATGGCACTTTTAAGTTATATGATCAGAATGCAATCACTAAACAGGTTAGTTAGGATAATAAAAAGACCAAGGTAACTTAAAGTACAGAAGATAAGCTATTGTAGCACAAGGTAAGGAAATCTAATTAGTAACTTCTATTGTGTTGGTGTTTAATGTACAAGGCATCATCCAACAGCACACCAAAACCAAGTTGTAATAAGGTCAATATCCAGATCAGTCCATAGGACAGAGAGGCAGCCTAAGCTGGATAAGCAATTTGAAAGAGGTAAGTTTTAAGTTGAGAACAAAATGATACAAGCGATCGAGCAGAGTGGACAGACACAGAGAGAGTCCCAAAAAGTAGGTCCAGCAACCGAGCTCATTCACCAAGAACAGTTCTTGATTTAGGTATGACCAGAAAAAGATAATCAGATGATCTCGTTGAAAAATGATAAGTTTGGGAATAAGAACTGATTTTAAGTATCGTGGCTGGCCAGAGTTCAAAGTTTTATACACTATGTGCCCCAATTTTGAAAATGTTAATTGTTTCCTGGACAGGAAGCCAATGCAAAGGAAGATGAACCAAAGTAACATAAGGTAAGATAGGTTAACATAAGACAAGGTAGGTAAACTTAAGTAACAGAAAAAGGAAAGTATGGTAACATAAGACGACATACGATAAATTAGGGTAGATAAGCTACAGTAACATGACATTAAGGTAAAGCAAGGTGTGACTGGTAAGAAATACACTCACTTTTGTGCTCCAATGATCGTCCACAAACCAAGAGGTGAGGCAAGAATGATGTCTGAGGAATAAAATTCCTCATATAGCTTAAGCGCTTTCTTTGAGACACTTATTCCGATACGAAATTGGTCATCTATGTTGCCGTCAAACGTGACCTCAAAATCCTCTACAAGAGAATCAAAGATTTATGCCCAACTGAGGCATTTTAAATAAGTGTAAGCACATCACAACCTTAAAAAGAATCTTTCAAAGGTACTATACACATGTCTAATTAAATCAGGGAAGAAATTTTCAAAGTTTGCTAAACACATATCTCTAACATAAACGTACGTAGATCCTATTCTATCATGCTAGACTAATGCTTCCCCTGAACCAACAGTAATTCAACAGCCAGCCATGGTCGTAATGATATGGGAAATAATGTTTGTCAAACCTGGTTTAAGGCCCTTTTTCGAGTCAACATTGCTGCCAAATTCCGACTCAAATCTGTGCTTGCTGGCAACAGTATACTAAAATTAAGCAAACAACTCAATATCATGCAGTAAAATACAGCAGAACTTAACTGTGACTCTCGAAGAAAGCATCTAAAACTGGATTTGATACTTTTTAATGTATGGCTCAGGAACTGAGGTAATATTGTAAACAAGCCAAAAATATGTGTGTTTAGAAATACCTATATAAGCATAACTTGCATTTTTGTCTGTCAGTGAAACAAGCACAGTCCAGTCAGAGACCTGTAAAGCTTTGAGATTCACTTCAATCTAGTATCAGGATTGACGAGTTAACTGGATATTTGAATAGCATAAATTAACAATTCACTGGTCCAAAGTAATTTACAATACACAGTCAGTTATTGGTCACAAAAATACTGGAAACACTGACAATGCATAATTGACCTGATTTGCAGACTGTGCCGGTGTTTAAAAGCATATGTTAAAGACATGATTAAAGTCATTTTATCCTGGATATGTAAACGTCCTGACCTCTCGGTTTGACAACAACTTCATCATCATGTGAACAACTTTCAGTGCAGAATCACGAAATGGCAAAATTATCAGAACTTTTGGTCTTGTTAGGCCTTGGTCTCGAAGTTCACTACCAACACAAAATGGAAAAATTGTGAAAGTACATTTGGGTTAGAAAAGTAACTGCAAAAGAGAAGTAAAGTGAGCAAACTTGAAAAACAAACAGTCTAGGCAGATGAATTGTGGAATAACAGGCAAGGCATGGTAAAAGGTAAGGTAATATTAGTCTAACTTAATCTGCTCCAAATAAATGGTAAAAAATTAAGGTATGGCAATAGCTAATGGAGTAAAAAGTAAAGTCTGTTGAAGTAGGCTTAGCTAAACCGAGTAAATGACAAGTTCAACGTACTCCGTAATTTCATCTTTCTTGCTCTCAATCTTCTTGTTGTGACGAATTACACGATTTCTTGTTCTGAAAATTGTAACATAAGGAATTAATTAATTTAGTTCCAGAATAAGCCGTGAATAAGTGCAAGTTACAATGAAGCTTATCAAGATCGACTTTAGCATTTCTTCATTTATTCTTTCACAGCATTCAGTATGAAGGAAAGCCTCTGAAATAAAGCATAACTCTGAGCATTCGACCTGTAAATTGTAATCCTAAATGCTGGCATCTAATTTAATGAAGACATATGAAAGTAATAAAATGGACAAAAGTCCGGGTATGCACTGAAAACGTTTTCCACCAGTAATTTCATAGGTTTCTTCTAAAACTTCTGGACATTTACACCCAAAAACTAAAAACCCACTAAACCATAATACCCACCCACCCTTCAACTCAAATACCCACCCTTACTGCCATCCACTGAAACTCATACTCTAGCATACGCAATGTTACCACCACCTCCTATAAAACACAAGAAGAAACAACAAGGTAACGGTGCTTGATAGTATGTACATACTTTAATACATGATTCAGCGCATGAAGGCAGTATGTGAGTCTTATCTCTTCGCCGTTTTTGTGGTTCCTTCGTGGAAAATACAAATCCTAAACACATAAAGTTGACCTCATGTTAAAGCAGCATTTCTCTGAATATATACTCCAAACCCTAAACGTACTATTTATCAATAAAGCTACTCAACTGGTATTCCATCAAACCATTTATCATTCATCCAACATCTGTCTGTTCAAACTTAAATCAATATACCTATCCAGCCAAATAAACTGATCTGACGCTCATTTATCTATCTGTAAATGTCAGTCATTTGTTCTGCTCACCACTCTCCAAGTCACCAATCCCCACCCACTCATCCAACCATCCATCCACCTTTCCTCCCTTCCTACTTTGATTCATCCACCTGCCCAACCATTCACCCTTCTGTCTATCCATCTTGCCACTCACAGAACCCTTCAGTGTGAATTAGTTAGCAGAAACACCTCTGATGATTCTCTCTTGAAAAGGCACTGTGTAAATCTGTGACTACAATTACAATGATATATTAATCAATTGTAGTGGCTACTATTATTATGCATTTAATAAGCGCCACTACATAATGACCAAGCATCGATCGATGAGGCTGAGCAACTGTGAGTAAAGGACTTTCTCAAGGTCCTTACACAGTAACCATATCTGGGGAGCCTCAAACCCATACTCATCACATTACAAGGTGCTGCTGTGCTCTCTAACCAATCAGCAACCATGGGACATGGCAACCAATTGGTTAGATCTAGTAAAACTATTAACTAACCTTGTAGGAGTTCATAACTGTAAACAACTCCAGCTGTAGCTTTGACAGCTGACCTGTGGATAAAACAAAAGAAAAACATGACAAACATAAGGAAAGAAGAAATGAATGAATATGCAATACAACTGAAACTATTTTTCAAAATCTAATAAAGGAATAAATGTGCAATAAAACACATTCACTCATTCATTTTGATAATTTATATAGCGCCTCATCCGGAAAGCTACTCAGAGGCGCATAACCAAAGACCGACTGAACACCCTCTGAAAACTGAATACGAAATTTAAATTTAATAAAGATATCACTAGTTAATAACTAGACAAGGAAGTAAACTGAAATAAGTAATATTTGGTTGATATACAAGATTCAAGCTCCAATTTTTAGTAATATTTAAAAAAGTGTTGTAATCTGATATCGCTACTTTGCATAAATTTACCAACTCAAGTAAATGATCAATCAATAATCAAATAAAATTCTATAAAATCATTTATTCAACCACCCAATCAATTGTTCAACTAACTGGTCTAAAGATCAATCAATCACTCACTCAACTAATCAATCAACAACTAATCAATCAAACAGAATGGCATGTTATGTATCTTTTGCATGTCAACAACTGAATTACACAATGCAAAAGCTTACACGTTGAATCTCCAGACTGGCTGGGTTTCCACTCATTAACCGTTGCAAGTTGATCAACCAGTGATTTCTTGACCTGCAAAATTATTTACATCCGAAACAACAGGATCTTTAACATTTTGTAAGAAATTCTATGCCAGTTACTCATTTACTTGGAGGACACATGTGCTAACAAATGCTTACTTACACTTACAAATGTGTGTCAATAAATGCTTACTTACAAATGAGTGTTAACAAATGCTCACTTACTACACAGTAATAGCCTCAAATGCATGTGTGATTCATGATGGTGAAAGTTAATGGTACCTGGCAAATAATATGAGAACAATGTGTGCAAGTGATGGTGAATTCTGGGTCAATCTGGCAAATAATCAGAGAACAAGAAGGGTTGTTTAAATAGTGTGCTAGCAAAAGTTGGCAATTGCTTTCACGCTCCATAGCTAACCCATTGCTCAACACTGTCTCAATTTCATATTACTACAATGAAAATCTCTAGAAGGGACATTATGCAGAACTAGCGTGCAGATGCTCTGGGTGGGAAAAGCCAGCATTCCAATATTTCTATTCACATGTTTTTATTTTTATGTAACTTTCTAACATTTATATAGCAGCAACAGAAGAAGATTTTAACTGTAGCAGGAAGATAAGCACCCAGACTGTGATACAGCTCAGCATAGCATCTGTTAATATAACGATTAAAATACAGCAAAATATTCATTCAGTTTCATAAGAAAAGTATATGCTTACATGCAACTTCATAAGGTCATTCTCATCAAATGTAGAAAGTGTTTCAGAGGAATCTTTGGGTTGGAAAAACTCAGCTTCACCAAGATGAGGCAACTACAAATCAATTAAAAATCTACCTACAAATATGCTTTAAAATATTCTACAAAGTGCCACTCTGAAACATTCCCAGATTCTAACCTAATTTTAATTATAATTAAACATAATGCAACATAGTTGCAAGACCAATACATGTTACCACAAAGACATTAGACTAGTGTAATGATTAAAGTAATAGTCATAGTAATGTACTTAATGCAATGTGATAATGCTACTTTATAAAGTAGTTATTCCAATATTTTAGTTAATCTACTGATTACAGTGCAATGTATTATTAATCACATTTTGGAATTGGTACAAAATAAATCAAATGTTGCGATGTACAAATAATAATTAGCTTCTTTAGAAAAGCCAGGAAAACTCCGTCAAGATAACATTATGAATCATTTCTTTCTCCTTCATCCTAAACATGTGGCCAGTGCATTACTCTACAGCCCCCTCCCCCATCACATTGCTATCACAGTTGACCATCTGATGACTGAGGAAATCACTAGCCCAAGATCAGTAACACTGTCTGCTTAGCAGGAATCAACTTGAAATTGTTAGTATAAACACCACATGAGCCACATCAAACTTTCGATTTTTAATAAAGTGTTCTCTGCTGCTCAAAAACAATATGTTGAAGAACTAACAACATACCATAACTTCAGATGAGCTCCAGAGAGCTGCTCCTTTTGACTTGTCATCAGCTAAAAGTTTATTTGCCAGGTCATCTGAAATCTCCTTTTCAAAATGTTCTGCAAAAGGGTCTGAAAATAAATTCATTTAAAAATAAATTTGACAAAAACTGCATTTAAAACATTGAATTAGAAGTGAATTTTCAAAAGAAACCATCTAAAGGAGTACTATATAGATCTTCCATTACATTACACTGTATATGTATACAGTGTAATGTAATGGAAGATCTATAGTATATCTACCTGGTCTCTTCTTGCTGTGATGCTATGTAATATAACCATGCCAGGTAACCATTTAGTACATGCACTCGATTAGTTCAATTTTGTTTAACGTATCTACAATCTGTCAACAACATATACTAATTAAATGCTCAATTCATATCTCTACACACTCAATATATCAACTCCAAAAGGATGGAGGGCTGAGTTGGTCTCGATGGCTTGGTAGTTCATAGATGGTCAAACTTCTAAGTAGTGACCTGTCTCAATACTGCATAACCTCACCGTTTGCCAGCATCAAAACAGCACCAGACCACCACCCAGCTATTAACGAACCAAGAACTGCCTGACAGGTCATTCTAAAATTAAAAGAGGTAGAAAAGATCTTGCTAAGAAAAACAACCTGTTCCTCTGGTACAAGCAACACCATCATTTAGTTCACCATCCGATATCACATCTTCGTCGCTTATCTGAAACAGTAGCATGCCAGAACTTCATTAAATGACTCTGTGAGGTTCTTAGAAAATGTCCTATAACCTGCCAGATACACACATACATTGATCATCATAATTAGGTCTGTCAATTTGTACCTGTCCAAAGGCAAGCATTCTGGCAGTGAATCTAAGACCCACAATACCCAGCCATTTCTAGAAATTACTTTTCAGTTTTATCAACACATAAAAGAGCAGCCGGATCACACTGGAGTCACCACTGACTGACCAGTAAGCAAGCAGTCGCTGCGCAAGAGGGAAATAACTGCCGTAATTAGTTAGTAATACTACTGAATCTGGGGTATCAATTTTACATCTATGGCACATTTTTGCCTCTGGAAAAGTGCCCTGCCGCAAAAGCCACTGCGATGCATAGAAAAACATTCAGTGCAACTGGCCTGACTGTCTGGAATGCGTTACCTGTTGAACTACGTGTTCCAGAATATTCTTTCAAAAGCTTCAGGAAGAAATTAAAGACTCACCAGTTCACGTCATTTGCTGTGCATTTAAGTTGGTTATATTAACTTCATATAATAATAATTCGATTATTACCACACAGAAATGCATCTAAGAATTATATAGATGATTTTATCTTTGCTAATTAACAAATACATTTAGAAATGTTCGCACCTGAAATTTGTGCACCTAAAGTGTGACAGTGAAGTATTAATTTTATCCAATGAGGTAGTGATGAGTTATCAAGTACCAATTCAGAATGAATTCAAGCATCAGCTCCGCAGTTTAGAATGAAGTTTCTTTTCATGGAATAGCAAACCAGTTAAGACCACATTACATTGGATTATTATTTCCTATGTAGTTTCTCGTGATGCGACCATCAACTGATGACTTGCGCACTATAGCAATGGTGCTATACAAGTCGTCAGATTAGACTCCATCAACAATCTTTCTCATAGTAAGAGACATTGTCATGGCACCACAACAATCTGTATATTTAATATTACACATACTAGACAAAACAAAAGAACATCACGCACATCAAGAAATGGTTTCTGATTGGATAGAAAGTACAGTAGGAAACTTGAACCTCTGGATCAACTGCAGTTGCATATTTTTTCTCGATTTTTGTTGGCATCCTTTTCGGCTGATTTTCTTTCTTCGGCTGTTTTTTCTTTGGCTTTTTCTGCCTAGGTTTCTCATTCTTAAACTTTTTTGTCTTCCTGAAAATTGAACATAAACTAGAGCTACATTTTAGACCGAAAGATTGTATGGAACATTTTCATATGCCACACAATGTGCATTAAGTGAGACTTTTATATAATCAGGTTCGATAACACAGAGTTACATTTGTATGTGTTTGCGTTGGTTGTGGCTAGGCCTTTGACTGTTATTCGATATAACCAGAAGTTCAAAATACCAAAGTTCGAAATACCTAAGGTTTTACTGTAGTAGGATATTCTTGCTAATTCACATTAATTCATATTACAACGCAAACTGGTTTTCAAAGTTCAAAACAAAAACACTTTAGTAAGTCGAGAGGCCTTTGATTCCAAATGTTTGTTTGATTACCAGATTTAAACATTTGCCTAAATTATTCGTCATGTGGCAATCTAGACCCGACCCACTAAATTTCCCAAAACTTCAGACACAAAGCCGCCTTGATCAGACTAATTTCAATGGTTCATCTGACCTACGGACAACTTTGCAATGGGCCATTTCTGGGTGTGTAGTGAATCCTTGAAACCCTAATCCTCAAAAACTGAATTTCCACTAGATCTCAAATCTATTTTCTAAGTTAACACAAAATTATTTGTGCCAATCTAACTTTTCAACATATTTTCAAATATACTATTCAGGATATTGGAAAATTAGTCGGTGCATACTGAATCCCCAAAACCTGAATACCCAAAATGAATTTTGGCTGGATCCCCAAAATCAAAACTAACAAGCCTAATTAGGATCTACATACGTGACCTCCTGAAATACATAAGGGCCACGTCATGTATCAGAGTTAAAATAGTTTTCGGGATTTTGACCGCTTTTCTATAAAACTGTTTTCGGGAAATCGGGCTGTTGTTTATTTTCAGCGTTTTTGAGGATTCAGGTCTCAGGAAGACCCCAACAAGTCTATACAATTTTTAAGGATTCCAAAGTTTCATAGAAAAATAGTTTTCAAGTATTCAGTCAATTTTTCATTTTCACCACTTTCAGGAATGGGTTCTGGGCAGTGGCGGCACCAGACATGTTTTGTAACCAGGGCATAGCTAGGGCAGTCGTGCAAGTAACCAGTGCAGAGGCCGATTTATGCCCGAACAAATTCTGGGCAGGGCAAAAATTCTGGCCGGGCAACGACCAGGGCAAAGGCTTTTTTTACCAGGGCATTTGTCATGGCTCACCCTGGTGTAGCGCCACCCCTGGTTCTGGGGATTCGGTTAGACCCCCATTTCATGAGGATTACTGTCCATTCTTGGTCTACTTCATGCACTCAGCACAAGCACGCAGTTTCTTCCCTGCCTGAAAGGGCTTCCTTGCAATCCTCAGCACGTGGCCTTATGGTTGTTCCACGTATGCACTCTTCCACGGCCAAATCCAGGAGCTTTGCCTATGTTGATCCTTCAGCGTGGAACATTCTTCCCCAGTCTGTCAGCCAACAGCTTCTTGTCCTCTCTCCTCTTCAGTTCCATAGACACTTAAAAACCTTTCTTTTTGCCGGTTCTGGCAATGATGCTGATTTGAGTGGCGCTATATAAATGTTCGTTTACAATTACAATTACAAGCAAAAATGAAGGACTATCATTACCAAATACGATATAATCAGAACGGGGCGAACATGTACAATCGGGGTGCCTATGTACTGTCTGGGTGGGTGTCTTTGCATCGTGAAGGCTGGTTAGGGTCAGGGTAAGCGTTGTGAGGATCGGTTAGGGCTTAGGGTCAGTGTAGGGGTCCGGCCCGAATCCCTGAAACCTGAATTCCCTAAACGAATTTCGACCGGATCCCCAAAATCGATTTTAGACTAAAATTATAAATAAATAGGTGAATAGGCAGTATATCGAGATACATCAAGGCCACGCTAGGTCTATGTCATGTACAAGTTTACAAATTAACTTTGAATAGTTTTCGAGAGTTTGGCCGCTTTCTATAAAACTGTTTTCGGGAAATCGGGCTTTTGTGTATTTTCAGCGTTTTCGGGTTTCAGGGATTCGGGTTGACCTCCCAGTGTAGCCTATGTATTTGTGCGACTAAAAAAGCTATACCTGGAAGTGGAAGCTGGATTTTAAAATTCAGGCACCCCGATTGTACATGATCGCCCGGAACGGTTTGATTTAACCACTATAACCACATGCACTGTCGAATAAATAAGAATTCGATGAAGATGCACGTTACTGTTCGTTTTACTAATATCGGTATTTAGACAGACCGTTAGCTGCCGCAATTGGTCTACCTTTGTATTGCATCTTGAGCCTCGCTAGGTTCTCGATTCCGCTTTCTCGCCATTTGAAATTGTATTAAGGAGCAAAATAAATCACATAATTTTCTCTGCAGCTGTTTCTTATATTTACAATCCGTTTATTATCACGTTTAGACTTTAGAAACCTTCTCAAAATCTTTACTTAAAAAAGCACGAGGGCACACGATCTTTACTATATTTCTTGATCTGGTTGATAATTATGTAGCGCTTTCATTTTAAGTAATTTAAGCAAATATACTTTTCTAAGCCATCCGCACACACCTCAACCCGTCGTTAATAATACCGATGTTTCGTTACATGAGTTTAGAAAAAGTAAGCTAATGATTACTTTAATTGTTACTCTTTTTAAAATTAGTTTTAAATGTACATTTAAATCGTTGCAATAGTATGTGCGCATGCGCACTGTAAGTATCGCTTTCGTTGAAAAATTCGTCCACAAAATTTGATTTTTTATTAGAATGAGTCCTTTGTAATGTTAGAAAGGATTGTTGTCATACACAACAGCCAATTACACAAGCAGGTAAAATGGAAGATTGCCCTAATAAAAATAAAGTATCGTAGTTCTAGACAAGGCTACCAATGAGCCGTGCAGTGCTTATAGTTAGGAATTATATCTAACGTAATGGACTTAATTTCTACAATGAAATGTGGTACATGTACCAGTAGGGCTGCCAGATTTTGATTTTGCCAATCGAGGACGCTCGTAGAGTCACATTACGAATTTACCTTGTCCACATCACTATGTAACGAATGTTGTGCCAACATAATGTAGGCCTATGATCTACAGTCTATTGAAAAAAGTCGTTAAAAATTAGTCAACTCGTCAAAAAGACAAGTGGCTTATATGTAAAATTAGAATCAACTTCAAGATCAAAACGTTATTAAATTCCAGTAACCTACCAGGTGTATGTGCCAGCACGAGCAAAGTACAAACTTATACTTCTGCTGAGATGATGCCGTTTTAAGCAGTTCCAGATAACTGCGCACAAAGTCGTAGAAATCAGCACAATGTCATTTTGAAATTTGTTTTTGTTAACAGTTCAGCTTTAACAAGGTTTACGATTGCCAGACCATAGGTCATTCATAATGCTGAACACTCTTGCAAAAAGCGTTGGAAACAGGAACTGACAGTATGTAAGACACAATGCTAAGCAACTGAGTGTCAGTGGGTTGTACAGTTTTGAAGACTTCAACCCAACACTGTCCAACGTCCAATGTTGAGCCTTATTCATGGTCATCACGAATATGATGATGATCAACGTCAGCTCTGATAGAGTGCAGAACACAACATTCATTGTACAACTTGTCAACAAGTTCTGGGACAATTTGGAATCAATCCAGGACACACAAGGCCGATTCGTGAACTATACTGTAAGCGAATCCGGGACAGTTGGCAGCTCTGTGTACTCCATAGCTGAGTTATTGCTGCCTTATTCATGGTAACACCCAAATTAAAACTGACTAAACCTAGAGTTTCTTATAACGATTTTGTCATGACACAGCGCATGTGTTAATCTGGTTCTTTCAATATAGCATTTAGAATGCTGAAGAAATGCTGAATTTACAGTACAGCTGTTACAGCCATTTAAAACTTTGCGAGTATTTCTGAGTTACTACAATTATCTTTTAATGCCTTTTTGTTTGTGTTACCTACAGCAGCATGGCTACACCTGAGATATATCATGAAAAGCAGAAATGGCAGCTGTGTGCTCTTCATGCACTGAACAATCTATTCCAGGAAGAAAAATTTACAAAAGCGAATTTCGATAAAATCTGTATGGAGTAAGTTTTGTTCAGGATACACATTTGTAAATGTACATGCTGAAATGTTTTAGCATCATATTCGCTGTAGGTATTTTTAGAGACACATCTTTTGAAGCGGGGCTTGATATATTCCAAAAACAATTGTCCAGTGTATACATTATTTTATTCTAAGTCTTGGTCAAATCAATATGAAGGTTAGTGTTCAGTAATGTGAAGCGTACAGTGTTGTTTGAGACTGCCTTGTAGAAGAACTACACCAGCGGTTCCCAAACTTCTCAGTGTGACGGACCGGCAGGAATTTACTTTCAGTTTGACGGACCGGCAGGAATTTTCCATTGCAGCAGGACCGGTACCCAATTTATTAATTATCTTTTATCTATAAATTGGGTCAAAAAAGTTAAATTATTTTTTAATAGTAGCGCGGGTATATAATTCTGTACTAATTATCAACTGAATACTTTGTACTGATCTGATATAAATCAAAAAGTTGCATTTAAAAAAAATTGATATAAAACGCTATACCTGCTAGTGCTGTTTATTAATATATTTATTATTTTAAATTTTTTTGAGGACCGAGGTACGAAAAATCCCTCAGGCTCTAATAAACTATATAACAGACATATGTTTAAGCTTGGAGAACGCCGTCGTCGTCTCCGGAGTGTGGTGTGGTATTTTCAATTGTTAACATTTTCAAATTTTTAATATGTTAGGCCTATACTTACAATATCGAATCTAAAAGCAGACGTGTTTATTTTCTACTGAGGGAAGCAGTGACCAGGTTATTAAAGACAAAAAAAATACTTCACATCCGGTTTCTAATTGCCGGTCAAAAACCGCAAATGTGACGATCACAATTTCTAGTAAAGTCGAACAACTTCTATATGACCTGTCAGCAATTTGTCGAATAACTATTTCTTCGGCAGTTATTGTCTACAATAGCTGAAATACATTTACTCCCAGAACAAATCTTTTTAATTTATATGAAAAATATGGTTTTGATTGCGAGACAATCGTATTTTTTGAAGATAGTTCGTAGCGAGACCCAATCGAGAAAACGGCTAACATCTTTTTTGTCCAGTTTCTTGACTCACTTCGCGGACCGGCAACTGAGGGCTCGCGGACCAGCACTGGTCCGCGGACCATAGTTTGGGAACCACTGAACTACACATTTAGTGTTCAGTAATGTGATGTGTACAGTGTGGTTTTAGACCACCATGTAGAAGGTTTACACATTTAGTGTTGAGTAATGTGATGTGTACAGTGTAGCGTTAGTGCCATGTAGAAGAACTATACATTAAGTCTATATTAAGTGGTTCTGTGTTTCAGTTGTATTGTATTGTATTGTATTTTTCATTTATTAATCCAGAATGACAAGACTGCATCTAGTTACATAGAATACAACAAAGAAACAATGAATGAGCTAGTTATGGTTTGGATTTAAGGCTGGATTTAAGGCGACAATATAAGAGTCGGGTGATATAATTTCTGTCATCTCTCTTAGGGAGGACAAAGTTGCTGGATGTACTTTTTAGATTACGTTGACACTATCTCCCATCTTCGCTGTCTAAACACCATCCACCTTAGTCTGACTGTGTGCCTGCTTGAATCCTTTGCATCTTGATCTGGATCCGATTTAGACCCTACTTGCCTATTGATTTTGTTTTAACTAAGTGCCTGTGAATAAGCTGGTTCCCATGACTTACTTTTTTGGCACTGCAGAAATCTTAAGATTACGATTACTATGTTCAGTTATCTTTGACTACGTTATCTGCAGTATTAACTTAGGGTTGGTTTGGATGACATTTATTTTAGCTTGCATTTTTTTATACAGCTTGCAATGGCAAATCATGAAAATGGCAAAAAGCTCTATCAGAATATTTGATCTCTTGTCAGGTCTTTTTAATGTTTTTAAAATGATTTTATTATGATTTTAATGTTCACTGTCAATATCAGAGCAAAAAATGTTGAACTATATTAGAAGAGCATTATGCAAAAAAGAAGTTGAAGTGAGCAAAATCGAAAAAGCAAATGAAATACATAAAGACTTGTTGTCTAAACAATGTTAAGTATGATAATATATAAGGTACGGTAAGATAAAAGTAGCACAGTTAAGCTTGGCAAGGCAACAAATTTGACACTCAATAATATCATCTCTCTTGCTCTCAATCTCTGTGTTGTCATGAATACGTGACCGAGTTATTTGGATTATGATGGATAACAGTAGCATTTGATTGCATTTTAAACTCTGCATTAATTAAGCTTTGTATTGTGTTTCAGCTTATCTCCAGAGCCATTAATTAATCCACATCGAAGCATTTTGGGTGTGGGAAATTACGACATCAACGTTATCATTAAGCTTCTGGCAGATGAGAAACTTGGAAATGAAAGATATGATGCCATTTGGTACAACAGAAAAAAGTCAGTGTTTAATTTTAAAATGTAAAATGTCAAAAAATAGGTAAAACTTTAAAGGATATTTGTCTATCAATATCTAAGGTATAGTAATGTAATCACTATTTTGTTATATGCCTCTATCACCTTTAAAGGTATGGTTCTGGGACATGCAATGTCAAAAACAGTAAGATTTAAACTGGCTAGCATAGTACTTACATGACTTAAAGTGACGTGACACCTTTTCCAGTGGATAGCGTTGTTGAAAGGTCTTGTTTCATTGATTCCCAATATTATTATTACGGAAATTTTTAACACACGCAAAGTCACACAGAGATCCAAATCTGAGCCTAGGAGAAGAGGAGTTAATTATCCAGATGTTTTAAAGCCACTGAGAAATAGTGAGTTTGAGTAGAGGCATACCTTGGAGCAATAGAGTCAGAGCATCAGAGAACACTGGTTTGGTCCACTCTTTGGAGCAGGAACATGGAATGCATGAGAGTGTATGCCAGTGCTTCATCATATCTCAGCCAAAATAGCCTTACCTGAAGATCGCAGACTGCAGGGAAGGGTGTCAGTAGAGACTAGTGCTTGAAGGTGGGTAATAGTGCTCATTGTACGGATTTATTTGTCAGACGAGCCAGTTTAAATCTTACTGTTTTTGACATTGCATGTCCAATGTAGGTTGCCTCTCTGTCTTAGTGAACTGGCCCTCTGGATATAGATCCGACTATGCCGTGGAACGCTCGTCTCTCCAGAATTTAGGGGAGTAAAATGAGGAGAAAAGTGAGCTTAAGGTCAATAGTTTGACAAGGACTGAAAATTGCCTTAGTGATGAACAGAACTTCGATATATGCAGGTTCGATAAAACATACTTGTGATTATGTGTTTGCATTGGTTGTGACCGGGCCATAGGCTGTTATTCAATATAACTGGAAGTTCTAAATACTGAAGTTCAGTGATATAGAACTCGAGTCCGGCCAAAGACTCCGAGTCTGACTCGAGACCGATTTTCTGCGGACTGGGACTCGGACTGTCACAACTCGGACTCGAAGCCCCTGGACTTGAATTTGACTCGCCGACTCGGTTCCGAGTCATAATTTCTGGGCAGAACAGGCAACTGTTGACATGTCAACCAAGACCACCCCTCATGCGAGAATTGACGTGAATACCTGGCCGACAGTCGCTACAGGCATCAGCCAGAACAGTTGGAACTGTTCAGGCGCCAACTAGTTCTTACCAGCAGACAATAGAAACTAATGAAGTGAAGCAGAGTCTCATGAATGCACTGCGGTATAGACTAGGGTATAAGGCAGAGGGTCTCGAATCGGCCTGGATGGGTACATTTATAGAGGCGAACATCGTTAAGGGCATGACATTGAATACTAGGGATTGTCGATTTGTAAATATATCTTCAGTTATAATGCTGAACTGTGGAATTATTAATTTATTGCTTCGAATAGAAGAAACTTGTCTCGTATCGCCCTTTCCAGTGTAAAGAAGGAGTGAGGACGTGACACACCACGACTGCACTTAGTGGCATTTACAGTTTTAGCTGTTCCTACCATGCTGAACTTGTGTTTAGCAGCGGAAGAATTTTTATGTTTCCTCGTGATTGTGCCAGATTATCGAATAGAACCTTATTTAATTTAGTGTTTTTAATGTGTAATTTGAGCTAATTACATTAATGATTCTTTCTGCATACATAGTTTTGTAATTTTTTTCTATGCCACTGAATTGCGTGTTTCAGTGTATTTTGATGTGGATAGACTTGGACTCAGACTTGGACTCGATCTTTAGTGACTCGGTCTCGGACTTGGATTTGAACGCCTCAAGACTCGGACTTGACTCGGCTTAGGTGGACTCGGACTTGACTCGGACTCGGCTCTGATGGACTCGACTACATCACTGCTTAAGTTTGATAACACGAAGATTTACTGTAAAAAATTACAAGTTTTTGTTCAACACCTGTGTGCATCACAGTCTCTGTAATTGGGAATCCTGTACAGCAGGACCAGTTTGGTTCTTTCGAGTTCTCCCCTTGACACCAACTGACGTATACCTGAACGTCTGCGTGTTAAACTGTTGGTGATAATAGAGTTATTCTTTAAACATCTAAGACAGTTTAACGTTTTTATTTTCAGAAATCTCGATAAATTGTGCCTTTCTCAGATCATTGGTTTCATCTTAAACATCCCTTCAAAAATGAAATTTGGTTTTGTCCAATTACCAATCTGGAGGAAACACTGGCTCACAGTCCGATGTATAAGTGGTATTTACTACAATCTCGACTCAAAACTTGATGCACCAGAGCAGATTGGAACAGATGTTGATCTGAAGAAATTCCTCAAGGATCAAATAAATTCAGATGTAGAAGTGCAGCTTTTTATTGTTGTGACTACGGCTGTAGCAGAAGATCACAGCTGGGAAGAGGCTGAAATTTTGGAAGGAAGGTGACATTGGTATGTAAGAAGGAAAATAATACTGCTTTGGATTTACCGTAAATAAGTTAGAAATAAGACCATTCTGGACCTCGAAGGAGACGGAAAAATCACAGCTGGAGGTGGTTTCAGCAGGGGACATTTTTATGAAATGGCAAACATATAGTGCTGTTCCTTGTAATCCTACACAAGTCTAGGAATTCTCAATTCTGGTGTTGGTTAACAGATATGGCCAACCTATTCAAGGATGTTCGCTGTATTAGTTAAGTGGCATTGTGTGATTGGCATTGATTTGAATATATAATGAATTAACTGTGTGCCTGATACCTAAATACTTTACTGTGCAACTTGACTGTGTGTTTAAAAATTTTTAAACTGATTGATCTTTCTAATAGGATTTCATAAGTGTGCGGGTTCTTAATCAGTTTTGTCCTTCGGTCTGGGCTGCACTACTATATGGTGGGCCTGCCACAGCTTTCCATTGTCTTAAAACTTGCTTTCATTCCTGAAATGTTGAGTTTGGAGATAGGTCTAAAGTTTCACAAACTGTTGATGTCTAACTCAGTTTTGTTAAGTAAAGTTTGACTCAGGCAGTTTTGAAGCACAGTGCCTTGAGTAAGAGACGATCATGTTGGCCAAATTCAGTGGCGACACCAGCTATACAATTGCAGCAGGTCCCATCAGGGTCGTGGCAGTTATGCAGCAGGTCGAAGAAGCATTTCAATTTTAGAGTTTACAACACAGACTTCTATTGACATATTAGATAAACCGTTAAAAACTCGTTTAGATCTAATAATTGCACTAGTGATATTATGGGACAGATACTGACGTTTTAAATGTAAAAAAGATATTAAACATTCCAAAGAATTTTACACAGCAGTAGGTAGTAGGCAGGACATAAGGCAGGTCAAGAGTAAAATAGGCAGGTCAAGAGTAACATAGGCAGGTCAAATGACCTACCACGACCCATGGTAGCGCCGCCACTGGCCAATTTTGCAATAAAGTGGGAGAAACAAGAATCAATAAGGGATGTAGGTATGATGTCCATCAGAATCCATCATTTTAGCAGCATTGTGGTTTACCTTTTTTTGTCTATTTTCCATAAACTGGTATAACTCCCCTTAGCACAGCGGTTCTCAACCTGTGGTCCGCGGACCACTGGTGGTCCGCGGCCATCTTCCTGGTGGTCCGCGAGCAAGGCCTACAATTTACACTTTTTACAAGAAAAAGCATGCAAACAGACAAATTTTGTCAATAAAAAAAAATGTGTTTAAATATTTATTAAAATTAATAGTAAATAATAAGTAAAATACTTAATCTTATCAAATTTCTTACTTTACACTACAATTTTATATAAATTTATAATTTTATGGGGTCGCATATGTGCACCAGTGACACAGTTTTTAGTGGTGGTCCGCGACCGAGACACAAAATTTATAAGTGGTCCCTGAGTCTCAAAAGGTTGAGAACCGCTGCCTTAGCACACTACTTTTGTAACATGATTTCTGACCATTTTAGCCAACTAAAGTCAAGCAGTATGTTTTAAGATCTCTGTTAAGCTCATTTGCAGGTGCAATAATATAATGTCATTACATTAAATTGAATCTTTAAGCAGTTTTTGGACATGATACATGTAAATAATATACAAGTTTTTGTTCAACACCTTTGCATCACAGTTGCCATAATAGGGAACTCTGTACAGCAGCATCCGTTTGGTTCTTTTGAGTTGTCCTCTTGACACCAACTTATGAATACCTTGGCCTTTGAGTGGCGCTTTAGAAGTTTGGAAATTACGATTATGATACCTGAATGTCTGTAATGGTATATTTATGGAACTGTTGGTGATAATAAAGTTATTTAAATATCTAAGACTTTTCAACGTTTGATTTCAGAAATCCTGATAAATTGTGCCTTTCTCAGATCCATGGTTTCATCTTAAACATCCCTTCAAATATTCAAGTTGGTTGTGTCCCGTTACCAATCCGTTGCAAACACTGGATCGCAGTCCGATGCGTAGGTGGGATTTTCTACAATCTGGACTCGGACTTTGATGCACCAGACCCAATTGGAACAGATGTTGCTCTGAAGAAATTCCTCAAAGATCAAATTTCAGATGTACAAGTATACCTTTTCATTGTTGTGACTAAGGCCGTGGCAAAGGCTCGCAGCTGGGAAGAGGCTGAACCTTTGCAAGGAAGGTCTGACTGGTATTTAAGAAGAAAACAAGACTGTTCTGGATTTGAGTTGAAAATAAGACCTAGAAGGGAAGAGTGAAATCATATCTGGAAGTGGTTTCAACAGGGGACATTTTATGAAATGGCAACCTTAATGTGCTCTTCTTTGTAATCCTACACAAGTCTAGGAATTCTTAATTCTGGTGTTGGTTGAGGGATGACTGGATGGTGGCCAACCTATTCAACGATGTTCACTGCTGGAGTTGAAAAGTTGCGTTGTACAAGGCATCGATTTGAATATAACGAATTTTAGCCAACTAAAGTCAAGCAGTATGTTGTAAAGTCCCTGACAAGCTCTTTTGCAGGTGCAGCAATATCATTACATTAAATTGAATCTTTGAAGCAGTTTTTGGAAATAAATACATGTACATGTAAATAATATGCAAGTTTTTGTTCAACAGGGAACCCTGTACAGCAGGACCAGTTTGGTTCTTTTGAGTTGTCCCCTCAACACCAGCTTGTGTATACCTGAATGTCTAACTGTATATTTGTGAAACGTTTGGTGATAATAAAGTTATTCTTTAAATATCTAAGACTTTTTAAAATTGTTTTTTTTTTCAGAAATCTCGATAAATTGTGCCTTTCTCAGATCTATGGTTTCATCTTAAACATCCCTTCAAAAATTAATTTTGGTTATGTCCAGTTACCAGTCCCTTGGAAACACTGGATCGCAGTCCGATGCATAGGTGGGATTTTCTACAATCTGAACTCAAAATTTGATGCACCAAGGCAGATTGGAACAGATGTTGATCTGAAGAAATTCATCAAGGATCAGATTTCAGATGTACAAGTACACCTTTTTATTGTTGTGACTAAGGCCGTGGCAAAGGCTCGCAGCTGGGAAGAGGCTGAACCTTTGCAGGGAAGGTCGGACTGGTATTTAAGAAGAAAACAAGACTGTTCTGGATTTGAGTTGAAAATAAGACCTAGAAGGGAAGAGTGAAATCATATCTGGAAGTGGTTTCAACAGCGGACATTTTATGAAATGGCAACCTTAATGTGCTCTTCTTTGTAATCCTACACAAGTCTAGGAATTCTTAATGCTTGTGTTGGTTGAGAGATGATGACTGGATGGTGGCCAACCTATTCAAGGATGTTTGCTGCTGGAGTTAAGAAGTGGCTTTGTACAAGGCATCGATTTGAATATAAAATGAATTAACTGTGTGTCTAATACTAAATGCTTACTTAACAACTTGACTCTTGTGTGTTTATAATTCGTTAAACTGACTGATCTTTATGCTAAAGTACCAGATTATTTTATGACTGCCATAGAGTGGAGGAGATCCAGAGCTAGTCAAGACATCTGTTTAACACTTTAATGATGAGCTGCATTGTTATAAGAAATTTAAGCCAAACTCTTATATTAGTCATCATTTACCGGTACTGCAGTAATAAGTACTTGTATCTGGACATTTGCAAAACTTGCCCGTACATTAAGTAAATTTCCTTCTCATGTGAAGAAAATATACAAAAATACACAAACAGTAACACAGAAAATCATTTGGTCATGTCGCAACTCACAGTAAAACTTTCAAGTACTGACTAGCATCCTAGAAATTAAGTTATATGGTTGGTAGCTCTAAAAAATTCAGCCCTGTAATAACCACAGTGTACAAAATGGCAGACAGATCACACAATACGAGAATTAATTTTCTTGTAAAGATGTTGCTTTAGTCAAACTTTCTCCTGAATATCACCATATCTCTGTTTAAAGCAAGTAAACACATTACGTTAACAAATATTATTTAAAATATAATAGAGAAAACGAAAAAGTATACACCCAATACAAAAAAGGTTTAAAAAAACAGGTTTAACCTACCTTAAATAAAGCTAGGTGCTGTGTACATATTTCCTATGCCATTTTGCAAGGCAAGGTACCTTTGGTATGGGACACTGTATTCTATTATTCACAATAGAGTTTTCTCTACAGGCTTATTGTACAACTTTCATAGTAGGTACTCCACATAATATTTCCTGTTTGTCACTTTTATCATGACAAGTTTTGTATTCTACGTCATTCCAATAGAGTTCATTTTCAACATGGAACACTTCAAATCACACAATTCTAGATACCAATCCTTGAGGTTTTCTATGTATCCATACAAGTTGCATCATACGCATGATATCCATCATTTTGTTGAAAATTGGTGTTCACGTTAACAGACTAACAATTCCAGATTACCAGAAGCTTGCTCTTATACCTATAAGATCAATTTTTTGACACAACTTGCATTCACCTCAAATATCCATTTTTCACCAACACACAAATGGTATCATTTATGGGTTTTAAGGAATGCATCAGATATTCAATTTGGGGCCAAGGATTCTGCACACCATTAAAATAAATTATGCGAATATATACAAATCAGTTGGATTCACACTCACACTGTACATACTAATACTATAAAGTTCTCTATGTACCACCTTCATTATACAAGTAAGTATACACTGTGTACATATCAGTTCTGTTCAATATTTCTAAGGAACCGGAACAGTCCGTACATAAAACCCCAGTTTTCCACACAACTTAAATATTTAAGATCATAGCTGTGGCTCTTTGAGTAGAAAGCACACCATGTTGCACCAGTTCAGATTTAACTACCATTAACAACTAGTACAACAGTTAACACAACAGTTTTGCAATCACTGATTTAGTCAAAAACAAAGACCTCTTAGAAGAGACCTCTTAAATGCCCTATATAAACATCTAGATACATGAGAACAGTGCAGGTAAAAAATGATAAAAGAACTTAAGGATAAAAAAATGAATGTGCTAATTTGTTAAATCAAAAACTCTTGATGTGAGCAAGTACATCCAAATACAATTACTGTAGCTGTAGCGTAGATTGCAACTATATGGAAACATTATTTCAAACACCAATACGCTGGAACTGCATTCACAACCACGTTTGAGACAGTGATATAAACTAAGTTCATGTTTGTTCTCAAGAACTTACATATTTAAAATCATCAGTGTCAAGCATAAACCTGGCTGACCAATATTTTGCCTAGATGTTTTATCACTGCATCATAGATCCTGCCCGCTATTCAAATCTTCCCTGTATCTGACTATCTATCCAACCGATCAGAGATGAGTAACACATAATTATCATAAAATATGTCTTGCAGATAGGCTTCAAACCGTGTGTTATTATTTACAAACTTGCCATAACATCCTGATCACAGCCAGTTAACCTCGGTACTCTGCTTTTTACAAGTCATATTCCAGGTGCGCCAACAAAACGGCGCAGGACAAAACGGCGCAGACATCGGCGCAGACAAAACGGCGCGGCAACAAAACGGCGCAGTACAAAACGGCGCAGACAAAACTGCGCAAAACCGAACTAAAGAACAATAGTTTATAGTAGTTTAATATATACTAAAATATATTCTAGAAATAACTGTGTAACTTCATCAAGTCTTTTAGTTCATAGTTCATACGTTGTCATAAAATTTGCGTGTCTACCCCTTCTTTGCCTGCCGATATAAGTATCTTCCCAATAGTCTGCTAAAGGTGCCAGAACAGGTGAAAAGCTCTCAACTAACTCGTCGAACGCAGCCGGAACATCAGCAACCGGAATGAAGGCTAAAGCTAACAGCATCTTCACGCATATACGAAGATTTTCATCTTCAGGGTAGGACACTGCAAGGTTAAGGTCTTGAACCTTGCGCCATATACTCTGGCCGAGATGGAAAAAGCATCCAACAAGTCGTGTATCCGGGAAGACAATCGCGCAGGCATTGTGACTTGCCTTCTCGAAGTCCGACATTATACGATTAGAATGTAAATTATACTAGCGGGAAGAACGATTAAAATGTAAATTAAACTAGAAGCGGGATGAACGATTAAAATGTAAATTTAACTAGAAGCGGGATGAACGATTAAAATGTAAATTAAACTAGAAGCGGGAAGAACGATTAAAATGTAAATTAAACTAAAAGCGGGATGAACGGCACTTTTTGATCGCTAATAAGCAAATAATCACTAGACGGGCATCATAATCTTTGTACTGCGCCGTATTGTCTGCGCCGTTTTGTCGGGGTACTTTGAATTGCGCCGTTTTGTCTGCGCCGTTATGTCTGCGCCGTTTTGTTACGGCGCCCATATTCCATTTAATTTCTTATCATAGCTACTACCAAACACTCCGTTTCAAGCAGTCAACACTTGTCAGTCAAAACAATTATTCTGAGATCTGAATTCTGTGAAACACGGGAGCGACCATCTTCTGACTTTCTGATAAGTAGGCTTGAAGCCTACTATATACAGTGATTGAACATTTGAAGTCAACATAAAAATGTGTGAGCCACGAAGATTCAGATTTGGTCGTGAATGACTGAAAGATTCAAACTGCGACTTCATTAGCAAGCATATTGGACTGGTTATGGTGTGTTATGGTTATGCAAGCTGGGTTCTGCAACCACGGCTCTCCATCGACCTGCATTGGTGCACTACCCTTGACAATTGTGATCTGTATTGAACAACAAATTACAGAAACACGATTAAGCTAAGAATCCTCAACACTTCTGAAACCTTATTATAAAAATCACAACAAATGACAAGAAGATGCTTAATCTAATCCCAATATACAATGACTTCTATAATGCCGCTATCATAATGTGTAAGGCATTAGTCGACATTCACTGCAAGTCAAACTGTTGTCAGTCATAGTCAATTAGAGGAGACAGGTCAAAATCCGATGTCAGAGAAACCAGATGCTATGAAGGGTAAGCAAGGTGAAACAGATGACTTTTAAGTTTAGTTCAGAATCACATTAGAGAACTGACAGAAAGCACAAAACTGGGTAGTGAATTCCAAAAGCTTTGGACCAGCCAACAAGAACGTCCATTTGCCCAACACTGTTGCGGTGCAAGGCACAGCAAGATTGAGGGTATCCATTTACTGATTGCAAGATTTGCTGCCATGAGGGTGAGCAAGAAGCAGAGCTAGGTTAGCTGATTTCAATACAATGCTTTGTGCACTAAACGGCAGATTTTACACTGAATTCTTTGCTAGATGAAAAGCCAGTGTAACAAGTGCAATCAATATTGGTGTTAAATCTTATGGATTTTTGTTATGGCTCTTGCCAGAGAATACAAATCTCTGTTAGCAATCCCAATGGGAAGAGATTCGCAGTAGTCAAGATGGCAAGAAATCAGAACAGTTGTGAGTAAGAGTCAAAAGATATGCTGAAATTGCATGTACATTTGGAACAAAACACCACTAAGTCCATCTAACTGAAAGATGTCACCCTATCAGATTTGTGCAGTTGTTGACATGTGCCTCAGAGGAGGAATTCAATCTTAGAAGGATTCAGGAGAAGCTTGAAGACTGAAGATCACTAAAAACAGAAGTACAAGAGTACTCGTATTGGAGAGGTGAATTTCATAAAGTGTCATGTATTCTAGAAAAATGATTCCTGGCATAACCTGAAATACAGAATTGCACACTAAAACTAACAATTACCTCAATCTGATTCCACAGCATAATCACTGCTTGTTTCTACATTTTCCTTAGTGCACACATCTGTACACATACCTTAATGGTTTTGGCCTGTCCCAGTCTCAGTGGCTCAGCCAAACCAACCTGAAGCTGAGCGATGTGAAACGACGAATAAAGAGCAAACACTTCGAGCAAACCATCATCGTATCTGAGAGAAGCAGAAACATTCTACTTTTCAGAATAAATCCCTTGTAACACACCCAGTAATTGAACATTTATATACCGGTACCAAAAATTCAAGTAAGCTTCCTACAAACACAGAAGAGATGGTTTCTAGTGCTGCCGACAAATTCAAGGATAGGTTTTGATTTCTATGTGCCATGTAGTACCTGCATGTATGCATGAAAACATGCATGTATGTACATATGTACTGGTACATCATCGTAACTGCACATTTATACAGCACCTCTACAAGAAAACTACTAGACGTGCTCCTGACTTGACAACACAAGACCACAGTCACTTGCTGGCAAAATAAAAGGCAGAAAAATGGCAAGAAGCTCATGTCACAGGATGCAATAACTGTTTTATTGCACTGTTTGCAATCACAACTTTAAGATTCTGAGTACAGTACAACATGAGCTGAGACAGCCACTATACACTATCTTATATTATCTGGTCCCTATTCCAAGGCATAATTATGAAGTTGTATTTACAAACGATTTAAACAAAACAAAGCTCAGGGTTGCAATATGCAAGGAGGAAAGATAGAGCAAGAGGATGCAAACTGATAGGGAAGGAGAGAAAGAATTACCATATGCTTCCTCTCCTTCTGACTAACCTTGCTTCTGGAATTTTCCCAAGTGTGCTACGGATTTGCCAAGGGAAGCAGCCTCCACCCCAGCTGGCAATGTTTAGCACAACAACACCCTCAATGGCTGGCAGTTCAACCAGCTGACCATCTAGTTCCACCTGGCACCAACAGAAAACTGCACATAATTTCTCACAGAAAGTTAACATTTATAAAGCATCACACATAACTGATGTAAAAACGTGCTAAACATGCATTGAGATTAACCAATCAAATGATATATTTAAAACTTGAGCCATGATTGACCCTATTCATTGAAACGTCTCAATGAGCCATCTTGACTACCGGTACTGCTCATCCCTCTACACTGGTCTCCCACGGGTTTGGATTGAGCCACTGGCATTGGTCCATCGTACAGCTGCATGTCTTGTCGGTGGGCTTGACAAAACCGATTGCGTTTCGCATTACTTGCGCAAGGTACTGCACTGGCTCCCCTTCCCATATTGCATCTCCTTCAGGATTTCCTCCTTGGTTTGGTGATGCCTTTTGGGCGTGGCAGCTATTTATCTTCAAGAGTTCTGCAGCCCTGTTCTGTCTCATGGTGGCCGCTGCCTCCATTCCATTGTCCACAGGGACCTCGCTCATACAGCTTCTATGCAGCACCTGGTTTTCTCTGTGATCAGCCCACTAGTTAGTTAAGACCTAGAATACTTGTATCAGTGAGCTCTTTGTTCCTGTTTTGAGCCAGTTGGATCATAAATATCTGCTTCTGCTGCATGTGGAGACCCTCCCGTTCCACACTCTCACACAACAAAACAGGCACATAATACTATCTTGTGTACCAGCCTTCTGGAACAAACTCCCCTGAAAACATGTACTTTTCTGAGGGAGACAGCTCAAGAACCATTTTCGAACAGTGTTAAATTGCACCTCTAAGTCTATGAGATAGCCAAGTTGTAGCAGTAGTAGCACATTTGAAAGGTTCTTAAAAGGTGCTATACAAATAGCCACAAGCACACATATACATATATAACAGATGACAGAAGACTTACCTTTATTTTCAACTGAAGGTCTTTGCACTCTCTTTCAAGAACATCTCGTGTTCCATAGGTAAAATACCACAACTAAAGGGGAAAGGAAACAAAGTCACTAACTTCTAAACTGAAACCAATAAAGAAATTTCCATAAAGTGCTTTTAACTACAGGAACTTGCTTATAATGCTACTTATTGGAGCAACATAAGCTACCACATTATAAATACAAACTCTTTATAATATGGTAGTTTTTAGATTATTTTCTAAAGCTGAACTAAATTTGAAATCAATAGCATTACAAAGTATTATCAGAATTCATGTTTTTCTAATAAATGTTATAAGGAGGTGCCAATGTACATGTTGCTGATCAAGAGGCAGAACAAAACCAAAGTTCACAAGGTAACGTTTGAGCCATGATCTGTGAGGAATGTTTTGCCTGTGTCTTGAACTACTGTTGCCCCAATTGCTCATCATGAAAAGAGCTAAATAAATGCTCTAAAGGAATAAATGAATGATGGACAAGATCTTTAAACTCTATGGTCCTGTCTCCGAGTATTTCTGTTAATAGATGTGTAAACTACGTTGCTGGGTCGCTTTACCTTAGATATAAATCAGCCGCATATCAGCGCTACATAAATATAAACTGGCATTATCAGTACACACGCTGGGAAGTACGACAGACAATCAATACATTTATTATTTATGAAATGCAAGTGAAATTTAAAATTCCGCTTACAAAAGTTCAGAAGCACATTTTAAACCTTGGCAACAGAAAACATTGTGAACCGCAAGCAGAATGGAAGAGATACATTTTCTACATAAACCAAACGACAAGTAGTGTTGGGTAGTTACTTTTCAAAAGCAACTAGTTACAGTAACTAGTTACTGG
Source organism: Allolobophora icterica (assembly GCA_963556255.1). Lineage (NCBI taxonomy): Eukaryota > Metazoa > Annelida > Clitellata > Crassiclitellata > Lumbricidae > Allolobophora > Allolobophora icterica. The sequence continues at coordinate 61,326,093 of OY744605.1, forward strand.
AAAGGAAAAAGTAACTACCGGTAGTTGCCTGTAAAAAGTTACTTTAGAAAAAAGTTACTTTAGAAAAAAATTACTTTAGAAAAAAGTAACTAGTAACTGATTACAGTTACTTTGAAAAGTAACTAAATATTTTTAGTTACTGTAAGTGGGAATGTTAACTTGAATTTTCAGCTCCCTCCATGATGAAATTAGACTTCGAAATTGACGAATAAAAGAAAAGAGTTCAGAGACATGAGCACACACTGAAATGTCTGGGTCACTGAAATGCATGTGAACCAACGATTTTGCACGTTGATGATAAAACGACTTTAAAAACATTTATAGCGCCACAATCGAACTAGACGATGCAAACAATGGTTGATTTAAAGTGACACAAAGTAACTAAACTTTTTTGCATTACCGTTACCTTATAAAAAGTAATCAGTTACCGTTGTGTGTTACTTTTGGTAAAAAGTTACTCCAAAAGTTACTGCAAAATAGTAACTAGTTACAGTAACGCATTACAAGTAATGCAGTAACGCACTACAAGTAATGCAGTAATGCACAACACTGACAACAAGCTGTTAGTTAATACGTTAATTACAGGTATTTAATAGCCAAAAACCTTGTTGATGAACCGGCTGCCAAACAACATTGGTCGACTCTCTCTGTGCCGATGAAAATTCAGGGCAACCAGTGCATCAACCCCAATCGAAGCATAATTATTCATGATTAGCCGCTAAATCACAAACATAAACTCAAACTTGGAATTCAACCATTTCATATGCATCATCCTCTCTCCAGGTTGACTTCATCTTGCTCAGGGTGCTTAATGCTTCAGAATGAAAAGATAATCAAATGTCAGAAACCAGAGTATGTATGTATATGTATGTATGTATGTATGTATATGTATGTATATGTATGTATGTATGTATGTATGCATGCATCTGGCCTTTTATCAAGTGCATTTTAGGAGCCCCTCAAAAGCACTAGTATACTCCCATCCATCAACTTCAATAATATTTAATACATGTTTCTCTAATTAACAAATTCTTAACTGAGAAACAAGGGTTTAAAATAATATGCAGAACTTTTATTTATTTAGTAAAACACTTATTTATTAAATATAATTTATTAGACATGATTTTTAAAAATAAACATCAATAGTTCTAATGCTAAAATATCGAAATAAAAAAAACATTATTACTTTCTCTGTATAATATGCATAGTTGTTTATGAATTTTTTTATTAGAAAATACATGCAATCTTGTACTGAAGCAATACAAACAAAATAAAACCAGCCTTAATACTTTTCTTTCAGACCATTACAATTTAAAGTAATATGATAAAACTTGCCTTAACTGGCATTTGAATGCCAAAGTGCTTCTGAGGTTTAATTTCCAGCTGCCACCTACAAATTCAAAATAAAAAACAGAGCATTTATTCTAAAATGTTTGGTAGGGTAAAAATTAGTGTTTCTTGTGATAAGTCTTCTTGTTCGGGTATTAAAGGTAAGCTAATGTAAGGTAGGGTAATTGGAAATTGAAACACTATCGTTTAAGAGTCTTGCAGAAATGATCCATTCACTTTAATAATCTTTTAATATCTTTAATAATGAACAGGATTCATTGTTTAGATATCATAAACAAAGCAGAAAATAAAGGAAAGGATGAACAACCTTAATAAACTAAAACGAGCAAAATAACCAGTAGACGAATGATGAAATATAACAAGCAAGCAAGTAAATGAATAGGTAGCAATGGCATTACCTGTCCAACCTCACGACCGTAGCAGTTTTCATCCTCATAAGTATGTCCTGAACTGCCACCTCTCCAGAATATCCTTCACCACATCCAAGGACCCTGGACAGATCATTCCCAGTCCCCAGTGGTATAATATCTACCTCAGGACAAACCTAAAACAGGAAAAATGCAAATGTTTTCACACAAATGTTTAGTTTAACAGTAATGTCTAGAAACAGCAGACAGCAACTAAACCAGAACATTCAGATCTGATAATAAAGTACACTTACTGTGGCCTTCTGCACATTTTAACGGCAAACGTCACTCCCTGCCATCCCATGCATTGCCTTCTATATATTCAGGTTCTGTCAATATCCAACAAGCCAAGTAACCTGACCCAATTTTAACCCATAGTTCAATGATCACAAAAGAAAAGCCAAATTTGCAGTTAGTAAGATAAACATAGATCTTTTTAAGGCCAACAGGTGCATATAAATGTCTAGATTAAATATATTATTATATATAATATATTATTATACTGCCACCTCTCCAGAATATCCTTCACCACATCCAAGGACCCTGGACAGATCATTCCCAGTCCCAAGTGGTATAATATATACCTCAGGTAACGATGTTACAATGATTGCTTTTTACTGCCTACCGTGGATCAATAAAATTTGTGGTTATGGTTATGGTTATTCAATATTTTTCTAAATTTTCAGATTGTTACATTTAATGTAAATCAGAAAAGACATAGTGCAATCAATGATATTAGCCTTTAGTTTGAGGTTGTCGATGGCAGACAGCACCCAACCAACCGTACCATCACCGCCAGCTACTACCACACGCCATGTCACATTTGGTAGTAGATTACACCACTCAAGCGCACACTCAGGCGAATTCTCCCACAGATCTGTGACCTACACAGATAAATGTAACATTGGAAACTACTGTACAGAAAGCAAATGCATATAATTCAATTTGTCTGTTAATCAGAAAATTTCATAATTAAATATTATTTATTTATGAACCACAATGAATAATAATTAGTGAAGGCTGGAACAAATTTTGAATGCATTTATGCATGTATGTGGACACTTCAAAAAGTTCAAATAGCACCTTTCCAATACCCCTCAAAAGCACTGCCATGCAAACCTAAATGATGGTAGAGTCAATAAGAAAACAATAAGCAAACAGTGCTCAGGTAAGTAGAAGTCACCACATATAAGCTCCCTCAGACATGTAGAACCCAACTGATGGATCCCCATCAACAGCAGATAGTAGAAACGATGTTCAGGGGTGCCTGAAGAGGGGTGCTCACAGATGAAGAGGCTTGCAGTGCACTAACCCCACACCAAGTCCCTTGCACATGGTAGAAGACGCTGCACCTGAGCATCCTTCTGCTACACGGTGTATGGAAAAAACATTCTTCACCCCCTCGTAATTGTTTGTAGAGCATCACCGCAGTAGAATGATCAGCACCAATTCACACTCTCTTGGCCTTTCCAAATGGAGCTTGGAACTGTGATAATCTAAAACCCTTGGTTTATGTGCAAAACCTCAACAACAAATGGTCAAGCACCATTCAAATCACTCAGAAACAATGACAACAGACAGAAAAATCTCCGATAATACATACTAGGTCACATTAGATGTCCAAACAGCAAAAATTATCCACCAATTGCTGCATTTGACCAACTAATTGATCGAAAATGTAACACTACAGCAGTACTTCCCAACATCTTGTAAAGCAAGGCACCTCACTACTAGTCTTTCAGTCAACAGCATCTAGCCTCAATTTTATTTATTTTTCTTCCAGTTAGTTCTTTATTTTAAATGTCAGCAATGTTCCTTATATTCAACTGCAGTGTTGCAACTATTTCTACACTACTTTAAGTTTTAAAACAATAGTTATAGGTTTATGTCAGTGGTGATACTCACGAGTTTCTCATATTTTTCACAGAAAAAGCTGCACAAACATTATCCATCCGTGGCACCCCTACACCAGGTTCATGACACCATTGGGTGCTGCAGCAGCCATGTTGAGAAACACTGTGCTAGAGAAACATGCGGCCATTTTAGCCAATGCACTTAAGTTTTTTAACTAATGAATGTAAGTAACATTTAAATCACCTGCAACGGGTTTAGAATCCTACGGAAGGCTTGCAGAATGTTGTCAGCATCTCCATTTCCACTCTTCCGATTCGCGACAACTATCACAGGCTTCCAATGTGGTATGAGAGCAGTAACCACGGACTTCAACACAAATCGGCGTCTGCCACGCACACCAACAAGCTTCAACTGCAGACAGTTCGGTGGCACAATGCTTTCACGAAACGGTCCCAGGTCGCACGATGTGTCCAAACCGTTGACACACTGTTCGTGCGTAACGCGGCTGCACCAACAACAACGGAAGTCGTGTAGCTGTGGAAGATTACCACAGCTTTCACTGCAGACTACACAGACGCTACACGGTGGAAGGTTTCCTTTGATCCAGTGATGCCGCATTGCAACTGCGTCGGTTGCAAGTTCCTTGCAGGGGAGCATCCGGTCTGCATCCGGCATGTAATGGTCCTCGACGCATATGCCACAGATGGCACAGGAGGCACCTTCAACAATGCGATGTTCGCTGATGTTGCAGTAAGTCGGCTGTGGAAAGATGTCAATCATACACCAACGGTGGCCTTTACGGAAGGTTTCAGCTGGAACGCTGTAGTGACGCTGTCGTAGGCGGCGACAGTACCGGGTCAAACACACCATCAAGGTGAAGACAGCAATCATAACCAAGACGATGAACCAATCCATGGCGTCTCCTCGTCATTTACAACCACTTAACCTAAACTACACAACATAAGTTAGAGTTGCACCTCTGTAATTGTATTCATAAAAATCAGTTTTAACAATTTAATCAACAATCTTAGGCAATTCCCTTCAAGCAAATTTAAATAATCCAATCTTTTAACCTAGTTTGAGACATTCTGATTTACCAGTATTTCAGTGGTTTTCAACCTTTTTGTAGTGACGGAACCCTACACAAGCACTCATTTGCTCGCGGAACCCCGGGGCGTTTTAGCCGTCCATTTTCCCAAGAAATTCAAGTAATTGTAACTTGTATTGTTGGGATAATGCTTAAATTTTAGAATGTTAAACTTCTAATATAAGTTTTTTGCATCTCTGGTGCAGGCTATTATAAATAGGCCTACATACTTTAGTCTAGCAGTCTAGAGTAGTGCACAGAAACAATGTAGGTAAACAACATCTATTTTACTGTATTGTGCCGGCAACTAATTCTGACAGATGGATAGAAGAGTTATAGAAACGCTGCAGGGCTGTAAGTAATTAACTTCCAAAATTTCCTTAACTTGAATTATCCTTAAGAGAATAGGCCTACTAGTCACTACCGCTTTTACCCTTGAGTTTTTTTAACTTCTTCACTTTGACATTTTTAAGGCACGACGTAGGTGGCCACTCCGGGTACCCCTGTTACGGGAGTGGTGGTAGGGGACAAGTGTCTCTGATCACTACCCTCTCCAGACCTACTTCCCGCACTGACGGGTAGTGGGACACTCGTCCACGGAGTGCCTTGATACAGCTTCCATCGCTAGTTCCAAGTAGGCAATAGTGAGCCCACTTCTTCTACCCTGGGGGTCGGGGATTCCAGATTTCGTCCTGCACGCAACAGAACGGCAACAACGGACCAACAATAATTCACTTACAGGTGGCCGCATAGCAGTTTCCGGTCCACTCTAAGGTACCTGCCTCTCTCCCCTTGGTCCTCTCTCGTGGTCCTACCAACGTCTGTAATGGTATGTGCCAGTCCTCCGCCCCGGCTACGCACGAGGTTCTACACAACGGTCAGTTAACACGGTGCAATCACAACTGCACCAAGTGGTTGGCACTCGGCTCGACCCAAGGTAATCTCAGCAATTCAGGGCTATTGTTGGCACATCCTCCCTCTATATATCCCAAACGGGAACAGGTCGGGGGTAATTAAACCAATTTCACGCCAAGGGGGTTGGCTATATCAGAGCGCCTGTTTCGCCCACCCCGCCGTTTACCCGCGTAAAAATGCAATGCAGATATAAAATGCAACGATGCACTCCCGTAATAATGTTAACTATGTTAACATAGAATTGTGTTTAGCTTGAACGCCGGAAAGCTGTGAAGAATTCGGTTATTTGATCATTCTTTTGTGAAATCAGTTGGTGGTTTTTAAATTTAAGACTGCTGTCGCGGAACCCCTGGCCGACGCCCGCGGAACCCCTGGGGTCCGCGGAACCCCGGTTGAAAACCACTGCAGTATTTGATACTGTATGCATCAAATACAACTTAACCAATAACCACTGACTTTCAAACATTCCCATTGACACCAGCTTTGGCTTATTAGGACCCAATTGTGCACACTAATCTTCGGAGTTGGGTACTATTTAAATAGCAAATACTATTTATATAATAGTTAAATAGCTCATAACTATTTACTCCACTATTTATGCAAAAGGACCTATTGTTCTGTGCCTTAACACCAGCATTTCATCCAGTGCTCCAGACTATTTAGTGATGCAGCACTAATTCTCACCAAGAAAATGAATCGCTTATCTGATGAAAGTTTTGAAGAGTTGCACTTACTTAAGGTTACCCAGAACTAATACCTGAATGTTCATACAGTAGAAAATTGCAAGCTTTCTATACAATTATCTGTCACCGAAACCAATAATTATCTGTAACTGAAACCGATAATAGGTAAATAGATTTTAAATAGTCATGTCGTAGTTGCAATTGTCCACTGTTTCCTACAGGTAATATTTACTGTTCTGTTTAAATAGTCACCCTGACTATTTATCCCAACACTGGAATAATCCCTGAGGAATAGTCACCTGCCGGCGACATACACATAAACAATATGGCCATCTCAGACTGCGAAAGTCAAAGACTGTACCTACCGGTCCAGTAGGAAAGTAGAGGACTGCACCTACCGGGCCAGTAGGTGCAGTCCTCCACTATCGTAATACCAGCAGGGCTATCAAATAAATAAGTATATAATCAGTAAGTATTTCTCATGATGACATGAGCAGCACCATAAAAGATTCACCACAGATCGTCAGAACAGAAAAGGTACACAATACTGCAGTAACTAAGATTATCTGGTTTAATTTCTACAGAGACAAGCATGGGAACTGCTTTCAAACAAAGCCAATCCAAGTTGCAGGTTTACTCCATACTTACTCGTTAGCTACTTGCTAAGTTACTTGATAGTCCTTCCGGTAGGTGCAGCGCTCTACGTCCTCTCGCAAGCTGGGGTGGCCATATTGTTTACATGTCGCTGGCAAGTGGGCCGTTTCTCGAGGACCACCACTGTGAATTACATAGAAATGTTCCAGGAATATCTTGGACGAAAACTGTAAATTTGATGTGTTCTTAAAAGAAAGGCCGCTAAAATTTGACTGACCGGCTTGCGGCCGATCAGGTATAAACAATATTGCCGCCCCAGATCAAAAAGCCTTCATTCTGAAATTCATAATATTTATTTATGTCGCATATCTGCATCAACGTTAAACCCAGTTAATTAATGGGTCATTTGGAGCAGACAAGTCTGCTCCCAAAGTCTGAAGATTATGTCTGAACAGATAGATGTAGGGAAAAGCATTCTGATAATTCTGGGACTACGCTTTATATTACCAGCTGGATTTTATGAAACATTAAGAAGTATGCGCAACGCTCTGCCTCGGATCAACCCGAGATAAATCCATTCTATAAACGAGAATATTTTGAGATATTTAAATCGCATCCATGGTTGACACACAGACAACATATTCTTGAATACCGGCTCCAACACGTATGACATTTTCAAATGAGACATGTACGCCATCGTGCGAATAGAACGACTGAGTTTTGTGCGAATAGCAACAAATCTCAGATTTATTTAGGTCGCCACTCGCCAGAACCCGGACCTGCAGTTTTGAGGGGCCCACATTTTCGGAAGTAGGCCTACATTAAGTTTTTTTTATTGTAATTGGCTATATAGCTGATGGCTATATAGGTATCACAGATCCCGGGCACGCACTAGCCTTAATGCAGCCCTGCTGGCGACTAATCCGAACATATATCCATCTGGATGATTCCTTTTCTTCGAATACTGCCAGATTCAGTAACTTTATTCAGCAGTTCGGATTGGTTGAATACGTCTCGCGATCTGTGACCGATCAGGCAATATTGACCCGATACAGGCAATCCCGTAGTGAGAAAATTACAAATGTTGGTAATCGTAGGCCTAATCTCCAATTTTCTAAAGCGCCACTGTAAAGTTAAGCGCAGAGCACCAGCTTATTCACGAGCGCTGCGTCGTATCAGAGGGATCCAGAGATCGATGTCCATTGGTGGTCCGAGTCCAGTTGCCAGAGAGATCAGAGAGAGGCAGAGCAGCTGTTACGGACGGTTTCGTTGAGGACGAGAAAGCTTGGAAGGCAGAGGATCATTATGGATTAGGGTAGGAGTTCTTGAAGAGGCGATCGAGTCTTCAATTTGGAGTGGAAAGCCTGTGGGTGATGAGTAGAGGAGCCTGAGGTAGATGACGATGAGTGAGTTGCGGTATTGGTGGAGGAACTGAGAAAATGCGGAATTCGGGTGAAGCTCGTTCCAGAGTTGAGGTGCAGTGTGGAATATGGATCGGCTGGAGAACTTGAGGCGAGTACGTATAGTGATGGGGGGGGGGCGGGAGATAGTGAGGTATGAGGATGAACGGGTAGATCTGCATAGTGAAGAGTTCGCGATAGTTGGCTGGGAGTGTTGTAGTGTGTTGTAGGTTAGCGACAGGACTTTGAAGTATAGGGCCTATGCGCTCAGGGATTTTCAGCCAGTGGAGTGATTTAAGAACTGGAGTGATATGGTGATGTCCTGGTGACAGCTCGGGTTAGAGAATTGTGGAGGAGTTGTAGACGCTTAATTTGGGTGGATTCGAGGTTAAGGAAAATGGAATTGCAGTACCGGTAATCAAGCTTAGAGTGGACAATGGAGGTAGCGACAGCGGATGCAGTTTTAGAGTCAAGCATGGGTCGAATGCGGCGGAGGTCATGGATATGCATGAAGCAGGTGCGCGAGAGGTTGGGATGTGATTAGAGAAGAATTAATGCGAATCAAAGGTAACGCCAAGATTGCGAACGGAGGTGAAAGAGATAGATGAAGCGCTTATGGGTAATTTTATGGAAGGGTCAGGGATTTTCTTGATCTGATCTGGGAACTTATAAGGATAATAAATTCAGTTTTGGCAGGTTTGAGGCAGAGGAGATTGGAGCTGGAGGACATCCATTTAGAGACTATAGGTTGACCATATCAAGTAGTTGAGCAATGAAGGTGAAGAAAGAGCTATGGGAGAAGGATATGAAGAGTTGGGTGTTGTCTGCATACAGATGGTGGCCAACAGAAGAGGATTTTATGAGATCGCTCAGGAGTGCAGTGAAAATTAAGGATTAAAAGAAGTGCATGGACCTAGCACGGAGCCTTGAGGAACAACAAAAGAGAGTGGGAGGGCTTGTTATGAGTGTCTGGAGGCTATTACAGAGAAGGAGCGGCAGAGGCGCGTTTACAGAAAACGGGGCCCCAGGCGCAAAACTTTTTGGGGCCCTCCTGAACTTGTAGACTGAGAGTCTGAGACTGTGGTGGTGTTTAGCCTATCAGGTGCAAAAACCAAAAGGCTGCAGTGTAAGAAAAGAAAATATGTTATATTTAAAATAATTCAAAATTCAACCATGTTATTTTTTATAATTGAAAAAAATTTCATTTGTTCACGGGCCCTCCGAGATTTGCGAGCCCTAATAATAATAATAATAATGATGATGATGATGATGATGATGATGATGATGATGATGATGATGATGATGATGATGATGATGATGATGATGATGATGATGATGATGATGATGATGATGATGATGATGATGATGATAATAATAATAATAATAATAATAATAATAATAATAATAATAATAATAATAATAATAAGAAGAAGAAGAAGAAGAAGAAGAAGAAGAAAAAGGAGGAGGACGACGAGGAAGAGGATGACGAGTACGAGACGAGGACGAGGAAGAAAAAGAAGAAGAAGGAAAAGAAGAAGAAGAAAAAGAAGAAAAAGAAGAAGAAGAAAAAAAGAAGAAGAAAAAGAAAAAGAAGGAGGAGGACGAGGAAGAGGAGGAGGAGGTCGAGGACGAGACGAGGACGAGGAAGAAAAAGAAGAAGAGGAAGAAGCTAGCTATGATGCAGCCATGGGTGTGAAGTGTTAGCGACTTCATTTTCTTGGCCTCGGCATTTGATGGCGGGTGGCCAAACCTCTCCCTCGCCGTCTCATCTTCCCACCGACAGTGTACGGTCAGTGTACTCATCATGGCTGAATTGGCTAGGGGTCGCAGGTGGAGCAGAAATCTCGAAACAAATTTCTGCCCTGACGGGGATTTGAACACCCGACCTCTCGATTGACAGTCCAGCACACTAACCACTACACTATCGAGCACCCCCAAAGAAATACTAAAATACTATCTAATCAACAAAAATCTCCGTGTCTCTGTCCTATCATGAGTCGTTTGAGGTGAAGGTCGGACAAGCATAATTATGTAACGCTGATCAATTAGGTTGGTTAGACCTGTTTATAGTCTAACTGCTTGTATAAGCTTAGTCGACGATCAACATGAAACATGTCATAGGCCTAGAATTTCGAACACGCACATGTATGAGCCCTTTGTTGTTTATCACGATTTATGTGCAACTTGGGTCTTCCTGTTAATTATTAATTAAGTCTTCTGTTCAGCTAAGCGTGCAGTGGATAATTATCATTATTCAGTCAACGTAGCACAGCTATTGTCATTGTTCTTTCGACTGCAGTGTACACATTAACGTATCACACATATCTATAGACCTATACGTGCATGTATCATGTATATATCATATCGGTTATATTCATATATAGACCTATGTTGTTGTATATTTGAAAACATTAATGTGCAATAATTACATATCCTATATCAATATAGCTGTAGTCCAGCGGTTCTCAACCTGTGGGTCGCGACCCCCACTGGGGTCGCCTTACGATTTGCCAGGGGTCGGCTGGAACCTTCAGAAATATGTACAAAGGTAGTCAGCATAGTTTCTTAATATTTTATATTTTATGTAATTATGATATCTGCGTTGTGCTCCTGCAAAGACTGCCCCCCAGAATTCCTGATCTGGCGCGAAAGAAGCAAGCACAGCCCTCTTACTGACGCTCCTCTTTGGATTGCGAAATAATTTTTCTAGATTTAATCTAAATAATATTGTTGCTTTGTTTTCTTAAATCTTAAGTAATGTTTAAACTTTATAATTTAGCAGCTGCCATTGAAATTTGTAACTCTTAATTGTACAGTCACAGTACAATACACAATAAATATTAAACCTAAAGTATAGGGCCTAGGCTAAACATGTCATTTATGGATACTAAATTTTACTTTTAAAATTTTCAAAATTATTACAAACAAAAAATTAAAATTGTTTTGTTGATTAATGATTTATTATCCTATTATGCATGATGCGTATGGATTATCAACTGGTGAGAAGTGAAATGCCTCATTACGGGAGTAAAACTGCTGTGAAGAGGAATAGCCCAATCAATTTTATTGTTGGGGTCACCACAACTTTGTAAATATTGTAAAGGGGTCGCAGCACTAAAAGGTTGAGAAAAGTAGTCGATTGTGAGCCCGTGTGACCCTCTGTCCGATTGCTTGGGAAAATATCCCAATTGAAGTTCGGTCATCCCCTAATCATCTCCAATTTAAACGCAAACTACGCGCTTGCCTCCTAGAGACCTAGAAGATTTTGACTAATTAGGCCTACCCTCTATCTTCCTCGCAGACATCCTTCTCAACCACACTGTTAATCTATTCGTCTAGTTAAATTTGTTATAGGCCTAAAACTTTGTTGTCAGTTTGTTGAACGTAGCTGATGCAGGCATGAAGCTTAGTGATTAAGCACTGAACCACTTGGTCGCTTTTACCAAATTACCAATCACTCTGTAAATAAAGCTCCGGTGTCCTTATATCTAGTTCCTACCTTGCGGGATCATCGCCTCCATTTTGTACGCTACTATACGAATTGTGTATACTTGCCTGTACAATAATTAATTGTATGCAAATAAAAAAGTATTGAATTGAATTGAATTGAGTATCTACTAGTGTAGAGTGTGGTCACTGGCGGCGATCTTGTTTGACAGGTGGGGGGGGGGACACTTTTGAACTGATCTAGTCAAACAAGAGTTTTGAACTGATCTGCTCAAAAAGGAGGTTAAACATTTTTGACAAAATTTTTTGACTGTTTTGGTGTTTCTTCAAAATGTGAGGGGTCCGATGTATAGTGTGTCCCCCCACTCTCAAAGGTGGGGGTCTTGTCCCCTCGACCCCCCGGAATCGCCGCCCATGAGTGTGGTGGTTCAAGTCCTTCTTCTCGCTTTGAACAGGTCCTTTCCGCACAGTTGCTCAGCGCCATCGATTCGTACTTTTGTCAATTAATCTAATGGCGTTATACAGATATTGACAAGAGATCCTAATATTTTAAATGTAAGAAAATAAACGAATATTGATATCGCTGCAGGCTAACGCACACCACCACCACTATCACCCCTCTCACCACCATCACTATCACCACCACCACTCTCATCACACAATCACCACCACCACTATCACAATCACCACCCCTGAGGCACACCACCACCACTATCACCACCATCACCACCACCACTATCACTATCACCACCATCACTATCACCACCATCACTATCACCACCATCACTATCACCCCTACTGACGCACACCACCACCACTATCACCACCTGTCCTTAAATCATTGCATTGGCTTCCTGTTCAAGAAAGAATCACTTTAAAACTTCGGCTTAAGGCTTACAAAAACTTAACTGCGGTTATTAAACCACAGAGGGCCTATTTAAAGTGTCCTTTTCCCTCAGTGTAACCTCTATTCAAAAAGCCATCTAATCATACCTTAAAAGAGACAATAGTTTTTTGTGAAAAAGTCAATTTTTACAAGCCCAGCAATCGAAAAGCTTTGTCGGGTGCAGGACCTAGATTTTGGGATTCCCTTCCTGTAGAAGAATGATGTCCCTTCCTGTATCTGTTTGCTCAACTCAGTCGTTTATGTCATTTCGTTCTATACTTAAGATTTGTCTCTTTCACATTGCAAATCCACCAAAAGCTGTCTCTCGCTCATCAGATTAATCTTCCGGATGTTGATCTGCTTATGGCTTGGTTTTAGTGCGCCATGGGTTGATGTCTTGCGCATTTAGCACCTGCGCTAAAGATCTTCCTAATATTATATTGTATTGTATATGGGCAGTTATAAAGCGCCTCTAGCGGTATAGACCATTCAGAGGCGCTCCCAGTACGCGAGACCCCGAGAGAAAAAACAGGATTTAAGGTGAGAAAAGGAAGAAGCAACGCTACCAGAGAGAATGGTGGTGCGGACAGGAGGAAGTCGGTTCCAAAGTGAGGGACCTATGCAGGCAAAGGACCTGGACTGAGCCATAGTTGTCCTGACACGAGGAACTAGGAGGTCAAGACGATCAGAAGATGGGAGAGGACGCAGCGAAGCAGCAGAATGAGGCCGTTGAATCAGATCACGTAATTATACCACCACCACCACCACCACCACCACCACCACCACCACCACCACCACCACCACCACCACCACCACCACCACCACCACCACCACCACCACCACCACCACCACCACCACCACCACCACCACCACCACCACCACCACCACCACCACCACCACCACCACCAACCACCGCCCCACCCCTTCCCCCACCACCACCACAATCAATACCACCACCACCACCACCACCACGATCAATACTTATTACCATAGAAAATAAATAAATGAGAGACCTCAGGCCACACCACACGCACCATCACAAGCACCACCACAAATGATCTATTGGTGGTAGTTTTTGAGAAGGGACGTGTTGATGTCTTTCGCTACTTATCTTAATCGTAGCCAGCACGATCATAGACCTAACCTTTAATCTTAATTTTGACCTAACTATAACCCTAAGCCTAACCTAAACCACAACTCTAAGCCCATTCTTGACCCTCACCCAGTGTGGGAATTGTAGAAAAAAGGCTGGGGGGTTGAACATTTTATCCGTATTTTACAAACTGATGTCAATGATATTTGAATGCAGCTGATTTAAACGCTAGCACTCTTGCAAGTCAGACTAGTGATCAAAATCAATTCCTTTGTTGAGAAATGCGTACATGATACACCATGGAAATGTCTTCTCTTTGTCAGAGAGTCAGAGTCAAATAATGCTAAATCACACTAGCACAACTGAGGGGGTTGGAAACGACTCCCAAGGTGTGCAATAAAGACTTAACTGGGGGCCTTGAGAAAGACTAGGGGGTTGAACCCCCAACCCTCCAGCAATTCCCACCCTGCCCTCACCCTTAAACCGGACCATAACCATAATCCATTTATATTGAGCACCAGCTGTCCAGCGGAATTCTCGACTGAAATAAATGAATGGTGAAAACATAAGTGTGTAAGTATGCCTGATTGTCCTCCTGTCTACGCGCCTGTCTGTTTGTCTATCTGTATTTCTATCCGTCTGTCTGTCTGCCTGTTTTTCTACCCGCCTTAAAAGAGACGTCTATGAGCACTTGAACGAGACAGGTGTACAGCTGATAGGTGATGCAGCCTAGGTCTATTTAGTCCCAGTCCATCCACGAGACGAGCGGCCACAAGAGCCTATGGATATAAGTCTGCGTGTACACGTGCCTCTCCGATTTCCCGCCGTTTCTTTCGAACGGAAGTGGCTCTTAATGGACACCGTTCTGAGTAGAAGGGGCGCTATATAAATTTAGATTGATTGATCGATTGGTTCCACGGTTGAACGGATGGAGTGGATTCCGCCACCGTAGCAGCAGCAGCAGCAGCAGTAGAGATATCACAATGCGATCGGGCGCCGACGCCGTCACGCATGAATGCGCACAACCAACTATAGTCGTCGACGAACCAATGGTTGTAGATGGAGCAATGATTTGCCAGTGAATGTCACCGTCTAAAACAGAACGACAGTCGAAAGTCACGCCATACAAGAATGAATTAACTCCCCTTACAGTAGCACACAGCGAAGTACCGTGCTGCTCTGTGGGTGTTCTGGTTGGGGAACAACCAGGTCACTCTGAGCAGCAGAACAAAGAAATCTACGGCCAGGAATCGATGAGACCGAGAGACACAACCTTCTAGGACATGTGCAGGATGGAACACACAACCCGCAAAGCAGTTATGCGTAACCATGAAGAGCTCAAACTTTGATGCGTTTGTGCATCGGCAACCAGTGCCTGAAGCTAGATATAATGTCTAGATTAAGGTAGACCTTCAATCAGACGAGCCGCAGCCTTACCTTTCCTAATGTAACCTAATATGACCCTAACCTAACTTATTCCAACAGGGTTGTTTAGATATCTAAAAACTGTTAAATGTAATCGATTCTAATCTTCTGTGGTCTATAAATTCCTGCATTTTTCTGTAGACAACTCATCTCTGCTGTGAGAATTCTTTTCTCGTCTTGCTTTCGCATTGTGAAACATTTTAATCCGTATTATAAAAATTTGTTATATCATCGTCTCATGTGGTCTTGGTTTTCTTTGCAATCTCTCTGCTTCTCCGTATCCTGTTCATTTTCAAAATGCTTGCGACGTGCGTCCCATTTTCCGTTGTAGGGCATATATCTTTTCGCTGTTGCCATCTGCTGTTATTAGCCCTCCATGATATATATTATCTATGTAAGAATGTGTCTACTTATTCAACAGTTTCTCCTTGGATGCTGATATATTTATTGGCGCCCCTTTGGTTTTGTCAACAACCTTCAATGTTTTAGTCTTCTCTGCGATGATCAGTATGCCGAATCTTTTTCAGGTTTCGTCTATAATTATCGTAATATCCTGTAGTTCCCTCTTCTGCTTCTAGCGAGACCAGTGTCATCAGCGAAGCGAAGATAATTCACCAGCCTTTCATTTGATTTGATTCCTGAATCGGTGATGCTTAGACTAAGTGTAGTTACTGCTTATATAATACCAGGTTAAACAGGGGATTTCTGGTGACAACTTTCCTGGGATGCTCTGTAGGCTAATGCCTCTGTAATTTTTCCAGTCTTGTGGATCTCCTTTTTGTATATTTGGGACGATTTTCCCGGTCTTCTGCTATTGCTTTCTATTGTTGATTTTTTGTAATAAAATGCCTAACTTCAACAATTTATGTGTTTCCTTCTCCTCGAAGTAGTTACGTAGTAGGCTAATTCCGTGAATACCCGGTGCTAAATCCTTCGTTTTTTATTCTGATTGTATTGCATATCTCTTCCTGCAAAAGCTTGGCATCAGTTCATCTGTACTGTTTGCAGGCAACTCTGTGAAATCTGTAGGGTTGTTATGTGCGTGAACGTTCAGAAGTCGTTGTAAGTGTTCATTCCATCATTTCTGCATTCTTGCGTCGTCGTCTTCTTGGCCAGTTTCGTCTTTGATATATGCAGCTTTGAATTCGAATTATAGCCCAAGTAGCTTTGTCATATTGTAGACTTACTGCAGACTGTTTATTCAGTTCTGTAAAGCTGCTTGTGTTGAAAACTTCTGCATTTCTGTGTTATGTTATTCCATCCAGTTGGCTTTTCTTCGTCGTCTCCTGATTTCTCTCTGCAGTGAGATAGTTAAATTGTTTCCGGTCTGCATTGTTAGTTCATTGCTTGACTATGTTTTTTCGTTCCCAAGTTCTAACACTTAGGCCTACTACTCTTATAGACTACGGTCTCTAGGTTTCCTGCGAGCTTGTTTGGCCCCTGCTTGTATTCCTTCTTGGATGTTTTTCCACGTGCCTTCTACCCTGTCTTGGTCACTGATATGCAACTCTCTATCTCCTCTTCGTTTTTCTGTCTGACGTCTTGATCTTTCAGCTTCTTGGTATCATACTTGATGTTTTCAGCCGGTCTGACTATTCTCCTCACCTGATCCGACTGACTTAAGAATGACGTCCAGTTGTTGAACTGCCAATTTTCTAAAAGACATTTCTCTGGTCTTCAATTTAAAGCATTATCAGCCACACCCTGTGAGTTATAGGCTACTAACCGTCAGCTTCGGTCAACCACAGCGATTACTACCTTAAACTACAGACAATGAAGAACTGATCTGTCGGATGCAGCTACTCTTTCTCCATTCCACCGATCTCATCTGAGAACCTCGTGAAGAATGTTCTGTTTACTCTGCAGACGCCTGAAACAGATGTTCACCGAGCTGCGTTCACAGATTAATATTGATATCGAAACCGGTTTCCTTTTATATCTCGTCTCGGTTTAATTGATGACTGCCTGCCAACTGACGTTATCGACAAATTTATATAGCTCACGCCACTAATGGATTCTAGCATGACTACGTGACTAGCCTCGTAGCCGCTTACGTCGGACGAACTACAAAAACCATTTGGCCAGTTAAAATATAGGCTATTAGGACTTAAAAGTAGGCCTTTGCTGGGATTTGAAAAGGGTTTTAAATGTTCAAACATATTACCTTATGTTATAAACATGATATGCTTTGCTACGGTGGAACGAACTTTCTGGAATATGTTCCTAGCATCTTACTCCATCGGCGCCTTGACCTTTCCTTACCTCTATTCCGGAAGCGCGTGAAAACCATTTCATTCGATCCTCGTTTCTCGTCGTTGGTTCGGAAGCGCCTCTGATGAGTCTCACTTAAAGAGGCGCTATATAAATATTTATGATTACCATTATAAAATTACGATTAAAAATGCAAAGGCAAATTTACTCCTGATTTAACTCCAATTTTATTTGTGCATGTATCTCATTCAGTATAACCACTACACTGGTTTTGGAGAGGGTGCATTTCTGCCTATTAACTTTTGAAGCAAAAGGTTTTGAATAAGAGCAACAATAGGCCTACCTGTAAATGTAAATGTAAATGTAAACGTTCGCGATTTTTAGAGCGACCGTATATGGCCTCAACCCTGCTCGTTTTTCAATGAATTGATCGGGTGAGATCCTTCACCACCGCTTCCCGTTTCAATGGGTGCCACGCCATTTAAGGTCCCGTGTTGGGACCGTGCTAGCCCGAGATTTAAATCTCTGAAATAAGCCACCTTCGGGAAGCGAACCGCGGTCCGCATGCGCTCTAACAGAGAGTCGCATGAGACGCGCAGCCAACGCTCTTACCGATGTAGCTAACTGGGCCAACTGTACACAAAGAAAGTCAACACGCAATTTCGGGAAAGTGTATAAACCTGTAAAACCAAGAAATTTAGAAGAAACTCATAAAAATGCAGATGCTTGAAAAGTGACCTTGAAAATATGATGCCGACTCAAATAAGATCAGCAGACATTCAGACGACACAGAGCATTCGGTTAATATCTGTCGGACCAAAAGGGTTAACCTATTACAACTTTTATCGACAGAACATTGCCATCGAAATTATTTTTTGGCTCCTGCGCTAGTCGGATAACGCCCGGCATGTACCGATATTTAGAATTTAAAAGCAGGAAACGAAGTATACCGCGGAATTTAGGCATATACATGTGTGCATATGTGTGTGCAGACATTTGTGTATACACAATTGTACGTATAGACAGATGCATGCCAACAAGCTGGGATCATCACGTGATATAGTCGTAACGATAACTTTGTATCGTTTGAACAAAATGACGACTCGATTTGCGTAACCATCTCTGGGACATCTAGGGCCTACATATTATATATATATTACAAATATATAATATACACTAATATAGACATATAGGCCTATGTACATATCTACATATATGAAAAACTGCTTGTTTGTTTGTGTGCATGTATGCTAATGTAGGCTATCTGTATTTCTGTTCTAATCGATCCTATCGATATCGAATAGAATAACACACACACACACACACACACACACACACACACACACACACACACACACACACACACACACACACACACACACACACACACACACACACACACACACACACACACACACACACACACACACACACACACACACACACACACACACACACACACACACACACACACACACACACACACACACACACACACACACACACTAACACACACCTACACACACACACACACACACAAACACACGATCGCAGGATACAATTGATGGATGAAGGTAGACGAAGTGACAGCAGAATAGAATAACACACACACACACACACTAACACACACCTACACACACACACACACACACAAACACACGATCGCAGGATACAATTGATGGATGAAGGTAGACGAAGTGACAGCAGAATAGAATAACACACACACACACACACACACACACACACACACACACACACACACACACACACACACACACACACACACACACACACACACACACACACACACACACACACACACACACACACACACACTAACACACACCTACACACACACACACACACACAAACACACACACAAACACACACACTAACACACACACACACACACACCTACACACACACACACACACACACACACACACACACTAACACACACACACACACACTCACACACACACACACACACACAAACACACACACTAACACACACACTAACACACACCTACACACACACACAAACACACACACAAACACACACACTAACACACACACACACACACACACACACACCTACACACACACACACACACACACACACACACACTAACACACACACACACACACACTAACACACACACACACACACACACTAACACACACACATTATATCACATAATAATTATGTAGTGGTTAACTTCTACGGCGCCAGTCTATAATGATTGGAATGCAATGCACCCATTGACACAGCTAATTGGTACCACACAGACTGACAAACAGACGCACAGATTCCAGACCACGAAGGCGCCAATGAGTCTGAAGTACGAGCCCACTGACCAACTGACCAGATGCCACGTGGACAGAGACATGCAGACGGACGAAGACGAATACAGACAGAGACAGAGAGAGGGATGAACAGACACAGCTATGCGAGTAAGCGAGTAACCAGACTGACGGACTCGACAGTATAAATAGAGACCGAGCTTAACATGCAGAGAAGAGGAGAAGAGTAGAGAGATAGAGTTATCACGAGTTATAGTAAAGGTAGTATTTCGAGATCGTCGTTTTAAACTTATTAATAAACGTATGAACTGCTGCTGAACGTCGTGTCAGTCTTTCTTCTGGGCCATCGGCCTTGGGCCGAGCTGGTCGTCGAGCACGGAGATGCTCCACTCGGTCGTCCTAGGGACGCGCCGATAACTACAGACACGAACCGATCAACTACAGACACGAGCATCAACTACCTTACACTACATGTTCTCCTACTACATACATCCAACCTCCTCATCAAGTAGCCACGCTACAAGTTGGTGGAGAACCATTCGACTCTTCCGTATACCTCTACAGCCAGCGAGTTCCCCACGTCAACATCAATCAACCGACACGAGATCCGGTTGGATTCAACACACATCGAAAATCCTTCCTCATCTACTAAAGGTTTGGAGTCGCCGACTTTCACACAACTCGACCCTACGTCGTCATTCGCTCACCGCCGATCGACCCCTCAGTGTCTTCTCGTCGTTGTACACCTCCACTCTCGAACTTACCGTCGCAAAGATGAAGGTAACACTTATGACTGACGTATCATTGTGGCCACACTTTTCATGGCTAGCATCAGCCATTCATCGTTATGTAGCCATCATCTCTGACGCCAACACCATTCACCGGTCGTTGCCATCATCTTCGTATCGCCTCTCATTTAAAGGACTTTCGTCTGCTCTCCGCTTCGGGACGACCTAATGCCCATTCATGGAGCCATTAATCGCGAACATTGGGAACTGAAACGATCTTTCCTCATCTCAACCAACGACTTCATTTTTGTCATCATCGGCACATTTAGACTGGAACCTTTGGACTCGATCGAAGCTGATTATCGGAACACATCCTCATCGACATATTGGACCGATTTCTGCTTGTAATTACTGGATGAAAAGTAGTATGGTCTTAGCACGATAACATTCAAATTTGTGCTGTTTCATATAGGCATACTATACTGGTTACAGTAATTTAGGCGCATTTATAGTTTACACATAATTATTAGGTTGCTGATATTTCTTGCATTCATATTTGTCGTTGTAGCATCATCACTAGACTTTATCATGTGTGTATAGCAGATGACCAATGATGATTAGACTGCTGACCACTCCACTTGGCGAGACTTAAAACTGCGCGCGCCTGAACACCCTAATTGAAGTTCTTGCTAGGCTAATATGCACAATCCCAGCTACCAGAACACCCATCAGGACTTCTAGCTAATCGTAGGTCTATTTGAACTTAGAGCTCAAGCCGCCTGTATGAATGCCTAGCCACATGTAAATTTTGTAATGGTCTTAGGTTCTTAACATTCTCGATTCATAGTTGTTGATGATCTGCCATCATTATCATCGTATTTATTCAGCAACTGCATGTCTGCACAGCAAGCGAACAGTATAAATTAGGCCGATGACCAACTCGCTCAAGTCTGCTGTCTAGGTAAGCGCACGGTTGGACATAATTATTTTCGCCAGATGCCAGAACACTAATTAGGATTCCTTCCTAATAGTGTCTGCACGCTGCACACAACTTCTAAGACGCATGCATAGAGAGCAACTCGGTAATGGGCTTAATTTCTGATCTTCTCTCCTGTGCTTATCTTATGCACAGCTGTCCATGTATGTTTCGGAATGCAGATCCACCTTTGATGCCGTCCTTCGCTAATGCCTTGTACATTACGAGAATGTGCCTTAAATGCGGTAAATAGCCAATTAGTAAACGAAGCCACAGAATGCCAGCGCCATGGATTGAATTGAGGTAACAGATCATCCACAGGAACATCTACGCTTCCAATAAGCTAGTTCCTTGGAATCATGTTGTACGAGTAAGTTGATGTAGCGCTCCCTAAGCGACGTCTAGACACGTAATGAAACGTAACGTCCAAACAGATCACGAGCCGAATTTTTGCGGATCTTTGCCTTAGCGATACATCGCATTTGTTTTCATGGTTATTTCGTTTGGTAATTTGTTGTTCTAACTTTGCATTTTTACACATTGCTGTTGTAAAGGCTTGATGCAGGAGCATCAAATTGTTTGAACGGACGGGAATATGTAGTGGTTAACTTCTACGGCGCCAGTCTATAATGATTGGAATGCAATGCACCCATTGACACAGCTAATTGGTACCACACAGACTGACAAACAGACGCACAGATTCCAGACCACGAAGGCGCCAATGAGTCTGAAGTACGAGCCCACTGACCAACTGACCAGATGCCACGTGGACAGAGACATGCAGACGGACGAAGACGAATACAGACAGAGACAGAGAGAGGGATGAACAGACATAGCTATGCGAGTAAGCGAGTAACCAGACTGACGGACTCGACAGTATAAATAGAGACCGAGCTTAACATGCAGAGAAGAGGAGAAGAGTAGAGAGATAGAGTTATCACGAGTTATAGTAAAGGTAGTATTTCGAGATCGTCGTTTTAAACTTATTAATAAACGTATGAACTGCTGCTGAACGTCGTGTCAGTCTTTCTTCTGGGCCATCGGCCTTGGGCCGAGCTGGTCGTCGAGCACGGAGATGCTCCACTCGGTCGTCCTAGGGACGCGCCGATAACTACAGACACGAACCGATCAACTACAGACACGAGCATCAACTACCTTACACTACATGTTCTCCTACTACATACATCCAACCTCCTCATCAAGTAGCCACGCTACAATTATATCACACCCGAACACACGCACGCATGCGCATTGAGTGAGAGAGTTGAATAGCCTTTAAAGAGGTCTGTAATTAGGCAGACAATCAATTAGCAATAGATTTCTAGCGGCATTCGGACAACCGCTTATTATTGTATAAATACGTTTATTATATATATATACATATATATATATAATAAATCAATTATATATATTATATATATAAACCGCAACATCATATATATATATTATATATATATATTATATTTTATATATATATATATTATATTATATATATATATATATATATATATATATATATATATATATAAACAAAGCACCCATGGGTCGATGGATGGATGGGTGAATGCATGGAAGGAAGAATGGATTGATGGACGGACGGACGGACGGACGGACGGAAAGATTGATGGAAGGAAGGACAGGCCACGCGATGGACGAATGAACGCTTGGACTATGGAATCGATGGATGTGTGTGTTGTTGGCGAAATATGTGAGTGGTTGGGTAAGTGGGGGATGTTGTTTAAAATTTATCCACATTGGAGAGATAGAGGGGATCGGATTAAGACTTGGATTGCTATAGACAAGAAAAATTAACTTTGATGGAACTGACAATAACAACGGTTGTGAGTTTATTGTATTCACGATGTCAATAACAATGGCGATGCTGCTGGGCTAAATGTTTTTTAGACTCCGAAAGGATGTAAGCAGGAGGTCACTTTTCCGATCACTGATCGGTCTCTTACTTCCATCGTCGAATCAAAACTTATAGTATACTAAGTATGGACTGATTATCTCATATACATGCATACAGTACATACGCGTACTTTATGTGCGCATGCACAGGCTTATAATTATAAGCCCATACACATGAGAATTGATTGATCTCACTACCTCTTGTGTCATCGTTCTACAGAGGCGGTTCTACACCCGGGCGCGCCTGGGCAAATGCCCTGGTAAAAAGTCTTTGCCCTGGTCGATGCTCTGCCAGAATATTTGCCATATATCCAGAATTTGTTCGTGCATATTTGTTATATCCTGAGATATAAATTCACTAAATTCACTGAAATGTTAAAATTTGCTTTACAAATGTCAAAAAAGTTCAGATTACGGGGGCTTCGCCCATCTGACCTCGATCCTGACTATAGACAACTATAACAGTGCGCGCAGAGGGGCGATTTATGGCGAGCGCGGTATACTGTGATCTTATAATTATATATGGTCACCATTTAGGCTCGCGATATACCTCGCTCTCCACAAATCGCCCTTTGCGCTGGTTACTAGTGTGACTGCCCTGGCTATGTCCTGGTTACAAAACATGTCTGGTGCCGCAACTGTCGTTCTAGTAGGTCTAATGCAATGGCAGAATTAAAGAAAATGTGGAGAGCTGAACGGTGAGCAGAGGAAGATAACGCGGGAAACAATGATAAACTAGAGTAAAAGACAGACATACATACATGCATACAGACAGATTGACAGACGGACGGACGGACGGACGGACAGCAACATCAAAGTTCTGATATAATTATTTTAATGATAGTTTTGATATATATATATATATATATATATATATACATATGCATATAATGTACACATGTAATTATGTAAGCATGAATCAGAGCATTACGAGGCGCCTGCTTAGCAATGATGTATGTATGTATCAAAGCACCTGTATAGCGCCCTTTAAATAACTCACAAGGACGCTGTATACAAGTGCTCTGATGGTGCTGTAGGCTACAGATGTCCCCGGAAACTGATGGTACTCAATTTTGGAACCTCTTAAGAACCTAACAATGGCCTTAGCAACGGTCGCCAAAAGCCGCCGTTGCCAAGGCGCGTGTCTTTTAGAAGCGGTCATTAATAACCTGACATGTTCCAACGTCGCACAGGTCAACGCCTCTGATGCTACGATCTTCAAATCCAGTCGCAATCACGGTCTTCGATTGCGTTGCCGAGCGATCACTTCCCTAGTAAAAGCCGTAAACGGAACACCGCACCGAGCGGAGTACGTTTGCGTCTCTTATATTGGTTGACTCGCTGTTGACATTCAAATTGAAACTGATAACTTCGCTTACTTTATTTTTTCGTCCTTAATTGCCGTTTTTGCTTAGTTCAGTTCGTTAGCAATGTGTGCAAGGCGTTTGGAGGTTTTGGCCTGGTTAATAAAGTATAGGCCTATACGTCGACATCTTTGTGCACATAAATTCATCTGATCGTATATATATATATATATATATATATATATATATATATATATATATATATATATATATATAAAAGATTTGTATTATTGGCTAACACGGTACGTACACGAGAACCTAAAGCAGCTTTGGCGCCCATTCGAAAGAGCAGCGCTGCTGACGATTTCATGCCATAACATAACATAACATAACATAACATAACAAGGGTTTTAAGTGGTTCAGAAGACGTGTAGTCTGTGTTAGAACCACTGCAAATTTACCTCGAACTCTTAATAGCCCAATTTTCCTAGCTTCTTCTTCTTAAAAGCTGTTATAGTGTCCACTGAGACAGTACTATCGTCCAAACCATTCCACAGGTCTACAACTCTTGCACTGAAGAATTTCTGCCCTAATGTTCCCTTCGGCCTCTTAAATAATTTATACCTGTGTCCCCGAGTTGCCTTGTTCGGTGCTAATTCAATGAACCTCTCCCACTGCAGTGCTTCCTTTCCAGTGATAATCTTATAAGCTTCAATCAGATCTCCTCTGCTCCTCCTTTTCTCCAATGTTGTTAGTCCACACCTTTTCAACCTTTCTTCATAGCTCAGATCCTTGTAGCCCCAAATCATTTTCGTAGCTCTTCTTTGTACTTTCTCCAGTTTTTCCATGTCCTGTTTCAGGTATGGATTCCATACCTGGATGCAGTATTCCAACTGTGGCCTAACCAGTGATTTGTACAACCTTATTATTATATCTTTGTCTCTGGTGACTATTGTCCTTTTTATCATACCTAAAGTTGAATTAGCCTTTTTTGCTGCTTCAGCACATTGCCTTGAAGGTTTTGCACTCTTGTGCATAATCACTCCCAAGTCCCTTTCTTCATCACTCACTTTCAACACCGTGCCCCCCATTTCATATGAAAACTCGTTGTTTCTCCTGCCCATATGCATCACTGAGCACTTTTCCAAATTGAAGAGCATTTGCCAGTCTTGTGACCATCTGAACATTCTTCTTAGATCTTCCCGCAGTATCTCTGCTTCTTCTTCATCATCCACTGCTCTACATAGTTTTGTATCATCCGCAAACTTAGAAATTTTAGATAAAATCCCATCGTCTATGTCATTAATAAAAAGTACGAAAAGCAGTGGCCCAAGCACTGATCCTTGTGGCACTCCACTTAGCACTGTCGTCCAGCCAGAATGTTTATCACCTATGCCCACCTTTTGTCTTCTACCTGATAACCAGCTTTGAATCCATCTTAGCACCTGCCCTCTAATCCCACCTGCTTGTAACTTTTTGGCCAGCCTTACATGAGGTACTTTGTCAAATGCTTTGGCAAAATCTAAGTAAATTACATCTACAGGTTTTCCCTCGTCAATCCTCTCATAGACCTCGTCAAAGAACTCCAACAGATTTGTCAAACACGAACGGCCTTTGGTAAATCCATGTTGACTGCCCTTTATAATATCATGCTCATTCAAATGTTTCACTATGTTATCCTTGATAATTCTTTCCATGACCTTGCACACCACACTGGTTAAACTGACTGGTCTGTAGTTACCTGGTTCACTTCTATTTCCCTTTTTAAACAGTGGCACTATGAGTGCATCCTTCCATTCCCGTGGTACCTCTCCAGTCTGCATTGATTTATTGAAGATCTGGGCTAATGCCTCTCCAATTTCCTCCCTCACTTCATGTAAAAATTTTGGATGGAGTTCATCTATGCCCGGACTCTTGTCGGTTTTTAGTCTTTTCAGTTGCTCCACCACATTTTCCTTAGTAAACAGTACCTGTGTTAATCCCTTCTCGCCACAATCTACAAATATTTGTTTGGGCTCAGGTACATTTCCTAATTCTTCTAAAGTAAACACTGAGCTGAAATATTTATTGAGTACTTCAGCAGCTTCCACATCATCCACTATAACTTCTCCAATTCCTTCTTCTTTTTTCAATGGCCCAATTCTGTCTTTCCTCTTCTGCTTACTTCTGACATAGTTGTAGAAACTCTTACTATCCTCCTTTACATTCCTCGATAACTTCTGTTCAAAGTTTTGTATTGCTTTCTTGTTTGCATTATTGCAGCTGTTTCTTTTATTCACATACTTGTTTCTTAACTTCTCAAGTCTGGCAACACTCTCTTGATCCAAATCCAGTCCCTTCTTTGTTTCCTTCTTCAACTTCTGTAAATTCTTCCATGCTTTGTGCTTTGCCCTTCTCTTTCTTTGAACCTCACGTGTTACCCAAGGCCTCTTCTTATTGGTTCTTTTGTGCTTGAAAATGACATGAGAAGGATCGAGTCCATACAGTCGCTAAAGAAAAGCGTGTGCATTCACATTTACTTCAAAGACTTTGTGAAGCAGCTTGTATCCCTTGATCCAGCCTACGTCTTTCATCTTAACAGTAACAACAATCTCAACCGAACTTTGTCTCAGAGATAATACGACCAGACTCAACCCAGAACAAACCGTATTAGTAATCCAACCTAGTGTAATTATCCTCATGCCAAGGAGTTGCGCTTGCTCGATAGCGCACTGACCAGATATTGTAGGCTCCAGGGCGCGCAATATCACACGCGCAAGGCCTAGAACCGTCGCAGGCGAATACAGTGCATGCGGCTGTCATTAGCACGCCGATATAACAGCCGAGCCAATATGCCTGCCTTCATACACATAGGCCGGCTTCCGCGCACTGCCCCTTCCATTGACGACTGGAGATCTGGCGCTATATAATCGTGTCGCAGCCAGATATCCGGAATTCGGCTAAACGTCGGGATAAAGTTACGCGCTCGGTGGCGCCACCTACAGGCGCGCCGTTTGCGGTGACGTCATAATGCATGTTCAGTCTCCGTTGCCAAGGAAACGTGCGCGCGCTTGAGGTCAGTCGGTGGAGAGTGGGTGCGCGCTGCGTGTGTGATTCAGACGACGAATTCTGCGAAATAGCCTCTCGTCGGCGGAGCGAAGAGACTTCAAGAAACAGAAGTCGCCGATGGATGTATATATATATACGACGGAGTATGTATTACTGCACCTATGATACCGCACGTAGCTAATCATGACCTGTTAGCGTGATACTGCGCCGCTACCTTTCGACGTATGTCAGAAGACAGGTGAGAAATGACGTGTAATCTTCCCGGTTTCAAGTCACGCAATCTGATTTGCTGTACACCTATAGGCTATAGCGGACCGAATCTACCTGGCATTTTGTGTTACAAGATAGCCACCATGTAACGCGGAGTGTAAGGGTTCGAACCCCAGCCGCTGAGTCTGTAACGGTGTTTTATTCCTTTTGATTAGGTAGGTGTGGCGCTCAACAAATACAGATATAATGTATATATGAATGTATGTATGTATGTATGTATGTATGTATGTATGTATGTATGTATGTATGTATGTATGTATGTATGTATGTATGTATGTATGTATGTATGCATGTTTGTATGTAAATATATGTGTATATGTATGCACTGGTGTAAACTTGTCCAAAATATTGGGGGTGGGGGATTTGGTTACTCATTCTACACTTGTTTGCATTGGGTGTGCAGTACATCTCAATTATTGGGGCGCACGTTCCCCGGCTGCCCCCAGAGTCTACGCCTATGTATGTATGTATGTATGTATGTATGTATGTATGTATGTATGTATGTATGTATGTATGTATGTATGTATGTATGTATGTATGTATGTATGTATGTATGTATGTATGTATGTATGTATGTATGTATGTATGTATGTATGTATGTATGTATGTATGTATGTATGTATGTATGTATGTATGTATGTATGTATGTATGCATGTATCAAGACATTTATTATAGCGCTTTTAGAGTACTTCACCATGACTATCATCTGACTGATCCAAATAAGACAGCAATAATAATGTTTCGACAATCAGGGCCATTCAAGTACCCGCAGCGAAACCAGAATGTACAAGTTTCTGGGGTCTGGGGCGTTATGGGATAATTATCGGGTTAAGCCCCAGTCCGCAAAATGTTTAGTCTTTTCTCGAATTGGTCTCTAGTAGGCCTAATTAACTATACGCCTATAAGAGGAATTGATGACGAATTTCTAGTGTTTTAGATTACACATTCTGTAGGCTAATAAGAATGTTTGATCTTTAAAATTATCCTGTTTTCTTGATATTTCGGGAAACTGACACTAAATGGTAATTAGCGTCATGTAATCTAGTGTTATCAATTCATGTTTTGGTAATTTGAGCGGAACCTCCCATATTTCGGGTTACTTAGAAAACCTTATTGTGAATTGATGATGTCAGGAAAATTCTATGTTTCTTCTCGATCTAGCAGCGTTTCCTTCTCTTTCTAGGAAATAACGAATACGATCTTAATTTACATTTCTTAAAATGCTACGAAGATTATTAGTGTAATCTTTACATTTACTGGACTGCTGATTTTCAGTGGTGATTTGAAATCCGGAATCACCGTATGGCTTCAGATTAGATTAGATTTGATCAGATTAGATTAAATTATATTTAATCACATTAAATTGGATTTATATCAATCGGATTTGAACAGATTATATGGATGTGATCATAGATTAGGGCAGACTAGTTGTCTGGATCATGCTGCAAATAGATTTCTGCAGTAAAGCTGCATATAAGACAGATTTATTCGAATGAAATTCGATCCTTGGATCACTCTGCGTTGGATCTTATTTGAAACGAAATAATTGGATCTTATCAAGTGGTTCAAACCACGTGATTATTCGGCTCGAATAAAACATCGTCTGTCAACACATCTGCATTGTTCACTGCAGCTGTTGGCAGCTGATACATGCCGTCCGTAGCCACTGAGGAATTAATGTGGCCGAGGCTTATTTGTATGGCAGTCGGAGTGGAATTATTGCTGTTGAAAGAACTGGGTTGGGGACAAATATTAACAGGGCCTGGTGAACGTGGATTACATTTCGTTCCATTGAGAAGTAGTACTTTAAGCAGTTGCTTAGATTAGTTAAATATGTGAAGCGCTTTTGATAGATTCTCAGAAGGCGCTATATTAATTGATTATTTTGTCCGAATAGCATACGATTTCAGTTCTTGTTTTGCTGTATACCACAGCGACTACCCTGTGATTGCCACGGATCGGTTGGGACCGGAACGCACCGGAACGGCGTTCCGGTTCTTTTTTTGACGACCGGTATTTTTTAGGTAGGATTCACAGTAATATTTCTAGATTAACATGGCGTGACTTGGCGTCTGACGCCGGCGTCCCGGTTCTTTTTTCTTTAGAACGGGATCCCTGGGCCGCCGCCGCCTGATTGCCCGACTCAGTCTGTCCACGGACCGCAACAGTACAGTATCTGATATTAGCAGACACGAATTGTAAGCGTGCATATGCTGGACCACGAGATTCAGCTAGAGGCCGTGATGGACTGATGGAGTTGGATGGATGGGACGCTCCTGCGGGGTTTATTTATCTTCGCCATCAATGGATTCTGGTTATGACCGGTCGATTTGTGTGGACAGAATTTTTAATCGACCTATCTGTTGGTCGTGAAATTGGCTGTTTCCGATCCTGTTTGAGGGATTGCTGCAATTCATTAGCATAGTTCAACTGAAGAAGAATCATTAGATGAATCATAAGAAACAACTACGAAGAACCATGTGAAGAAACATGAGAAAAACTACTAAGAAGACTCAGAAGCAGAAAATCAGAAGAAGAATCATAAAAAATCATTGATTTTTCTTCTGATTTTTCTTATGATTCTACCTCTGATTCTTTTTCTGATTGGTCTTCTGATTCTTCTTTTAATTCTTTTTTTGATTCTTCTTCTGGTTATCAGTTAATTGCAAGAGTCCTTAGTGCAGAAACTGCAACTGAAAATTTCAGGGCAGACAGGTCAATTAAACTTCCATCTACAGAACAGATCGGTCAAAATAAAACAAGAACAAGAAGAACAAGAACCATAAGAACAAGATGAAGAAGTAAAAGAAGAGGGAAAAAGAACAAGAACAAGAACAAGAATAACAAGAACAAGAATAACAACATGGTTGGTACAGGTAGTCAGTCTGTCGTGTGCTAAGTTAAGAGTGAGTCACAAATGTCGTTGATAGATGTTGTGATGGTTCGAGAACTATTGTGATTCAACTGCTCGTCTGTTTATTTATACTTAAACAAATCCAAGACTGTCTTTACCTAATCCTACAAATAGACGATTCGTATTTCTGTTCGAAGCCAGATCATTTGGTAACTTCGGAAGTCGTCGAAAACGATGATGATAATAATGATTATTATTACAATGCATAATTATCGTCATCAGCATCACTGCCCTCCCCTTTTCCACCTCATCAGCAATAATGTATCATTCATGATTATTATTATGTTTTCAGAGATGTTCGTTTATCGGTCCATTTCCAGACCGTAGACCTAGATTTCTCTCTTCTCATCTGCTTTCTTCTTCTTCTTTCCTCAACAATTCTCCATCTTCCTCCTTCTCCTCTTCCTCCTCGTACCGATGGAGCGCCTCCTGAAGGA
The DNA here is from genome assembly GCA_963556255.1 of Allolobophora icterica. Taxonomy (NCBI): domain Eukaryota; kingdom Metazoa; phylum Annelida; class Clitellata; order Crassiclitellata; family Lumbricidae; genus Allolobophora; species Allolobophora icterica. The sequence goes on from OY744605.1 coordinate 61,357,338, forward strand.
CAACTCAGTCGACTGTGTGGGAATTCCACTCGGCATTGCCGGCGTCACTCAACCGTATCCAGTCCTATCTACCTCCGAATCTCCTCCTCCGAGCCCATCACTACTGCGTCGGCTGCTTCCAGCCCCTCCGTCGTCTCTTGCCGCTCCCCTTCTTACGTCACGCTCCGGTTACCCGTCCGTGGCAGACGGTCTAGCGATTCCAGGCATCTGCCGAGAGCTGATCGCGACGGAGCAGTGCCGCGAACTGTCGCCCATCGCTATCCTGAACGTCGGCGGGGACCGACACGAGGTCCTGTGGTCGACTCTGGACCGGATGCCTCACACCCGTCTCGGTCGCCTGGGTCAGTGCCAGAACCACGAGTCTCTGATGCAGCTTTGCGACGACTACGATCTTGACGAAATGGAGTTCTTCTTCGATCGACATCCCAGGTCCTTCTCTTCCGTCCTCAATTTCTATCGAACTGGGAAGCTGCACCTAGTCGAAGAGATGTGCGTCCTGTCCTTCGCCGATGACCTTCAGTACTGGGGAGTTGACGAACTATACCTCGAGCCGTGCTGCCAGCACAAGTACCACCAGCGCAAGGAGAACGTCTTCGAGGAGATGCGTAAGGAAGCCGAGAGTCTGGAAGTGCACGAGGAGGAGGAGTTTGGCCCCGGAAAGTACGGACTCTGGAAGAAAAAGGTCTGGAATCTCTTGGAGAAGCCGCAGACTTCGATGGCCGCCAGGGTAAGCTAACCTCACCTTAACTAATCTAATCTAGTTTAATATATTCTAACTTAGTTTAGCTTCGTCTAGTCTATATAATATAGTCTAATTTATTCTATTCTATTCTAATCTAGTCTATATATAATCTAGTCCCATCTATTCTATTCTGTTCTAATCTAGTCTATAATCTAGTCTCATCTATTCTATTCTGTTCTAATCTAGTCTATATATAATTTAGTCCAATCTATTCTATTCTGTTCTAATCTAGTCTATATATAATCTAGTCTAATCTAATCTATTCTATTCTAATCTAGTCTATATATAATCTAGTCTAATCTATTCTATTCTGTTCTAATCTAGTCTATAATCTAGTCTCATCTATTCTATTCTATTCTAATCTAGTCTATATATAATCTAGTCTCATCTATTCTATTCTATTCTAATCTAGTCTATAATCTAGTCTCATCTATTTTATTCTATTCTAATCTAGTCTATGTATAATCTAGTCTCATCTATTCTATTCTATTCTAATCTAGTCTATATATAATCTAGTCTAATCTATTCTATTCTATTCTAATCTATATATAATCTAGTCCAATCTATTCTATTGTGTTCTAATCTAGTCTATATATAATTTAGTCTAATCTATTCTAGTCTAGACTGCTCTGATAACTTCTATAGCGCTGTTATTATAGTACGCGAGGAATCAATCCATGGTCGCTTCAGGTGAAGTCTCATAATCATAATGCATTGGAGAAGTCTAGAGTGGAAATACAACGGATCAGTTAGGCTGCGTTGGGTAGCCAGGTAGATCTTTCTCCTCTGCCTAAGAAGTTCAAATCCAGACTCTTGATTGTTGACTAATGAAAATTACAGCTACATCGAGCGGACAGCATAAACGGAGACTTAACCAGACTTGACTAAAGACGAGAAAAACACCGGACTCAATAAATGACCGAAAGGAGATTATTTATTGGCAACGATCCTTTGTCGGAATTAATGGCTAACCTCAGAAACTATTCATGTTGTCGTTGTTTTCGTCGTCATTAACATTATTTGCTCTTGTCGCTATCGTTGGCAACTGGATTTGCCGTTTACTTCCAAGCTGATGTCGGTACCAAATCGCTGTTGCGGCGATCCCAGGGGGTCGAGGGGACAAGACCCCCACCTTTAACAGTGGAGGGACAGAGTATACAGTCTCCAAATTTTGAAGAAACACCAAAAAAGAGCAAAAGAAAAAATATTTTGACCTCTTTTTCGACCAGATCATTGCAAAACTCTTTTTTGACCAGATCAGTTCAAAGCGTCCCGCTCCACCTGTCAAACCCGATCGCTGCCGCTGCCAAATCGTAAGTTTCTTGACGACACAGGTAATCAAGTATAAACAGGTTGTCATAGATCTAGACACAGCCACCTATGAGCATATGCTATGACCTGTTATCGTTGGATCACAAAACGAACGCGTTACCGAATGAGCCACTGTGTCGTGTGTTACATGCCTCGTTAACCGAACTCTATATAATTCGAGCGTTTGTGACTTGTGAGGAGTTCTTGTAGGAAACAAACGCTATATCAATGACCTACGTTTAACTGTCCACTCGGTGTACCTGTAGTATTCTTGTCCTCTCTCCTCTTCCGTTCCGTAGACGCTTGAAAACCTTTCTTTTGCCGGTTCTGGCAGTGATGCGGGTCGAGAGAGCCGCTGATTGAGTGGCGCTATATAAATGCTCGGTTACAATTACAATTCATAGATACATTCTTACATAATTATATACTCATGTATAGGTTGACTTCTGTAACGCCAATAAGTTGATGGAAAGCATGCACTCAGCGGCAGACTATTTGAGACACCCTTGACACCCTTGTCAAGTGTGGTTAAGTCTGAAATACCCGAAGCGATTGACCAATCGCGAAATAGGAGGAACAACAGTGACAAAGAGACAGAGAGAGACAAATAGTTAACACCATACAGACGCAGATATAGACAGCGATAGCGAGAGATGGACGAATGTAATTATACGAGTAGGCGAGTACTGTGACTGTAGTCTGTATACCCTGCCAAATAAGGTCTTCTTAATTGTATTGGAAGTTAAGCGTATACGGGCATGACTCTAGGGCATATATAAAACTGATTATAAAAACTTACTATAGAGGAATAGAGAGATAAATAAACGTAACTCATGAACAAAAGACCATGTGGATTATCGTCTTAAACCTATCGGCCTCAATCACCCGGCCTCAATCAGGGAACGGCAGGCCATACGCGCAAGACCATGCAGCAGACTCAGATACAGTATACCCACCGCATTTGAACCGACTACGTTACAACCACCACACTTACATGCATACATATTATACTCTATAACTGAACAATTTATAGCGAGCTTGAAGAACCTCATAGAGGTGCTAAACAACATACATAAATCCATATATGGATGCATGCATACAATGTATATACATATAGGAAATACATACGTAGGTACGTACATACATACATACATACATATATACACAAATACATACATACATTCATGCATATGTGCATGCATACATACATACGTAGGTACATACGTGCGTACATACATGCATACTTACATACATACACACATGCATACATACATACATACATACATACATACATACATACATACATACATACATACATACATACATACATACATACATACATGCATGCATGCATACATACATACATACATACATACATACATACATACATACATACATACATACATACATACATACATATGCACATAAATATATATACTTGCGTGCATGCAAACACGCAATAGTACGGCTATCAGAATATCAGCGAGATGTCTGTAGGGAAAAATATTCGTCGCAAACTTTTGCCAGAATTCGACCGAAATTCGCGGAATGAGAATGAATTGGCCTAGAGGAAGTGACAGCCGTCTGCCAAGTATACATCAGCAGCCAACATCATCAACTTTGAAATCAATGACTTCTTAGACGATCAAATCATCGCCATATCTGCGCCTCTGCCAAATGAAATAGAATGCCCATTTGCTCGCTTCAATTTATTCCAATCTACAATCTGTTCCATTGTGTTCTATTGTATTCTATTCTCTCCCTGTTCTGTTCTATTCTGTTTTGTTCTATTCCGTTTTGTTTTGCTTTAGTTTGTTCTGGTTTGTATTATTCTGTGTTGTTCTATTCTAATCTGTTTTGTTCAATTACTAATATGTTTGTATGTCTGCCTGACTGCCTGTCTATCTCTCTGCCTGTCTGTCGATCTGTCTGTTTGTGTACATATTCCAGCTTCGTGTATAAGGAAAAGAGAGGGATAGAAAGCGTTGTTGATGTTTGACGGCAGCGATGGAAATGTACCAGTTTGCTCGCTTCAATTTATTCCAATCTACAATCTGTTCCATTGTGTTCTATTGTATTCTATTCTCTCCCTGTTCTGTTCTATTCTGTTTTGTTCTATTCCGTCTTGTTTTGCTTTAGTTTGTTCTGGTTTGTATTATTCTGTTTTGTTCTATTCTAATCTGTTTTGTTCAATAACTAATATGTTTGTCTGTCTGCCTGACTGCCTGTCTATCTCTCTGCCTGCCTGTCGATCTGTCTGTTTGTGTACATATTCCAGCTTCGTGTATAAGGAAAAGAGAGGGATAGAAAGCGTTGTTGATGTTTGACGGCAGCGATGGAAATGTACCAGTGAACAAAGACGACGAGGGGGTCATTGGGTTTCTGGTTCCGAACGACCAAGACTAGACTCGTCGTCAGTCATGAACGCTCAGCCCATGCATATGATGTCTCTCTCTCCTTATATTCATTCGTTTGTTCTTTCGTTCGTTCTCATCCATCCCTTGCACTCATCTAATGCAACGACGCATCGCTCCTAATATCATTCGTCGTCGTTGTATTCATATTCATCGTCGTCGTCATCATAATGAATCACCACCATTACCACCATCATCATTACCACCACCATTACCACGGGTGCTGCACAGAATGACTTTCATTTTGCGCCAACTATGATTAAGTTTCGAGCATCATTCGGCCGAGGCATATAGTTCGATTGCCGGTCAGCATATTAGTCGGTCAGTCCGGATGCTAGCAACGCCGCTGCTGCTGCTGCCGCCGCTGCTGCTGATGCAGAGATTGGAGGGAGCACCAGTGCAAGCGTACGCAGGTGGTTGGCAGATTAAACGATTGATGCGCAGTCTGCCGGCATAAAGGCTCCAATTTGGCCGTTGCCCTGATGATGCTACAGGGCTTCGGATGCTGGTCAAGTATGTGCCGTAGCATCTGTTGGTGATGTTGCTGCTGAAGCTGGCAACGTATGAGTCATCGAGTGTCGTCATGGAAACGGTCAAGATTGGCAGACTGAAATGTAAAGTAGCGTAAAGAGACAACGCTTTGACGTCTTTTGAAGTCATGAAATCTAAAACCACATACATTACATCTGGTACATCAGTCCAAATGCAATGTACTTTAATGTCGTGTAACGTAATGGAAATGGACTGACGTTAACCAGTGCGCACGAGATTCGAATCCTTTGCCCTTACCTTTATGAATTTAGTGCCGTGTCTTATTTTACTTTATCTTACTTTTACCTTTACTTTACCTTTTGTCTTACTTTTGTCTTTAGTCTTAAGTTTGTCTTACCTTTCCTTGCTTTGAGTTTGCTTCCCTAATCTGAGCTTATCTTAAAAAATTACATTACCTTGCAATAATATACATTACCCTACTTTAGGTTAATTTACCTTACCTAATCTCATCTTACTTTACATTGCCTTGATTTATCTACCTAGCATTTTCATATCTTACCTTACATTGATTTGATTTACTTAATCTAACCTTATCTTTCCTTATCTTACCTTGATATACTTCACTTCATCTTACCTTACCGGGTTACGTTTTTACATATTGCCTTATATTTCTTTACCTTACTTGCTTAGGTTACTTACCTTACATTTCCTTATCTTAACTTAGGCCTTACTTCAGCTAATCTTGGTCTCGTGGTATTTTGTGGGCTGCTTGATTGCGACCCAATACCTCCATCCCCTTTTCAGTATCCGTGTGCGTTGGGAATTCTCGACCAGATTGGCAAATATTTATTCATGTTGTAGATTGTGTAGATACGTATAGGAAGACGAGAAGGAAGAGGCTGAGAAAGACATGGGGTGGAATGAGGAGGACAATTAAGGCGACATTGAGAGGCCAATAAAGGAAGAATAAGGAAACTGAACAAGACAGAGAAAGAAGAATTTGAAGAGATCAAGGAAGGCTTAGAGCCTTAGAAGGATAATAAGAAGGAATACGAGGAAGATATAAGCAGGGAAGAAGTAGACACAATGTTGAGGCGAGGTTGAAGGAGGGAAGGAAGTTGGAGAGGGTCAAGGAGAGAAAGAGAGAGAAAGAGAGAGAGAGATATAGAGAGAAAGAGAAAGAGAGAGAAAGAGAGAGAGAGAGGAAGAGACAGACAGACAGAGACAGACAGACAGAGACAGAGACAGATATAGAGGAGAGAGAGTGTGTGTAAAGAGAGACAGACAGACAGACAGACGGACAGAGTGTGTGTGTGTGTGAGTGTGTGTGTGTGAGTGTGTGTGTGTGTGTGTGTGTGTGTGTGTATGTGTGTGTGTGTGTGTGTGTGTGTGTGTGTGTGTGTGTGTGTGTGTGTGTGTGTGTGTGTGTGTGTGTGTGTGTGTGTGTGTGTGTGTGTGTGTGTGTGTGTGTGTGTGTGTGTGTGTGTGTGTGTGTGTGTGTGTGTGTGTGTGTGTGTGTGTGTGTGTGTGTGTGTGTGTGTGTGTGTGTGTGTGTGTGTGTGTGTGTGCAAAGATCGCTGGAGAAGTGAGGTTGGAGAGAGATGAGAAGAAGTTGATGGAGAAGTGGGTTTGGAAAGCGGAGTGGTAGGAGATGGAGGACAGAAGGAAAAACAAGAAATAGAGCGGAGGAGTTGAGTGGGAGAAAGAGGAAGAGATGAAGGAGGATGACAGGATAAGGCGGAGGAAGGGTTTGGACAAGGAGGAGGTGGATGAAGGAGAATTGGAAGTTGATTGAGGAGTGAGGTTGAGGAAAGAGGAAGAGGGAAGGATGGGAAGCAGAGGACAGGGCAGAGGAGCTGGAGAAACAGAATGACCAGAAGCATGCAGAGGAGGAGGGAAGGGGAAAGTTGTCATGCAGTTTGAAGCATTAATGTTGGCTTCCGACAGACTCAGCCTTAATATGCAAGTGCCAGTTCGTCAGAATCGCAGTCAACATCGATGATTCTTCGGGCACTGTAGTGGATGTTGCAGAGACTGGTGGTGCGGAGAAAGATAAGGCTACTGTTGCTGCTGCTGCTGTCTCTAATTAAGATGACGTGTTTGCTCGCGCTGTCAAGAAAAAGCGTCGCCCAACCGAATCTATTTATGTAGCACCAGAGTATGTAGGCTCCTTTCTGTCTGAAGTCAAGATTGATTAGGCTGTTAATGCATCGACTTTGGACTTGCGGTGAAGAGCAGCTGGCTTTTCACCGCTACGTCATCGGTTCGATTCTGTTTATTTATGAAGAGAAGTTGCCTCTGGGTTGACAAGAGTTTGGTTGGCATGTATGCATGTACGCATGCATGCCTGCAGTGATGTATTTTTATGTATGTATGATGTGCATGTACCTGGCTATTTTTATAGCACCTTCTGAGAACCTCCAAAGGTGCAGCACGTGTTTATATAGCGCCTATATTTATCCCGAAAAGAACCAATCGATTGCACTAAACAATTGTTCGTTATAAAATGCAGCCAGTGACCGTCTGTCTCTGCACTGAAGTAATGATCGCATCCACAAACTCCATACTATAGAATACGATCGCTTGACCATTCAACCATGCAACAGCTTGTGTTGTCCGGTTGTCAGATTACAGTTGTCTTAACTGCGCCTCAGCCGAAGGTTTCATTAGGTAAGTTCGCTGTTACTTTAAAGCGAATACGAATTGTTCAGTCTCTTACCTATTCTTAACTCACCTCATCGGCATTTCTATCCGACCATACAATTTTACCATCCCACCATACCATTACCACTCAATCGTACAATTACCATCCCACCACAAAATTACCACTCAACCATGCAACTACCACCTCACCATCCTGTTACCATTCAACCATGCAATTACCATCCCACCATACCATTAAAACTCAACCATTACCACCTAACAATACTACTCAACCATGCAGTTACCACCCAATAGCAGAATTATAATTAAACCATGCCATTACCACCCAGACATACCAGCACTGTGCCAGCACTATAGTTATCAAATGCTAAACTATACATTTTGGTCAGATATGTATATTAATTTCGTATAATAAACTTTGTACTCTGACTTCTGACACAGGGTGGGAATTGTTGGGAGGGGTTGGGGTTAGAGCTGTACCGATGCATCGGAACCATTCGTAATCGGGCCGATTATTAGAGGAATCGGCATAATCGGTATCGGCGAAAAAGTATCGGCGCCGATGCAAATTATTTTACAGTTGACGTTTTTTGCACAATAATCGTTACAAATAGAAAAATGAGCACAAGTATCTATGTCTTGTTTCTTACTATTGATTTATATTTAGCATTACACTACTTAGCAGACACCGTAGCAACCAAGGACCTATTATACACAGGACTGGAAACTCCTTAATAGCCCTTATACAACGTCGTATGCGTAGTTTTTGGGTGATAATATAATAATCGGCTTCATACGCGGTATCGGCTATTACAATAATCGGCTATACGCGGTATCGGAATAATCGGCAAAAAGCCTTATCGGTACAGCTCTAGTTGGGGTTCAACCCAAAAGTCTTTCTTAGGACCTGCACAGTTAAGTCTCCATTGCACACCCCTGCAGGGGTCGTTTCCAACCCCCTCAGTTGTGCTAGTGTGATTTATCATTGTTTGACTCTGAGTCTCTGATAAAGAGAAGAAATTATCATGTTGTATCATGTATGCAATTTTGAATTTTCTCAACATAGGAATTGATTTTGATTCGAGTATGACTTGCAAAACTGCTATAGCGTTGAAATCACCTGCTTTCAAATTTCATTGACATCAGTTTGTAACATACGGATAAAATGCCCCCCCCCCAGTCTTTTTCTACAATTCCCACACTGCTCTGACACATATCCTGAAGTAAATACTCAGACAACATACGTGCATATGCATAAACAGACATACAGAAAGCCAGTGGCTTCTATCCCCCCTAAACAACCGGGCTCAATCCCTCTCCTTCCCCCCCTCTTTCACGGAACCCCCTATAAGCTGGAAGCAATCCCGACTTACTGTAAAGCCCTTCCATACCTCGCCTTCCCTTCCTCCCCTACCCCTGTGGCGGGGCGACCCCTAGCGGTGGCGGTCGTCAAACGCCGGGATGAGGACTGCCGGTCGTGCATTTCCTGAGGATTCGAACCCCTGTGCTCAGGACCATAATAGGTGGGTGGCAACCCAGACAGGCGCTTACTACGTCTAGGCATAGTGACATTAGGCGGTTCCTCTAAGGGCAATGACGTCATCATTTCTATTTCATCACCAGGGCATGACCTGTGGGCGTCCGTGGTTTCCGAATAGGAAACAAACATAGGATTTCTCCTATACTCAGGGTGCATGGTGTCCCCACCCTCTTCTTCTACCTCTTCTACTTCAACTTCGTCCTCTACCTCCTCATCTTCTGAAACTAACTGTGTTTCAGGTGGTAGAGGGCTAGTGTGACTAAGTGAATGAGCCTTTGGACTTTGGACTGCCTCTTCTTCATCTTCTACTTCTTCATTTACTGAATTTATAAATCTGTTATCGAGTGCTAATTGTGGGAAAGATCTGAGCAAACTATGTCTGAACTCAGTGTCATCTAGCAAAGAGGCCAGAAGAGAATCTTGTTGATTTGCCATGTATTAAAATTTAAATGAAACAGAAAGTGTCACATTGACTAAAATTACAAATATCAGTATAGTTCAGAGTTCAAACAAAGAATTTCTTCTCACTGTCCAGATAACTTCTATACTACCAATATCAAGTTCAATTAACTATTTAAACTTACAATGCGATATAGCAAACCTCATCTACATCTACACAAACCTACAAGCGTGGCTCACTTAACATTGAGCACAAAGGTCAAAGGTCAACGTTGACATAAAGTCCAAAACTACCAATGGGCCTTTCTCTCTCCAAAGCAACTCATCGAAATCTACTACTATCAATACCAGAAACTACTTAGTATTCCTTTTTAAACTCAAATAATGTCTATTTATCTCACCAAACAGACCAACATTAACTGGACTTAAAATGGCCGTTCGGATCACACACCGATCACATGGGCTGGGGACATGGAAAATCTTAATGGACCGTCACCTTACCAATTACGACTAATTTCAACCTTTAAATCGATCAACAGTTGGGTAAAACAATCGAACGATACACCGTTACCCTCAACCTATGAAACTTCGATTTCTACAAGGTATTTTTGTCGAAATTCTACAAAAGGAGCATCAACCACCGACATGTTCGTTCGCCCTTCAACCGACCTCTAACGCACTCACGCTCTCTGCCCAAAACAACAATGGCAGCACGCACGCAGCGGTCTAAAAAATAGCTACGAACTAAAAATAGCCATTACGTAATGTCTCTTCATATAGCGCATATATAAAGTGGGAACAGTGCATACAGAGAGGTTGTGACGACAGAATCGTTACACCCCTCCCACCCTATCCCTCACCCCTTATCCCTCTCCCTTTACCACTCCTGTACCATTCCTGCCTTCCCCTTCCCTCCCCTTGAAGTGGAGGGGTCCGGGGTCCTCCCCGAAATTTTTGGGAATTCTACATTGCCGTATAGGTGAGTTTTAGCGCATTTTTGGAGAAAGAAAACTGGTTTTGGGAAACTATACATTTTAGTTCAACAGAACTGTTGAATTAATTTCTGTAGGACTCCCAGTGCTATGTAAAAATGTTATGTGACAGACTGCAATATATATGGGACGAAATTTCCAAAATATGGGACGCATGTTAAAATACTGGGCAATATGGGACACTGCTTAGCAAATATATGGGGATTTCAAGACTGCATTATGAATGGTGTAATGCAGTGGCAACAGGCTCCTTCCCTGCCTATTGCAGTGTTACCCAGCCGACAATTATTTTGCTGGAATATATTATCAACATTGATAATCCCATTTTCACTGCACTACACGACAATAATTGTAGCATTGACCAACTAGTTTTCTTAATTAATCAACAGGATTATGAATGATTTTTTCAATTTTTAAGCTTTCTTGGCATCCTACATCAACAGAAAAATAGCGGAACATAATGGTCAATAGCTAAAGAAAAACAAGTAATAATGACAACCTATAACACTGCTTAGACACTGTAAACTAAGCATAGGTGTAATTTGTGGGAGGTAATCTAAAATGTTCAGTCCTTGGATGTTGCAGGACAAAGCATTTTGCTGGCCTGAGTCAGTACTTTCAGTGGAACAGAAACATCCATTTCACTGGAGGGGGAACTTTCCCTCTGGCACAAATTGGAAGCAGTCTGCTTCCTTCATCCCCCCCCCCCCACTACGTAGTAGGCCCTGCACAGAACTGTGAGCAAAGACTCTGTAAGACTGTAACTTGTAGGGAGTGTGATAAAAATTGAAAAGAAATACTTCCCCCCCTGTTTTTCACTGGGCTCAACCTGCGCCCACTCCGAATAGGGATAGAAGCCCCTGCTGAAAGCATACGTGCACACAAATAGAAACACGATCACACACAGACAGAAAAGCAGCTACAATGACGGACATATAAACTGTCATGTGATATATATATCTCCATCACTGTCTCTAAGACAGGCCAAGAAAACATCACCCACCCACCCACCCACCCACCCACACACACCCACACACACACACACACGCACACACACGCGTTGAGTAAGAGAAAAGCACATCCAGACAAACATGAGCATAGACACACGGATAGATAGACATAGGAGCAGCGAGCCTGAACAAATAAAATCTGCATCTTTTCTAGAAAAAGAAAAAACAATTTCAGATTTTCATCTCCGCATGCAGTCACTTTTAATTGGAAAGGCATTCATCATATTCATATACATGTTCACATATACACTTAATAAAATTATACATATGCATGTATGTATTAATATATACATACACACATATATTAAGTATATATTAATACTAAGTATTAATATATATATATAAATATATATATATCTACATAATTTCTGAACTATTACTGAATTGTACAGGTACTTTATTTATGAATATATATATATACATAAATATAAAATATATCATAATTATTAATATATCTATTATTTATATTTACATAAAATCTATATTGTCTCCGAATTTAAACTTGCCCTTCATATACACACATAAATAAATATATATATATATATATATATATATATACACATATATAGATGTAAAATATATGTACCTCATTTCCATATATCTGTCCGAATTGTAGTCTGTGCATCTAATGGAGACATAGTAATGATTGTGTCCATGTATACGCGAGATGTAATTGAAATGTATACGACATGTGTATTTTATGGAACCGGCCTTTGTCTGTCATTGGAGACTTTCCATTGTTATGCTGCAGCCGACATGCAAGAGAAGCAGACATATATACATAACATCCTTGGCATATGCATATATATAAGACGAGATTAAGACGCACAACATCTATATACAGCACATAGATATTAGATATAGATATGTATGTAAGTATGTTGCATGCGTATGTATACATTTATAAGAAAACCAAACATTAGTTATGAACACACTTCTGCTTTGCTTGTATAGTGTAATATACACATGAGTACCTGTATTACATAGCAATAGTATACATGTATATATATATATATATACATCTTAAGATGTGTGTAACATTAGAATATATATATACTCGTATATATATTTATACATATATGTGTGTGTATGTATGTATATATATATATATATATGTGTGTGTGTGTGTGTGTGTATTGGCTGTTGCTGATGTCTGTCAAACCATTACATGCATTTCATTTGCATTCGCTGATGTACGTATGTCGTGTGCATGTGTATGTTACTATTATTATCCGGTAATTTATGTAGCACATCTATAATGATTATCGTTGCCACATTCTCCGTCAGACGTAGCACATCTATGACGAGTATCTTTCAGACGTCTCTCAGTATATAGGTCACATTCAGCGCACTCTATGTTCATAATCTCCCGTTCCCAAACTTAAAACACTCCTACACATCTACCCTCATCACCCCACACTCAGAATGCCCTACCCTTTGCATGGACCGAGCCTCTATCCTTCCAAGCGTCTGAAATTAGGCCTCATCCGTCGGCGCACGGTGTATTATCCGAGGGGTCATAAAATCTGTGCCCTGTTGCAGAGTTTGTCTTCGTTAGTACACAGCAGTTGGTGTAATAACGCGGAATGAACCTCGGCTACTTCTAGTAACCAACGCCTCTCACCACGACGACTAAACAGCACGGCGTGCGGTAAGATTCAGCACAATAAGAGGAAGGTTTCGTCCTATTTCTAGAACCGTAATTGTAAACTTTTTAAAGTGTTACTTAAAGACTAAGCGCAGGACGTCGGCTTATTCACGAGCGCTGCGTCAAATTGGATGGGTTGTCATGAGGCACCGTAGGTATAGTTGCGCACAGCTGCCTGCGAAGACATGTTGATGGTATACGCTTTCGCAAATCAGGTCAATCTCATCATGCCTTTTATGCTGTGTTAGATGATACTACTGACAGACTTCCATTGCACATGCGTTCTGTTTTGGTTGATTCCGTTCAACGTGCATTGCCAGCTTCTGTCTTGAGACGCACGTACTTGTTTAGGTCAGTTCGGTGGAGATGGGTATCAAATAGGCGCTATATTAATTTTCTCGAATTCTTGATATAGGCCTATATCATACATTCATGCAAACGTGGAAGGCTCGGTTGCCATAGGACCAGCAGAGAGAAGGCCTGGATTAGCTATGGTTCCACTGGGTCCCGGGACCTAGGCCTACCAAACATGTCATTAATAAGGGGCCTACCATTGGCATTAGTAGGCTGCCTTAAAAATTTTTACTATTCAGTTTTTTAAACACGCTAGTTTCACTGCCAACGATAATCACTTGCGAACGGACATCCAAGAGATTTGTGACCGTTCACGACAGTTTACTCTGCAGAGGCTGCTTATAGCCTCTAGCCTCTTCTACCCATCACCGTTGGGCGTCAGAGTCCACAGCACTAGGCCACTATTCAGCAGCCGCACGGCGCAGCTCAGCCTTGCCTTCGCCCAGCTGAAGGTTTTCTTGCATAAGCCAGTGCCGTTGCCAACGAAGAAGCAAACTTCCCAATGGAGTTGAAGGCCTAGGGGCCTACATACGACTGACGCAGTGACACGAGCACGCGAAATCAGACCTGCAGTCAGGCACTAGGCCTACGCAAGAACCGTCCCTGCAATAAAAGGGTCATATTCTGCTAGGTACTCTGGGACATCGTATAAAATTTTCATTGTAAGCGTTGCCAAATATTTCGGTAGATCCCCTAAATTCCAATCCACGCGATGATATATAAATTTCACAGTAGATACAACTCTTCGCAGTACCTCTTTAAGATCTACGATGGAACAAGATAGACTGACAAATTTCGCACTTATGAACATTAAGTGTGAAATTGTGCAACGGCTAGATTTTCATGATATTATTGACAGTTTTTCTATTACGAAAGCACGTCGTAAACAGTTTTAAATTCATAAATATCTGTGCCATAATTTAAATTTGAATCGTCACCACTTATTGATTGTACACATTGGCGTCGATCCCGGGGGGGGGGTAGAAGGAGACGAGACCCGCCACCTTTAAGAGTGGGGGACACACTATAGAGTTTCCCCCAAATTTGGAAGAAACATTAAAAAAGTCAAGAAATTATTTCGCCGCGAAGAACTATTTCACCTCTTTTTTGACCAGATCGATTCAAAAGTGTCCCGTGTTCCCTCCCCCGCCCCACATGCCAAACAAGATCGCCGCCAGTGATTGAACATAATATATTATAGGGGCCTACTATACAATTTTGGAACCAGGCCTACAAAATGTTAATCCGGTCCTGGCAGAGAGTGAGGCAGATATGAGCTCTTACGCAGTGGAATATGTTTACGTTGAGAGAAATGGAAAGGTGGCGGATTCGACGGATCAGGGTTTCTAAAGGAGTCTTTTCTAACACGGAAATCCACAACATTTTGCTCCACCAAAATTAAGCCTGAAGAATCGGCAAAGTCTTCTTCTTGACTGTATTTTCGAAAGCGCAGCATCTGTATATCTTCGAAAGCAACTGTGCGCAACAGCTATAGTATACGGTATTTCATGACAACCCACCAAACTTGACGCAGCGCTTGTAAATAAGCCGACGTCCTGCTCTTAGTCTCTAAATGTAGCGTTTACAGACAGACAAACGTGAATACACGTTGTTCCCTTAATGTGCTAAATCTTACCGCACGCCGTGCTGTTTGGTCGTCGTGGTGAGTGGAGTTGGTTACTAGAAGTAGCCGGGGTTCATTCCGCGTTATTACATCGCCCTTCATAATAAACCCTTATAGCCTAGCATGGAAACTTCTATAGCGCCGCTATTATGATATTCAATTAACAGTAATAATGAAAACAATAAGGATAGCAGCAATAATAATAATAATAATAATAATAATAATAATAATAATAATAATAATAATAATAATAATATTATTATTATTATTATTATTATTATTATTATTATTATTATTATTATTATTATTATTATTATTATTATTAGTAGTAGTAGTAGTAGTAGTAGGCTAGTAGTAGTAGTAGTAGGCTAGTAGTAGTAGTAGTAGTAGTAGTAGTAGTAGTAGTAGTAGTAGTAGTAGTAGTAGTAGTAGTAGTAGTAGTAGTAGTAGTAGTAGTAGTAGTAGTAGTAGTAGTAGTAGTAGTAGTAGTATTGTTTTTGTAGTTATTGCTAGTGTTATTGTTGATTGTTCTTGTTATTGTTGTTGCTGCTGCTGTTGTTGCTGTTAATATAGAGACCAATTGATGGTCGCTTACCAGGAACCAGACTAACTAGTAATAAAGAATATACTTACTTACTCACTTACTTAGTCTAGCCTTACCCCACTCCGTGCAACTATCGCTTCCTGGCCTGCAGAGTAATTTATTGTCATTCGGTGACCGCTATATGAATTCATTCGTTCAAAGTCGACGACCCCTCAGTCCTTGCGCCGTAGATGCGATTCCTGACCAACTATATTAAGTCGTTTGCCACTGTTCTACGTAGGCTGCAATTTATGTGCTGCCAGCATCTGAGTCACTCTTAGAACTAATGTCTGTTTTAAACAGACACTAAGGCTGACCACACACCGATCCAATACGATTTTATCGTCCGATTGAATAATTGGACTTGGTGGGATCTCATCGGGTCTCGGTGTTCGGTCAACTTGACATCACGAGGACTTGACATCACGAGCGTCATTAAGTGTCTGGCAATGAAAATCGGCCACTGTTGGCTTCAGCCACGCAACAATCCTGGTCTTTTATGACAGACACACAGACACGCACACAGATCATAATCGCAGACAGCATCTGTTGCTGGGTGCTGATGTCACGGTCGTTTAGGCCACATTAGTTTTACGGATTCAGTGTGAACGAGCAACAGCGATGCCTACTTCACCTCTGCCACCCCTAACCACCCCACCCATTACCACCCACCCCTAACCACCCCACCCCTCGCGGGTGCTGATTAAAAACGGGTCATCTGCGATCGAGTCCGATCCGGATTGTAATCAGTTCGTTTTCTTCCAATAAGCTCATTCAAATTTATTCATTCAATTGCACGATAAAATTTAATATACACCCACATCCACCCACATCCACACACACACATACGCACACACATGCACACATACATACGCACGGGCATACACTCATGAACACAGACATGTTCATAGACAGACCGGAAGTGATGTAAGTACAAACGAATAATCGGAAAGTGGTCGGAAGTGATCCATTTAAAATGAAAATTCAGAAACTGATTGCGATTGATGCAAATTCGAACGCTTTATAACGCCGAAGGCAGAAATAAACCAAACAGTTTTCTACAGAGCTAAAAAAAACAATATTAACTGCAAAAACTGCGCAAGTACTGTCCGTGAAATTAGCAATACATGAAATCATACATAGAAATGAGAAAATATCTAAATCTTTAGATATTGACAGCAAATGATGCATAGGCCTACTATATATAAAAAATATTGACTAGATCTTACATATGATGCTTATACACCGTGTCTCAAAATAAACTGTGCAAAATTGTTTCTGTCAGAACTTCGTCAAATTTCCACCAATTTTAATAATTTTTGGTAGGTAGATGGCAAAATGGCTGAAATTTTATGCTATACATAAATTTTCCACCTCACCTGACTCATGTCACCGCACTACCTTGTTAAACACAGATGTGCCAATTTCTTATATAACGCTTAAATCTTATTACATGCAACAAACTATCTGACGACTTAATTAGCACGCAGTAAAGTAAAATATGGTTTACTTAGCAGGGTTTTTAATTGTTATGACAGATCTGCTTAAAAGTGTTAGAATTGGTGCTCGAAATGTGCCCCGCTTACACGGACACAAGCGCTTAGATGGCAACGCCACTGACTGATAGCAGCATCAACGATCGACTGGTCAAAGCGCGCCCAATCGTCGATCAGACGCATTTTGAGTTCGTCGACGTTGGCTATCCTGGAGCGGTAAACCTTTTCCTGCAGCACACTCCATATGCTATAGTCGACTGGGTTAAGATCCGGTTAATTCGGCGGCCACAGTGTTGGAGGTATGAAGTCGGGCGTTTCTCGCTCAAGGAAAGAGACAGTGTCGCGTGCTCGATGCGCCGGGGCGCCATCCTGTTGAAAGACAAAAAACTCGCCCTGGGATATCCGGCGTATGTCTGGCAGTAGCTTCTGGGCAAGAAGGTTGTCGCGATAGTAGGCCCCATTCACATTGACACCTGTCTCGATGAAATGGATTTCAGTGCAGCCAAGTTTCGAGACGTTAGTTGTTAAAATTTAAGCGTTATATAAGAAATTGGTACATCTGTGTTTAACAAGGTAGTGCGGTGACATGAGTCAGGTGAGGTGGAAAATTTATGTATAGCATAAAATTTCAGCCATTTTGCCATCTACCTACCAAAATTGTTTAAAATTGATGGAAATTTGACGAAGTTCTGACATAAACAATTTTGCACAGTTTATTTTGAGACACGGTGTATATCTCTGCTGTATCTAAGTAGCAATTTAAATATTTACAGTAGAAACCGTGAATTCTTTGTTTAGTACTTAGGTAGGCTATTGACTGCAGATGATAACTGTTTAAATATATTATTTACATACTGACTGTGGGTGAGATACAATAATTATCCGGAGGGAACTTAGTAGAAAGCGTGCTTGTTTCTGTTTCGGTTGTAGTGGAAACGGATACTATAGGTTTCGACGGAACGGCTGTCCTCATCTGCCTTACCTACTAATCAATGTATGTGCACTGTGGTAATGAATGTCATACATGCCAAGAAATCGTCAGCAATCACGTTCGGTCCGAGGGTTCAATGAGTTGTGAAAACGTGAAGAAAACATTGCCCCGTTAAGTTTCAGTGTCTTGGTGCAATTTATGGCCTTTTTGCAATTTTAGTGATTTCCCGTATATCCCAGGCAGGCAGGCAGGCAGGCAGGCAGGCAGGCAGGCAGGCAGGCAGGCAGGCAGGCAGGCAGGCAGGCAGGCAGGCAGGCAGGCAGGCAGGCAGGCAGGCAGGCAGGCAGGCAGGCAGGCAGAGTTGACACAACTCTGCTTCATCGAGTTTGTCTTGATTGGGTGACGCTGAATTAGTGAATAAGTTGATTTCCTCAACTGGTTTTCTTTTAGCGTTGAAGAAATACAGAGTAGGCGAGTACGATGAAGACAAACGAACGAACAGGACACAGGCGGACAAGCAGAGAGCCAGAGAGACGGAATATAGGAAAATGTAGTCAAACAGGCGGAGAGATAAAGATGGACAATCTTGCAGACAAACAGGCAACAACCCATACACGCAAGACAATGACAAGTAGACAGATAAGTGCAGACAAACAAAGAATATGGGTGGGAAGACGGACGCACAGGCAAAACATAGAGACAGACAGATAGACAGATAGGCAGATAGATAGACAGCCAGACAGATAGGTAGATAGACAGATGGTCGTATCATAATTGTGTAAGGACGTATGAAGAGAGAAATGATGCAAATGAGACGTGGGAACAAAAAGAGCTAAAAAATATACAGGGAGAGAAACTAAGAGCGAGATATTAAAGTTCTCTAGAGGATATAGCTCTTCCACGCTATAGGATCCTATCCTCCCTGTCTCCCCTCTTCCCTGTCTCCTATCTTCCCTATCTCCTATCTCGTATCTTTCCTCTAGTCGACTGTGAGACGCGAATCCGACTGTATGTGGTCAGCTCCCACAGAGGCTTTCTATCGCCAGTTCCCCCCCCCCGAATTAACGAAATAACCAAACGAGAAATATGCGAGGTAGGCCACCCATGTCTGCTGGAGATAAGAGAGTAAGGAACTGCGCTGTTTAACGCCCCCAATGGACAAAGCACCACATCATATAGCATAATAATGCGACCTGGGAACTATGGGAGCCAGCGGGAAAACGTCGGGCTCTCTGGACCAACTGCATTGAACAGCTGTAGCCTGCGCTTGCTTGTCTTATCCGGTTGACTGACTGACTTACTTACTCACTGGTTTACTTACATACTTGCTTACTGAATTTCTGAATTAGTTACTCAGTTACCTACCTACTAACTGAGTGACTGACAGCCTGACCGACTTACTTATTCAACTGACTAACTGAGTAACTGACTGGCTGACTGACTAAATATTCCTGGTGGGTTTACTGACCGATGTGATAGCGTCATGTAGCAATGAGACATGTGTAATGTGGTCTGACATTATACGACTCGGAGCAGAGTAAGATAAAGTCCGGCTCAACACAATGATGCATTGTGATATAGGGAGTTATGTAACGCTTGATTCTGTACAGCCCCGCCCCAACATGTGTATCTATGCTATCGGTGGCGAATTCTACTGATGCTAGTATAGGTCGATTGCACAGCTATCGATCTGCCTGATGCCTGAGTCGCGGGCTCAGACATGAAGAATCGGATCGCTGTAAATCGTCGAAATGGTTTCTCATGGTTCAATTATTTAAAGCTAACACAGTCCAAACACATGACAGGCAGTCAAGATCTGACGCCACACATCGGTTTGTGAGGAGGGTGCACAATGTACCTATATATATATATATATATATATATATATATATATATATATATATACATATATATATATAATATATATATATGCATGTATACAAAACATGACAAATTATGTACTGCATATATATGTATACTGCTATGTTATACTGCTTTGTTTTCAAACTGCTTCAATAAAGGATTTTGATTGATTGATTGATTGGTTGATTGATTGATTGATATTGTATATGTATATACACGCGTGTATACATATTAACATATGTTTACATACGTGCTTAAGCATGTATATTATGCGTATGTACATCGTTGTATGTGTAATTACGTGTGTGTATATATATATTTTAGCAGTCCCTTAGTCAGTCAGTCAGTCAGTCAGTCAGTCGGTCAATAAATCAGTCGGGCAGCCAATCAATCAATCAATCAGTCAGTCAATGTAAGTTTTCAATCAGTCGGTCAATCAGTGTGTTTAGATGTTATATGCCTGTTTACTCCCTATAGCCAACGCAGCTCTAGTGAGCACACTGACCGTACACTATACGTTTCAAGATAAGGCGGCGCAGGGGAGGGCTGCCATCGGCCCTCATATGCCAAGGCTAAGAAAATGAAGTCGTTAATACTTCATACCCATGGCTGCCTCAATGCTATAGCTACAGGGACTGCTCTTCTCTTCTTCTGTATTCGCCTCGGAAAAGTAGCATCAAACTGCAATATGCAGTGATGACAATATTCCGGCAACACTCCAAAACCTCTTTGAATAGGAAGGGTAGTGCATACAAAACAGATAGAAATACAAGCACCCATACACAAAGGCAATAAACAAATAGACAAACATACAAAAGCAGAGAATAAGCCAACCTGAAGACAGACAAACAGTCAGACAGACAGATGGGCGAAATACAGACAAACCGGCAGACCACAATAACTAATCTAATCCATTGTCATCTAATCTAGGGCCTACATGTAATCTCTTCTAATTACTTCTATGGCGCCTTTATCGATGGCGCTTGAAATGAAACCGAAGTCAAAGTCTCAGTCCATTAGAGAAAGCCAGGTGGAAATGGAACATAGACAGACAGACAGACAGACAGACAGACAGACAGACGAACTGATAGACAGACCGGCAGGAAGACGGAGACAGTCATAGACAGCCCACAGCAGACGATCTAGATATAAAGTGTGGGTGAGTGTGCTTGCGTGTATGCGCGTTTGTACGCGTAAATGGATCGTTGTATTTGTGCTGGTGCTAAACGAGCCACGTGTAGTGTTTCCGTTGGTGGAGCACAGACCAACTCAAGTGGCTTTCATCGACTACCGTCTGCCTGTACGCGTCCCTACGTTCGCGTGTCTGCGTGCTTGGACGTTTGCCTACGTAGCGGGTCCTTTGATATCGACGGCGTGCATGAAGAGGAGACCGCAAGCGACAAGGAAATTCGCTTCGGTCGACGAATAGGTGGCGCTAGCGTCGTGTCTCAGAGGGCGCCACTGTCGACATCATCGGTTATCTATAATCAATTAGCCACGTTAAACAACGTCACTCTGAAAGGGTCACTCACAGAAAACGCTGACCACATATCGACTGATACCACGCGCCGGGTATTAATAGGCCCAAAATACACACACACAATAACCGCGTGTGCGTATTTTTCCCAGTAATGAAGAGTAAGCACATTTCGGATGAAATCGATTCGAATCTGAATCTGGACGATATTGGATTAGGTTATGCTAACAGTTCAAAAGCAGAGTCAGAAGATCGTTCCTAATTCATCGGTCAATATCAATTGATATGCAGAACAGTCGTTTTCAAGTCTGCTTAATTATCAGACAGTTGCGTTGAATCGTTGTTCATGACAACATTACAATAGCTGTCTCGGTCTCTATAACGGCAAATGTTGCACTCCATGAAAGTAGGCCCCTAATCAGAAGCGTGGCACGGGTGTATAAAAATATAGACCTCTTGTTTCTCTGACCCGTCAACCCCAGGAGGTCTATTAGGATTTTCCGGCTGAGGCACAAACGTGACCACAACAATCCAATATCAATCAATCAAACAGAATTTATATAGCACCCCTTAAACACAACATCATGACTTCTCGAACTGTGTTCCTGTTCATTTACCTACCCTGAAAGGATGATTGTGTTGGGCACGAGATGGCCGGCTATTCCACAGACCATTACCGATCCGACTACTAACCGGACTCGGTATTGCTTAACATCGCCAAAACATCTTCCTCATCCGAGAATACCTCGCAGATCTTCTGCAAACCAACCATTGTGTATTTTCCCTTTTTTTAGTTCTGTTTATCCTCGTTCTTCGTCGTCTCTTGTTCATTCCTCCTCCTCCTCCTCCTCGTCCTCCTCGTCCTCCTCCTCGTCCTCCTCCTCCTGCTCCTCCTGCTCCTCCTCCTCTTCTGCCTCTCCTTTATCTTCTTCTCTGTTTTCTTTTCCACAACCATCTCTCCTCTTACTTCTCCTCCTCCGATACCTCCTATTTCTTTTGCCTTCTCTTATTCTTGCTTCTGTGCCTCCTTTTGTTTCTCTTCTTACTCTTTTTCTTTCTCGTCGTTTTGTCCTCCTTCTCCTCTCCTCCTCTCTTCCTCTCCTTCTAATCTTCTTACTCCTTATCTTCCTCTTCCTGTTCCTTCTCCTTCTCTTCCTTCTCATCCTATTCCTCTTTCTTATTTTTCTCCTCCATCTGTCCTTGTCCTATTCCACCTCCTTGTCCTATTCCACCTCTTCCTTTTCCCTAGGTTTTGTCCTGATCTTCCTTTTCATTTGTTGAGCAGTGTTTAATCTAGTCCCCTCTTATGGGGGGGGGAGACAAGGTTCGTGGGGGACCAACAAGGGCGACCTTTTTTGGGAATTTCATCCAACGACTTTATCTACTTTTTCCGGAATTTCATTTAAAAAAGTTCATGACCTTTTTCTTAGGGAATTCCTCCCACAAAACCTTTCATGAAATCATCCCTGAAAAATGTGACGACCTTTATTAAGGAATTCATCTCTCAAGAACTTTCATATATCTTATTCTATTATTTTATTCTTATATTACTCGCCTCGGGGGGTTGGGGGGGCGAAACATGTGTAGTGTGGGGGGGGGGAAATTTCCCCCGTAAAGGTGTCTGCATTAAAATATTGCTGGCCTCTGGGGGGAGCATAAATCCTGGGGGGAAATTCCCCCCAAATGGTGTCTAGATTAAACACTGTTCGTTGAGTCAATGCCGCTTTCTCGTTTGGCCCGTACTCAAATTCCGCTGATTATTCAAGGCCAATCCTAGAATTCAACGCAGGTGAAACTCGCGCTGTAGGTCTGCTGATGTTAAAGCGACGACCTCCTTGATGCTTTTTGTCGGTCTAATGGTGGCGCCCTTTGATGACAGCGGCGGTCTCCTTGCGGCTCCTTTGATGGCAATAGAATGAGCAAGTCCAGCCACGAACATCGTACCTGAGTTGCATCCTCGATGCTTTTGAAGCGTATACGATTAAAAGAATTAAGGCCTAACACAGTTAGTTTCGGTTTCGTTATCTGATAGGAATTCCCGGAACTATCACGCATGGAACGTATAATCTAATCTATCCAACCTCATATATATGTATATATGTATATATTATATATATATGTATATACGTATTTATATGTATGTTCACTGTACAGTGCGTTTGCATGCAGGCGCTTAATTAAAGAACAGATTATTATATTATTATTATATAATCCAATTTAATCCAATCTAATGACTTCAAAGTGATGATGCCGAATTCATCAATCGATTGTCTCAGCTAAGAATATATAGTCAACTATCGTAAATCCAATGAAGCCCGACGAGTTACAGAGACGAGCAGTCTATACGGTTTCTTTGTTCCATGGATATTTGTTTACCTGTGCGTGGCAGAAAGAAACGCTGATAGATAGAGATAAGTGATGCCAGTGAGATTTGGTCAGAAAGAAGACAACAGATATGCGGGCAGGCAGAGAGTCAGGCAGGCATATATGGTCAGGCAGGCATAGGGTCAGGCAGGCATAGGGTCAGGCAGGCATAGGGTCAGGCAGGCATAGAGTCAGGCAGGCATAGGGTCAGGCAGGCATAGGGTCAGGCAGGCATAGGGTCAGGCAATTACACGGACGGACAGAGAGACGGACGGATAGACACATGGACAGTTCATCTATCAATCTATCTATCTATCTATCTATCTATCTATCTATCTATCTATCTATCTATCTATCTATCTATCTATCTATCTATCTATCTATCTATCTATCTATCTATCTATCTATCTGTCTGTCTGTCTGTCTGTCTGTCTGTCTATCCATCTGTGTATCTATCTATCTGTCTTTCTATCTATGTATCTGTCTGTCTGTCTACCTATCTATCCACCTACCTCTCGCTTCAAATATATAGGCTTATGTTTGTGCGTGTATACGAGTGTTTGTGCAACTGTATGTATACGTATAATGGAGAATGCATGCAGATGAGCTAAAATCTGACGAAGGGGCTAAGGTATAAGGCATATATATGTCATCAGAAGAAGAAAGACTGGGCAACTTCAGTCTGAGAGCCGAGATCTTGTCTGAGAAGAAACCTAAGAGCCAATTAGCGATGGAAGAGTGCGCTAAAGAGCACACAGCAGTGTGCCGCATCGGTCTTATCACTGTCTGCCACAGCAACTTCAGAGAAGAGTTTTCGGAGACGATTTGAGACAGTTATCCCTCTAAGAGCCGATGAGATGACATAGGAAAGTATCCTTCTGTTTTCGCGTGGATTTGGCTGCTGAGACAAGTTTACGAACAGTAAGACACTGGTGTAAAAATTAGATTCGATGAGAAGGTAAATAGGAGTGTCGCCAACACCTTTCAAGTCGACTGTGCAGTATCCTGGCAACAGCTATGTGAGTTGTACCATGACTTGGAAGGACTCATAGCTTAGTCTGACTAATAAATGTGACCGAGATTTGTAATTCAATCTTATTTCATTCTTATCTCTTGATAAGCAGTGTGCTCTATATACACCTCTGTTATATTGCTCTTTTTAAAAAGTCTACACTGACATCATGAGCCCAATAATTATTGAATTCGTTGTCAACCTTTTTGTTGCTGAGGGCTTCTTCCCCCTCGACTTCGCGCATGGCATAGTTCACTCTCTTCTTTATAGGTCTGTTCTTTCTCTCGAAGTCCTATCAAATTAGCGTCCCATGCAGGGCTGTAGTGGTAAAATTAGAGGTGAGTATACGCTACCGGTTAGTTTTCCGAAACACATTAGAAATTAGTACAAATATTTTGTGAGGTGAGTTTACAGTCTCTGGAGGTGAGTATACGATGTATACCCGCGTATACCCTCGACTACAGCCCTGGTCCCATGTCTGCTCTCAATTATATTTCCAAAATCCTGGAAAGGTATACTTGCGAACCCCTGATCGCATAAACTCGATCTCCCTTTCTAGTAATTATCCGCTGAAACTGTGCAACTTCCGTGTGCGATCACATAATTTATTAGTTCCACAGAAATTAGGAAAGATAACAAACTGGTCTCATTTCGTTTGACCTTTTTGCTGCTTTTGATACAGTCGATTAATATATACTCCTTCTATGTCACAAACACTGTTTTGACCTTTATGATCTTGTCCTCGGCTGGTTTGGATCTTACCTCCACCAGTCTGCTTCAGTCAGTTCACTTCAGTGCCAACTGTCTTCAACTGACTCTGTTTACACTATAGGACTACTACTCCATGCCGCTCAATTTTCGCTGATCGTTCTACAGATATATATATATATATATATATATATATATATATTGCACCTTTTGTATGCAAAGGACACCAGTTCTCTGATAATGTCATTCAGCACTAAAGTTAAACTTCATCAGTTTCACCTTCTTACCCTCCATAGCTTAACATCTCGTTTCCCTGATTTCGACCTGGTTTCCTCTGATGGACTTTGACTTCGGTTTCACTTGAAGCGCCATCGATTGATGCTTCTTACATTAAGATGACGCCGCCATAGAAGTCATTGCATATATATATATATGAAAAACCGATATATATATATATATATATATATATATATATATATATATGTATTTGCCGATACCGATCATCGATATCATATATACACGAAAACCGGGAAGCACACACACACATATATATACGGATATATATATACAAGTATAGACATATATATTTACGGATATATATATGTATATATATACAAGTATAGACATATATATATATACAAGTATAGACATATATAGACATATATATATACATATATATATATGTGTGTGTGTGTGTGTGTGTGTGTGTGTGTGTGTGTGTGTGTGTGTGTGTGTGTGTGTGTGTGTGTGTGTGTGTGTGTGTGTGTGTGTGTGTGTGTGTGTGTGTGTGTGTGTGTGTGTGTGTGTGTGTGTGTGTGTGTGTGTGTGTGTGTGTGTGTGTGTGTGTGTGTGTGTGTGTGTGTGTGTGTGTGTGTGTGTGTGTGTGTGTGTGTGTGTGTGTGTGTGTGTGTGTGTGTGTGTGTGTGTGTGTGTGTGTGTGTGTGTGTGTGTGTGTGTGTGTGTGTGTGTGTGTGTGTGTGTGTGTGTGTGTGTGTGTGTGTGTGTGTGTGTGTGTGTGTGTGTGTGTGTGTGTGAAAAACCAGGAAGCACAAATGACTATACTTTCCAGTTAATCCAGTCCTCTGACCGCCGGAACTGATGTCTGAAACGTTGTCCACGGGGTCGATATATGGGACAGATCTGTTTACGTCTAGCCGAAAACAATAATACATCCAGCTGGTATTCCAGACCAACTCCAGATTTCCAATGTATCCGCTTTCTTCTCCGTGTCTCCCATTCGTTCCCTGTTTGTATCCAACCCATGCAGATCCCTTCCTGTATTCTTATATTTTACTTCTTTGTCTCCATCTCTGCCACCTTTTCAGTCTCTCCATCATTCTCCCTTTCTCTCTTCCATTCTCTGTCTCTTTTCCATCGTCACATTTAATCCCTGTCTATAGCTCAGACGAAGATAGGCAGACGCCGCCCCCACAGCCTAACCCGGAATGTGATGAGGTGTTTTGGTCTGTGGGTGGTTCATGCAGGGCGCTTGAGAATGGAAAATTCCTTCAGAAGAAGGAGGAGGAAGAGGAGGAGGAAGACGAAGAAGAGGAGGAAGGGTGAGATAGATAGGGGAACAGAGTCCTTGCTTCGATCGATAATGGATTGAACAGATCGCAAAGATCAGTATCTATCTGGACCACAAACGCCAGACGATCCCCATAGGGGAACGGGGGAGGGATCGGGGTCCGGTGAGGAAGAAAGAGTACTTCGTCTTTAAACAGAGGACAGTATACGAACGACGCAAGAAACGAAACAACGATCTAATTTGATTGTCTTAATTTACCTTTCCACATATCACTTTCTAAGCTGCTTTACCTTTCCCGTTACTTTATCTAACCTCTCCTTATTCTAACTCATACCTAGCTGTACCTTGAAGTATCTCATCCGCATACCTGGCCTAGTACTTTGTGCAACTTCCAGTATCAGGCCTTATGATACCTTAACTAAACTTTTATCTTCGGTATTTCAAATTATGTCACCTCACCTTACTGTACTGTATACCTTACCGTCCCTCAATATACTTCGCCTGAACTGTATACCTCAACGTACCTCAAATTACTTGCTTTCCATTACCGTATACCATAGGCATTACCGTGCTTCTAAGGACTCGCCTTTACCTGACCGTATACCTAGAGTTGTCTTTTATACCAGATCGTTCTTCGCCATACGAGAGGGCTCTATTCGTTGTGTTGTTGTCTGAAGGTGTTGGCGATAGTGTCCGTCTTGTTCATTGTCTTATCGACGATCTCACTGACCCTCAACACCCTTCCGAACCTCCAGCACCGCGATAAGAACGGTAACCTCACGGACAACGAACACCTCGCCCACGTCGAGGCCGCCTGTATCGGGTGGTTCACCCTCGAGTACGTCGGTCGCCTCTGGGCCTCGCCCAACAAGTGGCGCTTCCTCAAGAGCCCTCTCAACGTCATCGACCTCCTCGCAATGCTGCCCTACTACATCTCTCTAGGACTCGTCGAGTCCAACCGCAGCACCGAACAGTTCCAGAACGTCCGCCGCGTCGTCCAGATCTTCCGGATCATGCGCATCCTGCGGATACTGAAGCTGGCCAGGCACTCGATCGGGCTCCAGTCTCTCGGTTACACCCTGCAGCGCAGCTACAAGGAGCTCGGGCTCCTGATGACGTTCATCGCCATCGGCATCCTCGTCTTCTCGAGCCTCGCCTACTTCGCCGAAAAGGACGAGAACTCCAGTAAGTTCGTCAGCATCCCGGAGACGTTCTGGTGGGCGGCAATCACCATGACAACGGTGGGCTACGGAGACGTCTACCCTATAACGAACTGGGGTAAGTTGGTCGGTGCCATCTGCTGCATCTGCGGGGTGCTGGTCATCGCCCTGCCTATCCCGATCATCGTCAACAACTTCGCCGAATTCTACAAGGACCAGATGCGTCGCGAGAAAGCGGTCAAGCGTAAAGACGCGCTCGACCGAGCCAAGCGTAACGGTAGCATCGTCTCGTTCCGCAACAGCCAGGGAGCCGACGAGTCGCCGGGAACCATCCGTCGCCGTCCACAGAAGCAGCCACCACCACCGCCAACAACAGGTGGAGCCAGTGTCACCCTCTGGCGACATTCGATCAGCGTTGGACGATGGGAAATCCCCGAGAACAAGGCAGAACCGCGAAGGGCCAGTCACCAGCCGCTGTCACAGGGACGCAGCTGCCTGTTGCCTGCCTCAGGAGCCGAGGATGGTGATGATGATGACGATGAAGGGGAGGACGAGGAAGAAGACGGCGACCAGCTACAGAAGGGGCATGGAAAAAGAAAAGCCGAGCTACGTGTTCCGAAGCGACAACGTCTTGTCAGATCACATCCTAACCTATCCTCTCAGGTAGACGATTGTCAGATCAATTCTCAACCTTTTGTAGATATGTAGGTCATATCAATTCCTAACCTATCCTATCAGGTAGACGATTGTCAAATCAATTCCTAACCTATCCTATCAGGTAGACGATTGTCAGATCACATCATAATCTATCCTCTCATGTAGACGATTGTCAGATAAATTTCAAACCTATTCTAGATATGTAGGTCATATCAATTCCTAACCTATCCTATCAGGTAGACAATTGTCAAATCAATTCCTAACCTATCCTATCAGGTAGACGATTGTCAAATCAATTCCTAACCTATCCTATCAGGTAGACGATTGTCAAATCAATTCCTAGCCTATCCTATCAGGTAGACGGGTCCAAACCGGGAAAGGTAAGGCAAGTTAGGCGAGATATGGAAGATTAAGGTGTGCTGATTGGTTAATT
>OY744605.1:61391739-61461739 GCA_963556255.1 Allolobophora icterica
TATTAGAACACACTCGGTCGAAAAATTTGACAGGCAGATTTACACAGTGTAGTCTTGGGTGTATTTAATGGGATACCCCTAAGGGAGGCGTCCCGCTATCGATGGGGCACCCCGGGTTCGCTGGCAGAACGTATGATGTGTACATAAACATACGCTTATACTAAACTTAACTAAAAATGTATTTGTAAACTAGATCAAGATATCAGTTTCTAGGTAAAAAACCAAAACCATGTAACACAGCAAGATGAAAATCTGGTAGTGCCCAGTATCTCAGTATCAGCACAGTGTAGGACAGTGTTTGACAATGATTAACCCATAGTTGAAGCTGAATTAATGGGGAGTAATTATGGCAATATACCCAGGACTGACTGTGGGGTAAATGATGAAAATGCCTATGCTACATACAACAATAACGACCTAAGAAAATTCCAAGTTTGCCAAGTGTCACTTTGGCCATGTAAGATTCACCACCAAGATGCAATTTGTGAGGTAAGTGAGAAATATATTCTGACTGATTCAGACCAAAAAATGTAATCTATATGTAATGAGGTGTTCTCTCAATTCTTTACTTCGAAGCATCTACCCAGTTATACAGTATACAGTAAGTGCTACAGAAATAGGCTACTCTATATCTTGGGACTATCTTAGGACGTGGAATAGGCCCACTGTTCTCCAGCGATTATTTAAACTCGCCATGTGACATCACAGAATGCCCAAAATTCACCCGGCAGTTTCGTCCAACTTCTACAATTATAACCGCTATCTTTGAGGCCTCTGCCCATTTCCTTCGAAGCATCTGCTCAGTACCTATATTTAGAAGCAATAACACTGTAAATTTTGTATCTTCAAGTATACCGGTACCCATCTATCAGACATCATCGTAGAATCATTTACGATCAGCCAAATCGTAGTGCAGTACATGCATTCGTGTAGCATTAAGTACAGCTTTTAAATCATGCAGTCTTCTGGATGAAAGTTTCCTATCTTGAGCTGTCTGTCATTTCGCTTGGCTCTGACTAGACTCGAAACTGAGATGCAATAATTCGAGAAGTCCACTTCTTCAGCTATTTGTCAGGCTTTTGTGCACACATTATGTCCGGTTTTCTTGTAGTTAGGTCATTCCAGCTCAACTCAACTTACACCTCCAACCCTATCATCTTCAGATTTGACTGAAATTTAGCCACATATTGCAAAATGCATTATTTGGAAAACCCAACAATTTTGTGCAATATTTACAATACACTCTGAGATACGGCCGATTCTGTGACCAAACCCGCAGAATGATCACATTGGTTTAACAGTTTTGATATTGATATACACTATGCAACTATAACAAGTATGTCAAATGCTATGCATCATTGTAACTCTTGGGACCAAGAAATGACCACATCTGACAAACTTTAAACTGATTAAAATAACATAGACTACAAACTTTTTTAACACTTATCAGTTAAACCATCAGAAGATTGACGAAAAAATAACATTTTAAAGATGCTTTAGCAATAGTGTTTTCTGTGACCCCTTGTCAAATTTGATCAACATTGCCAGTTTTTATCACGAGGTATGCCTCATGAGATAAACCTCAACATATCTACCTCACGAGATATATATCATCACGAGATATACCTCACGAATATGGTATGTTGACGTTGAGGAAAACCATTTCGTAACAACAGCTCAGTTTCTCTTGGGTGTGGTTTGAGACGAACACTCCATACTTGTTGAAATGCCAATACCACCTGTAGAATCCAGCTGCCTGGAGTCGGCGCAAGATTTCAGAATAGTAGACAAGGTCCTCGATGGTTGACGGTTTTTTTAAAACCTCCCTCGTGTGTGTCTCTAGCCCGAACTGCTTAACGCGTGAAAGCACTGTGCTGTTAAGGACTCGCTCTAGAGTTGTCCATTCGCTGTAGTCAACGTCGATTTTCAAGTAGTCTATCATCACCTGTCGAATTAAGATACGATACAATGCAGTGCAGTAACAATGCTCACTCTATGTACAATGCTATGCAATACAATGCAACTTTCGATTTAGATGCAATACAGGAAAATGCGAATGCAGTGCAGTGAAGACAATACAATTACGGCAGTACAACACAATGTGAAACCAATGCGATCATTCTGTTGTAAATTACACAAAATATCTAAGTTGTTTATTATAATGTGCTTGTGTGTGTGTGTGTGTGTGTGTGCGCGCACGCGTGCAATATGAGTTGTTACGTTGATACTTCTGCGCGTATCACTGACTTAGTTGGTCGTTATTCGACTTTTGTGTCATTTCGCTGATCATTTTATCGAAATGCAGAATTTGCTCAGTAATTTCTGACAAGTTGTAGCTTA
The DNA here is from genome assembly GCA_963556255.1 of Allolobophora icterica. Classification (NCBI taxonomy): domain Eukaryota; kingdom Metazoa; phylum Annelida; class Clitellata; order Crassiclitellata; family Lumbricidae; genus Allolobophora; species Allolobophora icterica. The sequence goes on from OY744605.1 coordinate 61,394,080, forward strand.
TTGTGGCTCGCCTAACCTTTTCTTGAGTGCATAATAAATTCAGTATAAATATTAAATATATAGATTAAAGTTTATAATTAATGTAAATTATTTCTAGGGGGAAAGGCGTCGTCGTTGTGCTTACATCTGTTTCGTTGAACGTTTTGATGAAGGATTCGAGAGTGTGAAGCTTCCATCCTTGGGCGTTGACTGTGTCTGATCCATTGATACCCTCCTTATAAAACCAAATGTTGTTTCCACGACGGTGGTTCTCTACATTCATGCTGAAAGAAATGCCAAAACACTTATTACTGTAAAATACTAATGCTGTTGTTATTATTATTACTATAAAATTGTTACTACTGCTATTACTTTTGGTGGTGTCGTTGGTGGTGTGTGTTGTTGACATTGTTTGGCTTTGTTGTTGTTGTTGTTGTTGTTGTTATGAGGAAATGAAGACCGACCTAGGATCGAAGGCACGAATTGTACAATTGAAGTTTATAGCAACAACGTCGTCAAAGGACCAATCGTTGTTGATTCTGAAAAAGCCAAACAAAACCAGATGAACGCAGTTTACAAAGGGATGTGTCCACGTACGCTTCTTGGCGGACATTTATTTTGTGCAATTATTATTATCATAATCATTATTATTATTTATTATTATTATCATTATTATTGAGGCGCTATATAAATTTCTAGATACAATACAATACAATACAATACAATACAATACAATAATATATCCAGGTCCACTCTGGTCTACAATGAAGTCAATTAAAGTCTGAGTGAGCCTAGTCTAGTCTGGTGCAGTCTAATGTATAGCCTATATTCTAGTCTGGTTAGTTTGGTTCAGATGATATTATGGATGATGACTTGGTCTGATATGGTCTTGCTTGGTTGTTTAATCTAGTATACTCCAGTCTAATCTACTCTAGTCTGGTCAGGGCCGTTATATCCACGAGGCACAGTAGGCACTGTGCCTAGGGCCTACGAAGCTTTCAGGGGCCTACGAAAGTCTGAAAATCTGAAAATGAGATATTAAATGATTGACCGGGTAAATGAAAAAAAGGAAAATTGCAAACATCAGCATGTTCAAATGTAATGACTTTATACTGAAACAGTTTAAATTAAGTTGGGCTAGCCTACATTATGTGAGTTTTGTGGCTCTTTGCATTAGAAAAATCACATATATAGGCCTAAGTTATAACGTCTTTTCCTTCCTCTTCCTGTTTCCTTTTCCTTACTCTCCCTGTTTCCTTTACCTTCTTATCCCTTTTTCCTTTTCCTTCTTCTTCTCCCTTTTTCCTTCTCTTTCCTTTTCCTTTTCCTTCTCCCTCTTTCCTTCTCCTTCTCCCTCTTTGCTTTACCTTCCTCTTCTCCCTCTTTCCTTTCCTTCTCCTCCCTCTTTCCTTTTCCTTCTTCTTCTCCCTTTTTCCTCTCCTTCTCCTTCACCCTCTTTTCTTCTCCTTCCTCACCCTCCTTCCTTTTCCTTCCTCTCCCTCTTTCCTTTACTTTCTTCTCCCTCTTTCCCTTTCCTTCTTCTCCCTCTTTCCTTTTCGTTCTTCTCTCTCTTTCCTTTTCCTTCACCTTCTTTCCTTTTCCTTCCTCTCCCTCTTCCCTTTTCCATCCTCTCCCTCTTCCCTTTTCCTTCCTCTCCCTCTTTCCTTTACCTTCTTCTCCCTCTTTCCTTTTCGTTCTTCTTCTCCCTCTTTCCTTTTTTCTTCTCCATCTTTTCTTCTCCTTCTCCCTCTTTCCTTTTCTTCCTCTCCCTCTTTTCCTTTCCTTCCTCGCCCTCTTTCCTTTCCCTTCTTCTCCCTCCTTTACTTTTGTTCTTCTCCCTCTTTCCTTTTCCTTCCTCTCCTCTTTCCTTATCCTCTCCCTCTTTCATTTTCCTTCTTCTCCCTCTTTCCTTCTTTTTCTTTCTCATTCTGTCTCCTTCTTTTACCCATCTTCCTCCTCCGCCTTCTCCTCTTCCGTCATCATAATCAGCATTTATCGTCATCAATCATTTACATAATCATTTACATTAGCATCACCGTCATAATCATCATCTCATTCTTCTTCTTCCTCCTCCTCCTCCTCCTCCTCCTCCTCCTCCTCTTCCTCTTCTTCTTCTTCCTCTTCCTCTTCCTCTTCTTCTTCTTCCTCTTCTTCTTCTTCTTCCTCTTCTTCTTCCTCTTCCTCTTCTTCTTCCTCTTCTTCTTCCTCTTCCTCTTCCTCCTCCTCCTCCTCCTCCTCTTCCTCTTCCTCTTCCTCTTCCTCTTCTTCTTCTTCTTCTTCTTCTTCTTCTTCTTCTTCTTCTTCTTCTTCTTCTTCTTCTTCTTCTTCATCCTCTTCCTTTTCTTCTCCTTCAGCTTATATAGCGCCTTTAGCAATGCCATTCATCGGTGCTCCTGGTCAAGCTAAGCGGTGTCTTACCCGAACGAGTAGACAAGGCACGGGTATTGAATCCTGTAGGATGAATGGAGACAGATGTCCCAACCTCCGTCGCCACGATTCCCCAGTCGCTGCGATTTAGGACAGACCACCTGTATTTCTGACGAATGCCTGGAAGGTATACAACTATACAGGTATTTAGACCTTCAACAGGTACATATCCGTATTAACTGATATTCTATAGAAAAGACCGCCGTCACATTTAGTCAATCATTTATATAGCACCATTTCAGAAATGCTTCATTGAGCGTCCAGGCCTGAAAATGTAGGCACAATCGGCGGTAGTCAGTATTTCAATTATAATTAATGAACAATGAACGTGGGGCGTGGAGGCTCAGTGGTAAGTTCGGCGCCTTGTGACCTGAGGGTTGCAGGTTCGAATCCCACTCTAGCCGCTGCGTACGGACCTTGGGCAAGTCCTTCACTCGCGATTGCTCGTGGCGCTTCGGCGTGAAAACTACGACACAGCATACCAATGCTGTAGTCGGGAGCGCCTCTGAGTAGTAGACTTTAGGAGGCGCTATAGAAATATCCGAAATAAAAAATAAAATAAATAAATGACGATGACGATAATCATGATAACAATAATAATGACCATGATAATGATGATGAAGATTAGAATAATAGTAGAAGTAGTAGTACTAGTAGTGATGATGATGATGATGATGATGATGATGATGATGATGATGATGATGATGATGATGATGATGATGATGATGATGATAATGATAATGATGATGATGATGATGATGATGATGATGATGATGATGATGATGATAATGATAGGATTGAGTGAAAGTGATTACTGACTTGTGGAAAATACGTTCAGCTTGAGTGATGTTTGTGTCCAGATGAATTTCACCCGTTGAGATGTTCGTGAAAAACGTGAGATTCTGTCGCATTGTGACCACAGGAGGTTGCACGGCGCTTACGAACGACATTGTCCAGGATTCGATCCCCTGTAGTAAGCACAGGCATACTATAGTTTCTAGATTATGTATACGGTAGAATAGTAGTAGTACCAAAATGTTCCTTCATCATGCATGTGGCATCTAAGGCCGTTGGCGTCGTACGTATTTTTGTGTTGTTTTGTTGCGTTCGATCAGTAGTGAACCCTCGTTTCCCTGGTCGTCTACTTCTTATTTATTTCCTTCACAATGCTGGCGTCGGGGTCAGGTGGGCTTTTCATTGTTCTTTTTGAAATGTGGAAATGAAGGACCAATCTGTTGTCGTTCAGCTTGTTCAGTTGTTGTTCAATGTCATTCAGGGCTGACTTAGGACACATCTGCTTCACCTTTCTTACCCGCTCTATTCTGACATTGCGTTCCTCTTTCACTAGACGAACACCTCGTTCCACACTTCTTTTCCTATTTATTCCCAATTTAAAAAAAAGTCTTTATCAAAACGGGTGTATATTTCTCGTTTTTAAGTATTCTTCTTCTTTTTGTGTTTTCCCCGGTAAATAGTCAATTTACAGTTATGCAGTTAAACATATGGCCTGTATACATTCATTCATACATTTCATGCATTCTCTGTTTTACTGTTCACTTGCATATGTGCCTTCACCTGTTCATCCTTAATTTCAGTATATTTATTATTATGCTTCATGTTTCTATTGGAAGTGTGTTTAACTGCCCCATTGCTTTGTCCTCAAATTTTTTACTAGAGATGTGGGTTAAATAATGCCTGATGTTAATCTCGATTCAGTACAGAAGCGTATATAATTTTATTGTCTATATATAGGCCCGCTGACCGTCGCTGCTCGGTCGAGCGCTGCGGCTCTCCGGGGTAACCTACCCCGCGATTCAGGTATCTGCCACGCAGCGTCGGCTCAGGGCTTTACTTAAATATGATACTTTCATCAGATGTTGTTGTTGTTTATTAGAAAATTTGGGGAGCACTCATGGCTAAGATGATGGCCCCTTACATAGTAGGCTAAACACGACATTAAGATTATGTTTGTCTCTAAAAATATAAATACAAAAGTTTTTTTACTATTAGTTAATGGTTTCGACGATTCCACTGTCTCAGAGATGATTTTGGAAATTGCTGCGATTCGGCTACCCAACCCTAGTCCCTGCTATTGCATGATGAGGAAGGTAGGATTTTCCTGTGGTCAAGACCAGCATAAGGAAGTTTACTCTTCTTCAGTGATTCGCGTGCGTTCCTCTTTCATTAGACGAATAGCTTGCGATTTATGTAGTCCTTCTAAAACGAGCGCTATATAAACTTTGGGCCACCTAGCCATTGATCTGCTTCATTCCTATACCCATGGCCAATTAACGTGAATGAATTAACAATCCTGTCGTCTGTACAATATGCAAAGGACGACTAATGCCTGCACGAAGGACACGAGACGTGCTGCAATAAACAAAAATCGGACAATTTTCTATCGTATATTATAGAAGTCCCGTAGACTCAAATTTCTGCTGTAAAAATAAGTCTGTGAGTCTGTATTCGCAAGGTCCAATTACAACTGTTCTCTTTTAGGACACATCGACGGAAGTTGGATATGCGGCAGAAGGACAGACAGACAAACAGACAAAAACAGAGCCATACCATCGGACAGCCAGCCTAACGACAGGAGGAGTAAACAGACACACAGATAAACAGTCACACCGACCAAGATAGGGCCGGATAAAACGACGTACAGACCTGTAGGCAAAATACGATTAAACTGACAGAGGCATGAAACAGAGAGATGAACAGAAGCACAGACAAGCAGACACACAGACACGAATTTATAAAAATTAAATAAATACAAAAATTAAAAATATTTAAAAAAATTGATTGATTGATACTACTGTTAGAACTATTCGTTACCTTGATGATGTGTTGGTTGTGAGGTGTGTCGAAGCAGATGATTACAAAGGCAAGAAGTAAGACGATCACAAGGCAGCGCTGTTTCGTCGTTCGCCCGCGAAACAACATCGTGGACCTAAACAACAAAAATGTCTGCGATACACTTCTGCAAAGTTTACGAATCGCCGATCGGTTGATTATAGTTACACAATTTGTTTGGCTTGTCATTGAAAGCGGCAATGGTAAAGCGCTCAGCTTGTTCAGTTGTTCAATGTCATTCAGGGCTGAACTTAGGACTCAACTGCTTCACCCTTCTTATCCTCTGTATTTTGACTTTTCGTCCCTCTGACCGCCTCTGAATAACTTTTGCTGTCAAGAGGCGCTTTATAAATTCCCAAATACGATACAAAAATACAATAGATCGACTTCTCCAACTGCTTAAGCTGCAACTCTGACTACGGTTTCAGGAGAAGTGACCGTATACTATAGGCCTCGTTTGAAAATGTCGTCATTAGAACAGAATAGTCGGCGCCGCTTACGTGCATAGCATCGATCGGGACTGTCTTGAACCTATGCGCTCAACCGACTTATACACATAAGATACTGTGTAAAATTGGTTAAGTGTACTGGTCTGTACTGGTATTTAATAAACAGAGATGGATCCTACATGCTATTATAATGACTACAGTAACCAACCAGTTATTTCAGAAATTCAACTGTATCGCAAAGCCATCTTTCCTTTGATTGAACGATGATCAGTAGTAGGGCCTACGACTAAGGACTGTCAACGAAATAGAGTAGTGCCGTCGAAGTTATAGTGCGACTAGGGATCGCCCACGTATAGTTACAGATGACAATCGAGGGACTGGTTAGCGAGACAACAGCGTTCGCAACACCGAGGGCTATTGAGAAATTGTAATACCAATCTACGAGGATTTGGTGAAGTTGGCATAATTACGAGTCGAGGATATTCTTGAAACTGTTTTTGAGAATCGTAATCGTAATCTCGAAATTTCTACAGCGCCCACAAAAGCGAAGTCGCGGGAACCAACTTATTCACAAGCAAGAAGAGATATATATTACCCGTGGTACGGTGAATTGTTTAGAAACTGAACTATGACCCATAGTTGTTATACACATAAACTAAATAAAAAACGGGAAAAAACGTCGTTTTTAAAAAACATAGAAAACGGGAAAAAAAACCGGAAAAAACGACGAAAGAAAATAATTTGACCTTCTCGCATCTTGTAGGCCCTACTGCAATTTAAAATTAAAAACCTTATTTACAGAAGTTAATTAGTAAATAACACAATTTAATTAGTAAACACTAAATAACATCAATCTACAACAATTATTTCATTTCTTATAAGTTTGGCTTAATAAGAAATTGAGAAATTAAAAATATTGAAATCTTTTCAAATTTAAATTGTTAACAAAAGTCCACATAAGTCCATGCTGACTAAGCTAACACAATTAAAAACTAAACTTTGTAGGTGTAGATTATATAATCTACACCTACAAAGTTTAGTTTTTAATAAACTTTCTCACGGTAAATGCATTTCAACTTAGCCAATGCTGAGCTTTTGTCTTTCTCGTTTATCAAAGTAACGTGAATCCATTCCGCCCTTTTCTTTTGGCATTTTGGATCACTTAGAAATAACTGCTTAAAAATTTATTTCTTGTACTGTGCTATTAAGAAATTTCATAAAGTATGTATTTCTCAAATGATGACATAAATAGTGACGTAAATTATCTGAATCCTTGAAAGTACGGAGACAACGTAAGGAACATCACACACAAAAATTAAAAAGAAAATGAAAAAAATTAACAGACAGTAAATAAATAAATAAAGTTACATACAAAAAATAAAAGACGAACGAAACGATAAGAGAAATAAAAAACGAAAAAACGAGGTTTTTGGGAAAAAAATAAAAAACGAAAAAAAGTTTAAACAACTATGCTATAAACGAATGTTTGATTTGATTTGATTGCCTATCCGTTAACGCTGATTCGATAAAGGTCGGTATTGGGCAAGCGACTTCTTGAGAAGAAACGACGAGATTTTACTTACACGACGCCAAGTTCGAGTGAGAAGACCAGCCTGAAGAACTACACGAGGAGGCTAGCACAGTGTAAATATTTACACAATACGTCGACTCCCGGCCACTGCAGCAGTCACACTGTGTGACCATAGCATAAATAACTAAGCCCCACCCGCCATTTTCAGAGTGAGCTGCTACTTCAGATATCAGACCTAAATGCATTATGATAAGAAAATCCTAAACATTTCAAAACTTTTCCAATTTCTTAATTTTTTGCTTATTACTGTGACGGAAACCACAAGGAACACAAGGAACACTAGGGAACAGAGGGAATGAACATTAAGGAATATTAAGGAACACTAAGCAACACAAGGAACACAAAGAACACTAAGAAACATAAGGAACACAAAGTGACATAAGGAACACTAAGTAACATTAAGGAACACAGAGAACATTAAAAACTACTAAGGAACATCAAGGAACTCGGCGAACAATAAGGAACATTAAGGAACACTAAGAAACACTATGCAACATAAGGGACGCAAGGAACACTAAGGAACATATGGAAAACTAAGGAACTAAAAGAACACTAAGCAGCGGTAAGGAAAACAAGGAACATTGAGGAACTAAAGGAACACTAAAAACATTAAGGAACTCAATGAACACCAAGGAACATTAAGAACACTATAAGAAACACTAAGGTACATTAAGGAACTCAAGGAACACTAAGGAACACCAAAAACACTAAAGAACACTAAGGAACATAAAGACCACAAGGAACACTTACGAACATAGGGAACACTAACTAACATTAAGGACCATAAGAGACACAAGGAACACTAAGGAATATAGGGAACACTAAGGAACATTAAAAACACTAAAGCAACACTAAGGAATATAAGGAACACTAAGGAACATTAAGGAACTCAAGTAACACTAAGGAACACAAAAAACACTAAACAACACTAAGGAACATAAGAAACATAAGGAACACCAAGTAATATAAGGAACACTAACTAACATTTAGGAACATAAGGAACACTAAGGAACATAAGGAACACTAAGGTACATTAAGGAACACGAAAGGAACACCTGGGAACATAAGGAACACTAGGGAAATCTATTTAACATTAAGGAACACTAAGTAACACTAAGGAACACTAAGGAACACTAAAGAACATTAAGAACACAAGGAACACTGATACTACCAATTTTAAACGCTACGATAACAGTGATCGAGGACTGCAGTATAGAATTAACAATGACATTTGTAACGTTTTTGTCAGCTTAAATCTATAATTCTCACTTTCAAAATGGCGTCGCCAGAAAAGCAAGTCAACAGGCAGCGATGCGAGTCGATGTACTGTGTAATTATTTATACTGTGGGGTTAGTTAGGCGAATAGAAATAGAAAAAGTTAATATGCTGATGCTGATTAAGTAAGTAAGTAAGTAAGTATATTCTTTAATAAACGTTAGCAAAACACGGCGATTTATATACAATTTTACACAAAGAAGAAAGAAAAAATATAACAGTAATAATGACGTTAGATGATAAATGAAATACCGGTAATTGCAACAGAGCCTAACTGTACAGCATCCTACCCAGGAAACCTCGTCGGTTAAGGGAGTCAAGTCTAGGGAGAACCAGATTATGGGAACGAGGACGCAAATCATACCCGGTCTTTAGAACGGGAGGTAGAAGGTCATGGAGGAGGTGACTAGGGTTTTTGAGAATGTTATTAAAGAGATCACGATCAGCTTTTTTGCAGAGTTCCTCAAAAGTAGGAAAAGAAGGAGGGAGGTAGCCAAGACGAACCAACTTACGAATAATTGCACCCAAATGATCAAGTTCCTGCTTGTTGGCAAAGCCTAACCATACCTGGGAACAGTATATCCACTGGCGTAAACTTGTCCAAAATATTGGGGGCATGGGGTCTGGACCAGAGGTGGAACAAAAAATTTCAAGATGAAAAGTTGTTTTTTGCTGTTTTTCCGTTTTTTGTTTTGTTTTTATGGTTTTGTTGTTGTGGTTATTTTTAAGATTTTCGGATTTCGGATCATAAAAATCATGAAAAATGGCATGAACAAGAGCTCCAAGTTAGTTTAATTCAGTTGCGATTTCCGAAAATTAAAAATCATTAAATCAATGTTATTAAAATAACTTCTACAAAAATAAGAAATTTATCTTTAAAAAAAAACAAACAAATTTTGTGGTTTCTTTTTTTTCTTTAAACCAATATCCGAAAAAAAATTCCACCTCTGGTCTGGACAGTCAGCAGAGGCTTCCGGTGTTACGTTAATGCGTATGAAATGGGACGGTTTGTTTACATGTAAATTTGTTTCAAATTGAAGATATTGAAGATAAAAATAAATCTTTGTTATTTCTGATAGCATTTCAGTTCTGTGTCTCTGTTTTTCTGTTTCTGAAGAAATTTGTCTATATTGAAACATAATATTTTAATATTTGAAGAAATTCTCCTCTCGATTTTTGGGGCATTGCCCGGCTCCTTAATTATTGGGGGAGGCGCACGTGCCCCGGCTACCCCCTCTGAGTCTACGCCTTTGAGTATATAGCATACGGTTGACAGTGGTAGCCCGTATCACATCATGAAGCCTGGGGCCCGAGAGCCCATGAGAAATCAAGATACAATGAGCGTACCGGGATTGTGTAGCCTTTATGCTCAGTTTTTGGATATAAGGAGAGAATCCAAACTTATCGTTTATTTCAATTCCTAATATTTTTAATGAAGAGACCCTTGAGATTCCGCATATAGGTGGTGGATAGGATTTAAGGATCATCTTGGACTTGGTGAAGATAATGTCGCTGGATTTAGAATGGCTAAGATGAAGATTGCATCTCTGGGCCCAGGCATTTATGTGATCAAGTTCTGCAAGAGTGGTGGAGATATTAGAAGCCAGTATGAGAAGAAAGCAGTCGTCTGCATATTTGAAGATGCGATTAAAGTGGTAGAGAGATTTCAAACCAGACATGGTTACAACAAAATTGGTTGGACCCATGCCGGAGCGGCGGAGCCCTGTATGATACTTGCATTAATTGTGGCCATGCAGGGACGATGTGATACCCTGGAACTTAGTGCAATGGCTGCGATTACTAAGGAGGGAAAGGATCCGATTATGAATATTGATGGCGATGGGTAAGAGGGCCAGTTGGTCGGCCAGGAAAGAGTTGATAATAAAGTAGGTAATTGCATGTTAACATAACGTGAACTGACAATTTCAAGCATAGCATACCTGGTCGTTTGAAAGAATTTGTTATCCGTCTCAGACATTTAGTGAATTTTAGTAGATTTGAAGTGAGTTGGCTTGCATATTAGTTTACGATTTTGATAACCGCCATTTTGATGACGTCAACTGTCGTCTGCTGAAGTGATTAATATTCACGACGTCATTAATAGTTGCAGTGTATTTTGGTGTAGTGATACCACAGTAGCGTAGCGAGGTCAAGGCTAACTTGCGGTGAAGAGATATTTTGCTATTAACACAGTCATGTGATATCAAATCAAATCAAATAAAATCAATTTTATTTGGTAACCAAACACATTTCAAACAAATAGATGAGAAAAACAGGCATGTGAAGAAAATAAACATATCTGGTTACACCGGGGAACCTAAAGGGGTCATGAACCCCGCTTACCAGGGCCCCCTATGTGGAGTAAGATCCATGGAGACGGCCTAACAACAGAAGTCCCAACCAGGGATTAAACAACAGAATTATAATTATACAAAAGAAAACTAAAGTCTTAACTATAATTCTTAACTAATGAGTCCAAAAAACACATCTGGCAAGAAACCCCATAGTTCAGTTAATCTGTTTGACTGTCTTTAATAAACATACGAAGATTAGGCCTACTTTTAAACAAGGCAATATTAAGTTGATTTTGAACATACGAAGGAAGTAGGTTCCACAGATGGGGTCCAGTACATTTAATGGAGAATATTCGAGTATTTGTGTGTGCGTATGGAGGAACATAAGTAGTCAGATTTCTTGTTTGGTAAGGGTGGGAATTAGAGGTGGAGCTAAAAAAGTTATTGAGAACTATCGGTAAAACACCATGATCGTAACGATACATGAACTCTCCTATTTGCAAGCGCCTGATCTGATCGATTTTCAGTAAGCCAAGATCCAGGAAGTATTGTTTAGTATGCGCTCCACAAGGCGCGTTAACAATATAACGGACAGCCTTTTTGGAGAGTGATTAGTCTATTAAGATTGGATTTATATGTGGAGGTCTAAATTAGATTACAATATGTTAAGTAAGGATAAATTAGAGTTTAATAAAGTGTGGGTCGGATGGAGAGGGGAATGAATTTGGAGGAGCGATAGAGTATGCCGATAGTTATATATAATATAATATAATATAATATAATATAATATAATATAATATAATATAATATAATATAATATAATATAATATAATATAATATAATATAATATAATATAATATAATATAATATAATATAATATAATATAATATAATATAATATAATATAATATAATATAATATAATATAATATAATATAATATAATATAATATAATATAATATAATATAATATAATATAATATAGGGCCTAATATAATAATACGTCATCTAAATGGCGGTTATCAATATAACATCAATTATAATAATGATAAAAGTTTGTGTGTATTCGGGAGTATCTTTATGGAACCGTGTTTATTAGAGTTCGGTTGTGTATCTTTGTGTGACGAAGTTAACATAGCGCTGTATTTAGCCTATAAGATTGAAGTACCGTCATGGTTGAAAAGGTTGGCAGACACCGTAAATAATAATAAAAAATCCTGGAGATAAAATATTAACAGATTAATTATAATAATCTCTTACTCACCGGCACCTGCCCGCAGGAGATGTGCTCCGTCCTTTTCGGTGGCACGCTCTTCGCTCTGGGTAAACATTCTGGCGGCCTGAGACCGATAGCCCTAGGATATGTTTGGCGCAGACTGGCATCTAAGTGCGCGAACGAATACGCCATTCCGAGGATTACGCCGTACCTGTGCCCCAGACAGTTGGGAGTGGGCGTCCCCAGGGGTTGCGAAGCGGCGATCCACGCCACCAGACGCTTTCTGGCCAACATAGGCTCGGAATCTATAATAGTCAAGCTGGACCTATCAAATGCATTCAACAGCCTACATCGGGACAGCATGTTGGCATCGGTCATGGAAATAATTCCGGAACTTGCCGCGGACTGCCACCTAGTCTACGCCGAGCCCTCGTTCCTCCAATTCGGCCGATTCACCATTCTCTCGCAAGAAGGCGCACTGCCGGGGGACCCCTTAGGCCACTGCTTTTCTGCTTACCACTCCAGCCGATTCTAGCCCGGCTAGGATCTCCCCTAGCCTTCGGATATCTGAACGACCTCACCCTGGGCGGCAGTCCTGATTGGTGGAAGCGGACGTGGATCTAATCGAGAGAGATTGCTCAGTCCTGGGCCTCTCGCTCAACCGCGCCATGTGCGAACTAATCATAGCCGGCCCCGGGATCAGTGCCGAGAACGCCCTGATGCAGTTTGTCCTTGTGAGCCCATCAACAGCCACTCTCCTATGGGCCCCGCTTTCATCAACGGAGGCCCTCTCCTCTACCCTCGACACCTGCGTGGCCAACCTCAGGAGGGCGCTCGACAAACTCCAACACATCGAAAAATAGGGTGCTTTGCTGATCCTCAGATGCTCCCTCGGCTCGCCGAGGATCATGCACATATTGAGAAGCACCCCCTGCCACGATCATCAGCATCTGGGGGGTTACGATGAGCTGCTACGGGCAGGAGTCGGCCGGATGCTTAACGTCTGGATGATCGACGACCAATGGTCTCAAGCCTCGCTTCCGATTAGGATGGGTGGATTGGGAGTAAGGAGGGTGTCCTCGCTGGCACTTCCCTCCTTCTTGGCATCGGCCGCGGGCACCCTCCAAACCCAGTCCCTCATGTTGGGTACTATGTCGGTGACGCCTGACGCGGCACGTGACTCGGCGAAGACTACCTGGCTTCAGCTTACTGGGGTCCCAATTCCGACGGTCACGCCAGGTCGCGGACAGGCAGGGGCGTCTACACCATAGAAACCTTGGAGCAAATGCTCCATCCAGGAAATAGGGGGAAGATCTGTCAGTGTGTGTGCCACCATTTTAGGGGGGAATGAACGGGGAAGGGGAAGAAGAAGGGGGAAAGGGTCGTTGCTCCAATGACTTAGGGGGATAGACGCCCCTGCGGACAGGCACACTGGGACGGTCCGCTACTACATGCAACCCTCACGGCGCTCGAGGATAAACTGCTTGACCCCTGCGACCAGGCGAGACTGAAGGCCTCGCAGTCACCGCACGCCTCGGACTGGCTACACGCCCTCCCGATCGCTGCTCGCGGCCTCAGAGTGGACGACGAGACCATGCATGAGGGTGGCGGTCGGCCTGCGATTGGGTGTGGCAATCTGCGAACCGCACAAATGCGCATGCGGAGCCTACATTTCGTCCAGAGGCGCGCATGGGCTGCGTGCTCACTGGGGTTCGGCTGCCAAGCTAGGCACAGCAACATCAACGACCTCATCCACCGCAGCTTCAACAGTCAAGGAGCCGTCCGGCCTATCCAGTCGGATGGTAAGAGACCGGATGACCAGACCCTAATACCGTGGAGCGGTGGGCTGTCCTTATTGTGGGACGCGACGGCGATGGACACGGTGGCCGCCTCTTACATCGCAGAGACGGCGTCAGCGGCAGGAGGGGTGGCGGAGGTGGCTGCCGCGAGAAGGCACGCCAAATACTCCGAACTACAGAAGAGACCCATCTTTACACCTGTAACGGTTGAAACCTTCGGTCCTCTTAACAGAGAGGGCCTCGCCTTTATATCGGAAGTTGGTCGCCGATGGTCCAGCGTTTGAATGCGGTGGCTTTCCAAGGCGCCACGTCAAAGCTGCCCAGTGCCAACGAGCAACAAACCCGTCGATACCCATCGCCTTCTTAACGGAGGCAGCGGCGGAGAACTCGATTCTCTGACTGATCAGAGCCTATACATGAATTCTCGGATAATAATAGTAGTTGTAATAATAATAATAATAATAATAATAATAATAATAATAATAATAATAATAATAATAATAATAATAATAATAATAATAATAATAATAATCGGTTTGCTCCGTTGAGGATCTCAGAGCAATCGATCGTCAAGGCCATCTCCTCGTTTCCAGCAGGCTCGGCAGCTGGTCCAGACGGCATCACTCCACAACACCTCAAAGACTTAACTTCGGTTGGAGGCGATTGTAACCTCATCCACCAGCTGAGCGAGTTGGTCAATCTGATGTTGGAAGGCAGCTTACCGATCGAAGTTAACGAAATTATATACGGGGCCAATCTGATTGCTCTGAAGAAGAAAGACGGAGGCATCAGACCAATCGCGGTCGGATACACGTTGCGACGCCTAGCAGCTAAATGCGCGAACACCCACGCTGTTACGAGATTGTCTCCTCTGCTCGGCCCTATCCAACTGGGGGTTGGCATACCAGGAGGCGCAGAAGCAGCAGTACACGCAACCCGCCGCTGGGTTACCTCGATGCCAACAGGTGGAGTTCTGGTAAAACTAGATTTTGTCAACGCATTTAACACTCTTCGCAGGGACTCTCTCCTGGAAGCGGTCGCAAGAGACATACCAGAACTTTACCGTTTCGCACATGCCGCATATTCCTGCAAACCTTTGTTACGACATGGATCAAATATTATTCGATCAGAAGAAGGAACTCAGCAGGGTGATCCGATGGGTCCCCTAGAATTCTGCCTCACAGTACAGCCGATCCTGTTAAAGCTGATATCGGAGTTGAGAGTGGCCTTCCTTGACGATCTGACACTGGGAGGCAAGTTGGACGAGGTGGCCCAAGATATTCAGTTGATCGCTCAGGAGTCAGCTAAGATTGGGCTTCAACTAAACCGCGCGAAATGCGAAATAGTCTTTCAGAATCATGAAAATAAAATCGACGATCCCTCGTTCCACGGCTTCACACACATACCATTAGGAGAGACAACGCTGTTGGGCTCACCTCTGATGCCTGGACCAACCGTCGACAAGGTGATAAACAAGAAGGCGGATGACCTGGAACGAGCTGTAGGGAGACTCTCCATGCTTCACTCGCATGACGCTCTAATCCTGTTACGAAATGGATTGAGCGTGCCAAAGCTCCTTTACACAATGCGCACAGCCTTATGCTTCGACTGTCCTAGTCTAACAAGATTTGACTCTTTGTTACGAAATGGATTGTCGAAAATTTTGAACGTGGAACTGTCGGACGAGAATTGGCTTCAGGCATCCCTTCCGGTGAAGGATGGCGGCCTTGGGATACGCTGTGCTGCTACGCTGGCACTTTCTGCCTTCTTGGCTTCTGCTGCGAGCACAGGCGAACTCCAAGCACACATGCTGCCACCAGAACTAGCTGATGCCTCAGACGATCTTGTAACCACAGCACTGAAAGCATGGACAACGCTCACGAGTGCGGATCCACCAACCGGATCTACAGCTCATCGTCAAAGAGAATGGGACAGCCGCTGGATAAATAAGGCGTGGACAACTTTGCACGAGTCTGCGAACAATGCACTGGACCGGGCTCGTCTCTTAGCTTCTCGGGCACCACACGCGGGAGACTGGTTGCTAGCTCCTCCGGTCACTGCATTGGGCCTCCGCTTGTCCGATGAAGTGATACGGATCGCGGTTGGAATTAGACTTGGAACGACTCTGTGCGAACCACATTTGTGTCAGTGTGGCGAGAGAGTTGACGCCAGAGGACTCCACGGTCTTGTCTGCAGAAAAAACGCTGGCAGACATCAACGGCACAACATGCTCAACGATGTCATATGGAGAGCGTTTGGAAGAGCAAATATCCCTTCTCAGAAGGAACCGTTGGGCCTCACCAGAGAGGACGGCAAGCGACCTGACGGCGTGACGCTTATCCCGTGGTCATGCGGAAGGTGCCTCACTTGGGATGTGACCGTTTCGAACACATATGCAGCGTCACATCTGGCTGCAACATCAACCGGAGCAGGTGAGGCCGCAAACCGGGCAGCCGCCGCCAAAAGATCCAAATACGACACAATCACCCGAACGCATGCTTTTGTAGCGGTTGCAGTGGAGACGAGTGGTGCATGGAGTTCCGAAGGATTGGATTTTGTATTGGAACTAGGACATAGACTGACGGATTCAACTCAGGACACGCTTGAGACAAGCTACCTGTTTCAGAGACTGTCGATAGCTGTCCAACGCGGGAATGCCATCTGCTTCTCATCGACATTTTCACGATAAATTGTTCACTGAGTGACGCTGAGATGGCGCTTCAGATTATTTAATCATTATTGTTAAATAATAATAATAATAATAATAATAATAATAATAATAATAATAATAATAATAATAATAATAATAATAATAATAATAATAATAATAATAATAATAACAATAGTAGTTGTAATAGTAATAATAATAATAATAATAATAATAACAATAATAATAATAATAATAATAATAATAATAATAATAATAATAATAATAATAAGCTGCCCAGTGACAACGAGTTGTCACTGGGCAGCTTACATTAATTAATATTGAAGTCCCTGAGGGATCCTGTATACCTCGGGGCAAAAAAAAATAAATAAAAAATAAAAAATAAAATAATAATAATAATAATAATAATAATAAATAACAACAACAGCAACAACGACGACGACGATTTTTATGGTGCCGTAACACAGCTTTGCCTCATAACCAACTAAGCAGAATAAGCCTTTGAAAACAGGACTCCTCTACAGTGGCGGCGCTACCATACGGTAGGTCATTTGACCTGTCTGTTTTACTCTTGACCTGCCTATGACCTGTCTATTTTACTGGTTGACTATATATATATATATATATATATATATATATATATATATATATATATATATATATATATATATATATATATATATATATATATATATATATATATATATATATATATATATATATATATATATATATATATATACATGCATGTCGCGGTCTACGCGGGTGCATGCATCAAGGGAAGAAAACCGACGCGTCAACAAGCTTGTTTACATCGCACGGAAAATTCTGCAGCAAGCTGTCAACATTAATTCGGTGCATGCAACAAGGATATACGTGTTCAGTAGGACTTTCCAGGGAAAAGTACAGTGACGTCACAGAACGTTCTGGAATCCGGGAGAACTCTATATAAGATAGACCTGATGTACATTAAGGGCCTTTTGACGAAGATTTGTAAACGTTGAAACATTGATCGTATGACGTTCAATCGAGACCAGCCAACCTGTGTGCTGTCTACGATTGTGATATTTGATAGACGAGTTGACTTACTTTACACTTAATCGACTTTATTTTTAATTAAAGATCTTTTAATAGTTCCTTCGTTGGTTCGTCGTTGCGATCGAAGGAGTCGACCGCGACATTATTGGTGGCAGCGGTGGGATCATCGGTGTTGGATCCGGTGAAGAAGACGCGAGCCGGCGGAGGAAGGAGTCAACCCGGAGGATCAAGAGACGGTCTGTTCCAGACAGCGAGCGGATCGAGACGCCTTTCTACCGTGGGAGACGGGTGAATCGGCATACGACAGTCGGACGGACGAAGTGCGTCGTTCGGCTGAGACAGCAGAAGACAGCAGTCAACATACGGGTAAGATCCTAGGTGTTGTCGTGGCTGAGAAGGAGAAAAGAGAGTGGAGTTGCAGCCGAGTGGGAGGCAGCCATTATTTCTCTTTCAATATCTGCTGATTATTTCTTTGAAATTTGATCCATTGTTGGGATCGAGGCCAGACTTGCGTGAGCTTGTATAGTTTTTGCGTACTTGGCGAGTGTACTTCTTTGGATACTGAATAAGTGCACTTTGGGTTGTGGAATTTTCCTTTTGTGTGGCGGGTTTGCCGCGTGGTGTCTGTTTTTTTTTTGTTGTTGACTGACTGTTTGTAAAAATGGAAGCGTTGACAACAGAGATGCAAGCGAATATTCGCAAAATGTCGTCTGAGCGCCTTAGGGTGTATCTTATGAAGGCAGGAAGGGACGAAGATGATGTTATGTCATGGGATCGAAATCAATTAATGGAAGAATGGGCCATGGAGATTGGAAAAGAGGAAGAGGAATTTAAGGGTAGTCCAATATCTCCAACAGGAGTGGATTACGAGCTGCAGAAGCGCCGTCTGGAGTTCGAAATCCGTAAATATGAAGAACAGAAGGAGAAGGAAGAAAGAGAAAGGGAGGAACGGAAGGAGAAGGAAGAAAGGGAGGAAAAGAGGAGAGAGGAAGAAAAGAAAGAACAAAGGGAGAAGGAAGAAAGAGAAAGGGAGGAACGGAAGGAGAAGGAAGAAAGAGAAAGGGAGGAACGGAAGGAGAAGGAAGAAAGAGAGAGGGAGGAACGGAAGGAGAAGGAAGAAAGGGAGGAAAAGAGGAGAGAGGAAGAAAAGAAGGAACGGAAAGAGAAAGAAGAAAGAGAAAAGAAGGAACGGAAAGAGAAAGAAGAAAGGGAGAGGAAGGAAAAGCAGGAAGAACGAAATGTTAGAGATTCTTTAGCAAGTCGTACTAAGCGTTATAGTGATGCCCTCAAGAATATTCTTTGGAAATTTCCTTCCGACCCTATAGAAATTCCAGGTTTCTTTGATCACTTGGATGGTTTGTTTAATGTGTATGAGGTGGATGAAGATGTTAGAGCAAAATTATTGCTAGCCATTTTAAGTGAAAGAGCTAAGGCATTAACCATGCGCCTTACTGAGGCACAGCTCCATGACTACAAATTCCTGAAGGAGTTTTTGCTAAGGGAGTTTAAGATAAGCCCTTCAAATCTTAGAGCCCGATTTTGGTCGTTGCACAAAGCATCGGACGAATCATTTACGATCTATTCATCCAAATTGCGTGTGGCTCTTATGTATTATTTGAAAAGTAGAAAGATAACTGATGAGTTTGATAAACTTGTAAGTTTATTGGTTGCGGATCGGCTTAAGGAGTCCTTGTCGAAGGCTTGTTTAGATTATATCTTGGCCCAAGAAAAAGAGGAGTGGTTGAGCTGTGAAGACATAGCTAATGCGGCTGACATTTATGTAGCGTCGCATGATGGTGGGAATGACTTAGTATGCCGTAGTCATCCGACACCGAAGTATAACAATTGGACGAGAGGTCAACCACAGGTTCAAGTCAATAACCAGACAGCTCAACCCAAGTCTCCCAAACCGGAAATAAGGGGTGAAGCCAAGATAGGTGCGAGGGTGTCTCAGGAGGAGGCCAAGGTAAAGGGTCTCTGTTTCCTATGTCATCAGAAGGGTCATAGGGCAAGGGAGTGCCAGACCAAACCAAGCTCTAAAAAGGTGAGTACTTGTATATCTGGGAACCCAACTGAAGAAGTGACCGACTTATTTGTTGAGAAGGTCAACGTGTTGCATGAGATACCTGAACAGGTAAAGCAAGGGAATTTATTGGATAATTCTAAACCAATAGGGTTGGAAACTGCTGTAAGGGTATACGAGAATAGTATTGATGGATTACACGAGAGGTCGTATATCAATGTACAGATTGAAGATCTCCCTTCTCAGCCAGCATTATCTGATTCAGGAGCAGAAATTTGTTGTATTGATAAGAAATTAATTGAGTCACTAAACTTACCCGTGATTAAACGGATTAATATAATTGGTTTTCAGGGAGAAGGATGTAAGGCGGATGTAGTATACCTACAAATGAAATTAGCTAATTCAATGGAAGGAACGACGAACATTGCGCCATCTTTGTGCGTCATGTTCGCTGCAGTCCCTGAACTAAATGAACGGGTTATTTTGACACCCCATGTTGTGGACCTATTAAGGGATAGTTCACAATATGTAGTGATGGTAGCTGGCGTAGATCGATGTGTACAAATAAATAAAGGGGCAGAAGAAGATAACTTAGAAGTTAACAGCAACGAATCCTTGCCGTCAGAAGTGAATGAATATTCTCAGGAGCAACTAGTTGATGATTCAGATAATTTTCTTGATGTTGAGTCAACAGAGTTCAAGTCTGATGAGGGAGTAGCGAATAATGATACTTTATTGCGTGAGCAACAGAATTGTCACAATCTTATATCTTGCTGGCAACAAGCGAGACAGAATAAAAATAATTTCTTTATAGATAATAACCTCCTGTACCACAAAGGGGAAATTATGGGACATAAGGTTAATCAATTATGTTTACCGGAAGATAGAATCGAGGTTGTCTTGCGAGTAGCACACGATGCCCCATGTGCTGGGCACATGGCTTTTAAGGCAACGAGAGCCAGGATCAAATTAAACTTTTGGTTTCCAAGAATGGATGAGAGAATTCGCGAATATTGTGCGTCTTGTCAAATTTGTCAACTAAGAACTCCAGTTAAAGTGGCAGATCGAGTCCCGATCACTCCTATTCCGAGGGCGGATGAACTCTGTTTTAACCATCTAAATATGGATTGTATTGGCCCTATGGTAGTGACTGGAGAATCCAACAAATCGAAACCCCAGTACAATTATGCTTTGGTTCTGGTGGACAAATTTTCTCGTTGGCCGATGGCGTATCCTCTTAGATCGCTGAATGCAAAGGGAGTTTGTGAAGCTCTGTTGCAAGTTTTTACAACTTTTTCTATTCCAAGGATCATCAGTTCTGATTGTGGTACCAACTTTACCAGTCGTTTGACGAAAGAATTCTTGCGGCGAATGGGTTGTAGTCCCAGATTTAATACCCCTGGACATCCTGAGGCAGCTGGATTGGTTGAAAGATGCAACCAAAGCTTGAAAACCATGATCTTTAAGCTTGCTCAATCTGATCCTCGTGGATGGCACCAATTGTTACCGTTTGTTCTGTGGAGCCTTAGAGAAAAACCTTCAGGCACGACTCATATTTCGCCATTCACTATGGTTTATGGAACTCTTCCTCGGGGTCCACTTAGTGTGTTGAAGGAATCGTGGGCTGGCGAACGAAAAGTACCTCTTAACTTAGGTAAATCACCCGAAGAGTATCTCCAATCACTGAAGGAAAACCTCGAATTCGCGAAAGTTTATGCAGATTACTATAGTGATATAGAAACCAAGCGGTATGCAGATTATTATAACTTGCGTAGTACTGACAGAAAATACGAAGTTGGAGATAAAGTAGCAGTATTAGCACCAGATTTTGGTAGTTCTAAATTTTATAGTCGATGGCAAGGACCTGCTACCGTAGTCAAGGTTAAATCCCCATATTCTTATATAGTAGAAATAGAGGGAAAACAAAGACATTTACACGCAAATAAGATCAAGCGATACCATGAACGACTCGAACAAGCGATGATCAATAGCTGTTCAGTAATTGTTGATCAAGATGAAGAATTTGGTATAGTAGAGGTTGTAGATCAGGAAGAACGTGAACAAATAAGCCCGAGTAAGCGAATTGATCCTCTGATTATAGCGCATCTTTCGCAAGAGGAACAGAAGCAACTTTTTGAAGTTTTGGATCGGCACACGGCAGTATTTGTGGATAAACCTGGGTATTGTCCAGTATTAGAACATGAAATTAAGATAACTCATGATTTCACTCCTAAGCGTTTAAGGGCATATAAAGTACCTGAGCTACTTAAACCTGAAGTACAACGCCAGATAGAAGAAATGTTGGCATTAGACATCATTCGACCATCGAAAAGTGAAATGGCCAGTCCGGTAGTTTGCGTTTTAAAGGGACCCAAAGGTCAAAATGGCGTTCGATTGGCAATTGATTATCGCCATGTTAACAAATATTCTCTAGGTGATTGTTACCCGACCCCAGACATTGCTGACGTCTTACAAAAGGTGGGACGGGCAAAGTTTATTAGTGTTTTCGACGCGAAATCGGGGTATTGGCAAATTCCAGTTCGGAAAGAACATCGATGGCTTACGGCATTCGTATGTGATGCAGGACTTTTTGAGTTCACAAGAATGCCGTTTGGACTCAAGTCCGCTAGCAATACCTTTATTCGTGCTATGACCCAAGTTTTACATCCAGTGCGAAGTTTTACCGAACCATTCGTCGATGATATGGCAGTGGTTTCAATGAATTGGAATGACCATTTAGAACATCTAGAGAAATTCTTGCAAACTATTGAGGAAGCAGGACTCACTTTGAATTTAAGAAAATGTAATTTTGCACAAAACAAAATAAAGTTTGTTGGCCATATAGTAGGGTCAGGTTGTATTGAACCTGATCCAGGTAAGATCGCTACGATCAATGATATCCATCCTCCAACAACAAAGAAAGAAGTTAGAAAGGTTATGGGTTTTTTCAGTTATTTTCGAAATTTTATACCTGCTTTAGCTGAAAAAGCACGGATAATAACTGATTTGACACGAGATAACATACCTACGAAGGTGCCTTGGGAGCAAAAGCATCAAGAAGCACTAGATAAGTTAAAGGATGATCTCAGTAAAGCTACACAGTTGCATACCATTGATTTCACTAAGGAATTTGGTTTAAGTGTTGACGCAAGTGCCACCGCGGTTGGGTGTTGCTTGTTTCAGTGGACCGAAGAAGGTCAGGAAAAACCAATTGCTTTTGCTAGCCTTAAACTTACAGATACACAGATGCATTGGTCTACAATTGAGAGAGAGGCTTTCGCAGTAATTTGGGCACTTAAACGATTCAAGTCATGGATATTCTTATCAAAGATAATCATTTATTCAGATCATAATCCTTTGTCTTATCTCACAGATGCAAGCCCTAAGAGTGCGAAACTGACTCGTTGGGCGTTGGCATTGCAAGAGTTTAACGTGGACTTTCGATATCGTCCTGGACGTCAGAACACGGTGGCTGATTTCCTCTCTCGGTTGTGACTCGGATGGTGAAGGGGGGAAATGGCCCGACACACAAGGATCGAGCCCGCAAATTGTGTGGATAAGTTGACTGACTGGTGTGTTTTGTTTTGGTTGTGTGTGCTGTGTCGGGATGGGGTCTGGGGGCCCGGCTTGATCGTGGTGGCCCGTTCGGGATGGTGCTGGGGACGTGTCGTCATCTGAGGGCGGAGGGAATGTCGCGGTCTACGCGGGTGCATGCATCAAGGGAAGAAAACCGACGCGTCAACAAGCTTGTTTACATCGCACGGAAAATTCTGCAGCAAGCTGTCAACATTAATTCGGTGCATGCAACAAGGATATACGTGTTCAGTAGGACTTTCCAGGGAAAAGTACAGTGACGTCACAGAACGTTCTGGAATCCGGGAGAACTCTATATAAGATAGACCTGATGTACATTAAGGGCCTTTTGACGAAGATTTGTAAACGTTGAAACATTGATCGTATGACGTTCAATCGAGACCAGCCAACCTGTGTGCTGTCTACGATTGTGATATTTGATAGACGAGTTGACTTACTTTACACTTAATCGACTTTATTTTTAATTAAAGATCTTTTAATAGTTCCTTCGTTGGTTCGTCGTTGCGATCGAAGGAGTCGACCGCGACAATGCATATATATATACATATATATATATTATATATATATGTATATATATTATATATATACACATATATATGCATATATATATATATATATAAACCGGAAGGCACAATGACGATGATCTAGTTAATCTAGTCCTCTGACCGGAACTGCTGTGTCTGGAAACTTTACCTCATGAGTCATAACTATACAATTTCAGCAGGTCATGGGAGTTATTCAGCAGGTCGAGGAAATTAATGTTTGACTTTGACGCATCAAGCAGCATAACCTCACCATGAGCTTCATAGCTTTGATTACAGATATTATATACAAAACGAGGAAAATTATTATTGAACGTCTATATCTTAATTGTTGTAGCATATTCAAATTTGAAACAATTCAGCAATTAAAACGTCAAACTTTAGTTACTTTACTAATCTTTAAAGATTTGGAAGTACTGATTAGCTACTCAGAACATCATGAACATGTATGCTAATAAGATGCACGACATTACAGAAACAGTCAACCAGACCTGTCTAAAACATAACCACTTCATGTCAAGTTCGTAGTAGGCAGGACCTAAGAGTAAAACAGGCAGGTAAAATGGCCTACCGCGACCCATGGAAGCTCCGCCATTGCTTCTTTCTTTATCTTCTCTTAAATTCTTGCTCTTTTACCTCGTCTGCCTTGCCTACTCTCGTCTCTTCTTTCTCATCCAATTCCTCTTTCTCATTTTCTCCTCCTGTCCTCGTCCTATTCCTTCTTACCACCTTTTCCTTTTCCCAGGTTTAATCCTGATCTTCCTTCTCATTCTTTGAGTCAATGCCGCTTTCTCGTTGAGCCCGTACTGCAATTCCACTGATTATTCAACGCCAGTCGTAGAATTCAACACAGGTGAAAGTCGCGCGGGAGGTCTTCTGATGTGAAATCGACGACTTCCTTGATGCCCTTTGTCGGTCTAATGGTGGCGCCTTTGATGACGGCGGCGGTCTCCTTGGCGGCTGCTTTTATGGCAATGCAATGAGCAAGTCCAGCCACGAACTTGGTAGTGCGTGGTATCCTCGATGCTTTTCAAGCGTATTCGATTAAAAGAATAAAGGCCTAACACAGTTAGTTTCGGTTTCGTTATTTGATAGGAATTTCCGAAGAACGATCACGCATGGAAATTCTAATCTAATCTATCCAACGTCATATAATCCAATTTAATCCAATCTAATGACTTCAAAGTGATAATGCCGAATTCATCAATCGATTGTCTCAGCTAATAATATATAGTTAAGTATCGTAAATCCAATGAAGCCCGATGAGTTACGGTTTTCTTTGTTCCATGGAACGTTGTTTACCTGTGCGTGGCAGAATGAAACGCTGATAGATAGATTTAAGTGATGTCAGTGAGACTTGGTCAGAAAGCAGACAACAGATATGCGGGCAGGCATAGAGCCAGGCAGGCATAGAGTCAGGCAGGCACTGGGTCAGGCAGGCATAGGGTCAGGCAGGCACTGGGTCAGGCAGGCACTGGGTCAGGCAGGCATAGGGTCAGGCAGGTAAACGGACGGACAGAGACACGGACGGATAGACAGAAAGACTTTGTCTGTCCATCTATCTATCTATCTATCCATCCATCCATCCATCCATCCATCCATCCATCCATCCATCCATCCATCCATCCATCCATCCATCCATCCATCCATCCATCCATCCATCCATCCATCCATCCATCTATCCATCCATCCATCCATCCATCCATCCATCCATCCATCCATCCATCCATCCATCCATCCATCCATCCATCCATCTACCCACCAAATCATGGTCGGATCGGAATGATTTTTCGTGTTTTGTTTCTCTAGTAAGTGAAGCTGTTGCCTCTGCAAGCCTCTGCAGAACAACTAGGTGACACTTCTTTACTGTGCAAAATCACTGGCGTGAACTTAACTCACTCATTGGACGGCATAGAGTACAAACAGACTTCCCACACTTCTTACCCTCTTCACATCTCATCTAAGTGCAGCCTATATCATTAAGTATATAACTATAAATGTATTTAAATATTTATATAGCGCCTTCATGGAAAGATTAATTTGCGTGGATGACACCAGATGGAATCAAACGTTAAACACAGCCTCGTTTGTCGAGTCGTTTAAAAGAAATATTGGAGTGGCCTACCGAAGGCCAAGCCTAGAATCCAAATTGCATTGCATAAATTGACGCCTATATTAATATGTAGCGTCTTAATTTGAGAATGAACTCAGTTGTCCATATTCAGGATGCACATTGTGTCATAAAAAGTGAATTTATAGTGATTTTATAGCACTTCTGCCGACCTACAGTGTGGGTCATAAATTGACAGCGAGCCGCCTCGTTATAATAATATCCTGTAACATGATTGACTCAACTGAATTGTAAATGCACAACTGCCTCATAAACAGGATATGAAATTACACTTTCAACCCAATTAGGATATGTCTCACTCAGCATCATCATCATCATCGTCATCATCATCGTCATCATCATCATCTGCTGACCGACTGTGCCTTTTATTTGTCCATGCAAGACGTGTCTCTCTGTCTGTCTGTTTGTCTACCTGTCTCTGCATACATGTCTATCCATCGATCCATCGATCTACCTACCGATCGATCGCTCGATCACCACCACCCCCCCCCTGTTAGGTTCGCATGAGACTTAGGCAAGCCAATATCGTCCTTGTACCTACATTTTTTATTCTGCTCTATATGTAGGCTACACTACAGACGTCAAATGCCTACAAGTGATGCGTTGGTTGAAGCTCAAAAGCTAGTACAGTGCACTTGTAACAATCGAGTAACCTTTCCTGGTGGGTTACACAGCCTGTGTAACGAATAATTATCAGATTCATCTCACTCAGGGAGTCGAATCTCTGCGGTCGCGTGAAAATCTGATTAAAGCTTTGGAGGCCATCCCTGCATGCCAGTTGTATGCCTACTTTTCCGTATACAGCCAGTGTGCGATTTGAGGTGACAACCACAGCGAAATATGGAAAATATATAAATAAGAAGAGTAGGGAATCACTTTCACCACACACACCTAAATCCTGGTTAATTCTTAAGAATAAGTATTCAAAGGTTAAGAGATAAATCTTTTTGACAAGTGGTTTTCATAAGATTCATTGAGCTTTTGAACCAAAAAAACTTCAACAATAAATGAACATTTTATTCAATCAATCAATCAATCCGATTTATTAGAACACACACGGTCAATAAATTTGACAGGCAGATTTACACAGTGTAGGCTTGGGTGTATTTAATGGGATACCCCTTGATGAGGCACCTCGGGTTCGATGATGTGTACATGAACATACGCTTATACTAAACTTAACTAAGAAAGTATTTTTAAACTAGATAAAGATATCAGTTTCCAAGTAAAAAGCGAAAACTATGTAACACAGAAAGATGAAAATTTGGTAGTGCCCAGTATCTCAGTATCAGCACAGTGTAGGACAGTGTTTGACAATGATTAACCCCTAGTTGAAGCTGAATTTATGGGGAGTAATTATGGCAATATACCCAGTGCCAGTGGGACTTTAACAGTGACTTAAACCTGTTGATGGGCAGGGCGGAAGTTATTCCAATTGGCAAGGCGTTCCATAATCTTGGGCCCAAACATTTCATTGAGAACCATTTGGCATATACGCGAACAAATTCTGGGCTGTAGTTTGATGCATTGCGTGTACGGTGTTCGTGGATCGAGGTGCCCAGCTCAAAATAAGAGACCATGGAGGTGGTAGGAATTTGTGGTGAAAGCTGTACATGAAGAGAAGGCTTTGAAAGGTGTTTATTTGGTGTATGGTTAAGGTGTTGTTGTTGCGGAATAAGTGTTTGGTACTAGCCTTCCAGTGGGTGTTAAATATTGTACGGAGGGCTGATTTTTGGAGTTTGCTTAGGGAATCTAAGACCGTTAGTAATTTGCTCCCAAGGAGATGTTACAGTAAGAGATATATGGGAAAATTAAAGTATAATAGAGGTTTAATAATATTGGTGATTGGAGACATTGACTATTTCTTTTCAATCTGCCTACTCTTTTCCTACTTTATTCGATATTAAGGTAATTGGGCCTTCCAGTTGAGCCGGGAATCAATTTGTACCCCAAGAAACCTAGTAGAATCAGTCTGTTCTAAGGGCACATCATCTATGGAGATAGTCAAATTTGTAGGCAGGGAGTCAATGTATATTAGGAAAAGTAAGGGGCCTAATATTTTATTGATTGACCTTAACTTTACAGATGTCAAGATGAGATCCTTCTCAACAGAGTTTTGGATAATACAGCATTTACAGTATTAGGCTATTAGTACATCAGCATATATATGCTAACTGTCTTAAAACGCACTTGTTTAGATATGTCAGATAGTCACAGGTACAGCACCTTAGTGAGTTACTTAAAAATACGCTATATTAAGTTTTCTCACGCATACAAACAGGATGTCGACGTACCGTTCTTGATGAAAATGCCTATGCTACATACAACAATAACGACCTAAGAAAATTCCAAGTTTGCGAGGTGTCACTTTGGCCAGGTAAGATTCACCACCAAGATGCAATTTGTGGGGTAAGTGAGAAATATATTCTGACTGATTCAGACCAAAAAATGTAATCTATATTTTTTTTTCGAAGCTCCTATACCCAGTTATCCAGTATACAGTAAGTGCTACAGAAATAGGCTACTTTATATCTTGGGACTATCTTAGGACGTGGAATAGGCCCACTCTTCCCCAGCGATTATTTAGACTCGCCATGTGACATCACAGAATACACAAAATTTACCCTGCAATATCGTCCAACTTCTACAATTATAACCGCTGTCTTTGAGGCCTCTGCCCATTTCCTTCGAAGCCTCTGCTCATTACCTATTTAGAAGCAATGACATTATAAATTCTGTATCTTCAAGTACCCATCTATATCAGACATCATCGTAGAATCATTTAGGATCTTCAGCCCAATCGTAGTGCAGTATCTTCATTCGAGTAGCATTAAGTACTGACATTAAATCGTGAAGTCTTCTGGATGAAAGTTTCCTATCTTGAGCTGTCTGTCATTTCGCTTGGCTCTGACTAGACTTGAAAATGAGATGCAATAATCTGAGAAGTCCACTTCTTCAGCCATTTGTCAGGCTCTTGTGCACACATCACGTTCGTTTTCTTGTAGTTAGGTCATTCCAGCTCAACTCAACTTACACCTCCAACCTGACCATCTCAGATTTGACTGAAATTAACCACATTATTGCAAAATGCAATATATGGACAAATCCAACAGTTTTATGCAATATTTACAATACACTCTGAGATACGGCCGATTCTGTGACAAACCCGCAGAATGATCACATTGGTTCAACACCTTTGATATTGATATACACTATACAAGTAAAACAAGTATGTCAAATGCTATGCATCATTGTAACTCTTGGGACCAAGAAATGACCACATCTGACACACTTTAAACTGATTAAAATGACATAGACTACAAAACCTTTTTAACACTTATCAGTTAAACCATGTACCATCAGAAGATTGACGAAAATATAACATTTTTAAAGATGCTTTAGCAATAGTGTTTTCTGTGACCCCCTTGTCAAATTTGATCAACATTGCCAGTTTTTATCACGAGATATACCTCACGAAATAAACCTCACCATATCTACCTCAAGAGATATACATCATCACGAGATATACCTGACGTTGAGGAAAACCATTTCGTAACAACAGCTCCGTTTCTCTTGGGTGTGGTTTGAGACGAACGCTCCAAACTTGTTGAAATGCCAATACCACCTGTAGAATCCAGCTGCTTGGAGTCGGCGCAAGATATCAGAATAGTAGACAAAGTCCACGACGGTTGACCGTTCTTTGAAACGCTCCCTCGTGTGTGTCTCTAGCCCGAACTGCTTAACGCGTGAAAGCACTGTGCTGTTAAGGACTCGCTCTAGAGTCGTCCATTCGCTGTATTCAACGTCGATTTTCAAGTAGTCTATCATCACCTGTCGAATTAAGATACGATACAGTGCAGTAACAATGCTCACTCTAAATACAATGCCATGCAATACAATACAATTTTCGCTTTAAATGCAATACAGCAAAATGCGAATGCAGTGCAGTGAAGACAATACAATTACGGCAGTACGACACAATGTGAAACCAATGCGATCAATCTGTTGTAAATTACATAACATATCTAAGTTGTTTATTAGCCTATAATGTGTGTGCTTGTGTGTGTGTGTGTGTGTGTGTGTGTGTGTGTGTGTGTGTGTGTGTGTGTGTGTGTGTGTGTGTGTGTGTGTGTGTGTGTGCGTGCGTGTGCATGTGCGTGTACGTGTGTGTGTGCGTGCAATATGAGTTGTTAAGTTGGTACTTCTGCGCGTATCACTGATTTAGTTGGTCGTTATTCGACTTCTGTGATTTCGCTGATCATTTTATCGAAATTCAGAATTTGTTCAGTAATTTCTGACACTTTTTGGCTTACTGTTGCTCGCCTCACCTTATCCTGTGTGCATAATAAATTCAATATAAATATTAATCATATAGATTAAAGTTAATAATCGACGTAAATTATTTATAGAGGAAAGACGTCATCTTGCCTACATCTGTTTCGTTGAACGTTCTGATGATGGACTCGAGAGTGTGAAGCTTCCATCCTTGGTCGTTGACTGTGTTTGATCCACTGATACCCTCCTTATAAAACCAAATGTTGTTTCCACGACGGTGGTTTTCTACTTTCATGCTGGAAGAAATGCCAAAACACTTATTATTGTTAAATACTAATGTTGCTGTTTTTATTATAGCTATAATTGTTACTATTACTATTACTTTTATTACTATATCTGTTATTGTTACTGTTTCTGTTACTGATATATGATGATGATGATAATGATGGTGATTACTATTATTAGTAGTAGTATAAATTTTATTACTGATGACATTATTATTATTATTATTATTATTATTATTATTATTATTATTATTATTATTATTATTATTATCGCCCGAGTTAAAAATAATCCCTCGGGCTCTTAGAAACTATCTAAGGAGTTTTGTTGTTCTGGAGTTAACGGTCATCTTCACCGGTCAATTGTGTAAAAGTGCCTCGAAATGCAGCGGCATTAAATTGTTGCGTGCAAATTGAAAGACGCTATTATTATTATTATTATTATTATTATTATTATTATTATTATTATTATTATTATTATTATTATTATTATTATTATTATTATTATTATTATAATTATTATTATTATTATTATTATAACCAACAACTCATATGCAGACGACTTGCTTAATTATTATTATTATTATTATTATTATTATTATTATATTATTATTATTATTATTATTAATTATTATTATTATTAATTGTTAATAATATTATAACAGATCGCATTAATAATATTATAGTAATAATAATAACAATAATTATTATTATTATATCATCAGCGTCATCATCATTATTATTATTATTATTATTATTATCATCATCATCGTTATTACGATGTTGTTGCTGTTGATGTTGTTGGTGATGGCGTTGTTGGTGGTGTGAATTGTTTGTGTTGCTGGTGTTGTTGTTGTTATGAGGAAATGAAGCACCGAATGAAGGGTCGAAGGCGCGAATTGTACAATTGAAATTTTTGACAACAGCGTCGTCAAAGGACCAATCGTTGTTGATTCTGAAAAGCCAAACAAAACCAGATGAGCGCAGTCTACAAAGGATGTGTCCACGTACACTTCTAAGCGGACATTTCCTTTGCGCATTTATTATTACTATTAGTATTATTATTATCATTAGTATTAGTACTAGTATTATTATCATCATCATCATCAATATTATTTTTAGTTTTCTAATATATCCAGGTCCACTCTGGTCTACAATCTGGTTGATTACCACCGTAGTACCCTGCTGTCTCCTCGGCTTGACCTCCCGGACTCTAACCTGGCACCGGAACGGATAAGGCGGATATGGCTATTGCGGATTTGATTTGATATAGCGCCGGTGAATAAGCTGGTCTCCCTGGCGTGGCTTTTGTGTGGCGCTGAGAAATTTCCGAGATTTACATTACATTACATTACATTACATTACATTATTATAGTCTCAGTGAGCCTAGTCATTGCCTTCTATAGATACTCTATCTAGAAGTCAATGGCCTAGTCTAGTCTGGCTTAGTCTAGTATAGCCTATATTCTAGTCTGGAGAGTTTGGTTTAGAAACTTTAGATTATAGATAATGACTAGGTCTTGTTTGGATGTTTAATTTAGTATAGTCTAGTACTCCCGTCTAATCTACTCTAGTCTGGTCTCGTTAAGTTTACTCTACTCTAGTCGATGAATTGATATAGTTTGGCCTAGTCTTATATGGCCTATAATCTGGTCTTTAGTCCTGCCTTAAGTCTTATATGGTCTAGAACGCCCAAAACCCGTCAAGTCTAGTCTGGTGAAGCAAATCCGATCTGCATTACGTCGGTTTCCATCATATTCGTCGTCATTGTCAAAATCATCACCATCGTCTTCGTAGTTGTCGTCGTCGTTACATCATCATCCAATTGATACATCTTACAAATGATGTAGGCTGTACAGTCAAACGGGGTTACTAGGGGAACAACGAGGAGGGACAGAATAGGGATATCAACGTCATTCTTCTCAATCAGGGAAAACAGGTTTGCGTGTCCTGCCTCGGATTTGAATCCTCGGTCTCTTGTTTAACAATCTCCCAAGCTAGCCAATAGAGTATCGGACCACAGCAATATATATTTATGTAGCGCTGGAAAAGGTTGGGTTTAGTATGTCGGAATTGAACGTTAGAGGTCGGGGTTTTATTTCATGCCAAGGCACAATGATGATCCCTGTTTCCTCTTACCAAACTCTGCTACGAAACAATGGATAGAAACTGTCGGTCGGAAGACAAAGGCTGAACGCAGAGGGTAAACTTATCTTCCAACTTGATCGCCTTAGCTTCCCATGCGATGGGGCTGAGAAAATAAAGTCGCTAATGCTTAAAATAGATGGTTACCTTTTGGGATTAAATCAAACGACTACTCTTCTCCTTTTATTTCTTCTCCCTCTTCCTTCTTCCTCTTCCCTTTCTTCTTCTTCTCTTTCGTCTTCCTTCTCCGTTTTCTTCTTATTCTTCTACGCCTTCACCCTCTCCTTCTCCATCTTCTTCTCCCTCTTTCCTTTTCCTTCTTATTCTCCCTCTTTACTTTTCCTTCTTAGTCTCTCTCTTTCCTTCTCCATCTCCTTCTCCCTCATTCTTTTTCGTTGTTCTTCTCCCTCTTTCCATTTTCTTCTTCTTATTCTTTCATTTTCCTCCTCCATCTTTCCTTCTTCTTCTCCCGCTTTCCTTTTCCTTCCTTTCCCTCTTTCCTATTCCTTTCCCTTCTTTCTTTCTCCTTCTTCTTCTCCCTTTTCCTTTTCCTCTTCCTCCTCTTCCTCCTCCTCATTCTTCCCTACCGTTATCGTAATCTACATTCATCATCATCATCATTTACATAATCATCTACATTAGCATCACCATCATAATCGTCATCTGATTATCCTTGTCCTGCTTCTTCTGTTTCTTCTCCTCCTCCTCCTTCAGTTTATATAGCGCCTTTAACAATGCCATTCATCGGTGCTCCTGGTCAAGCTAAGCGGTGTCTTACCCGAACGAGTAGACAAGGCACGGGTATTGAATCCTGTAGGACGAATGGAGACAGATGTTCCAACCTCCGTCGCCACGATTCCCCAGTCGCTGCGATTTAGCACAGACCACCTGTATTTCTGACGAATACCTGGAAGATACAACCATACACAGGCATTTCGATCTTCAACAAGTGTATTCGTCTTAACTGAAGATCTAAAGAAAAGACCGCCATCTTATCTACTAAATATAGTTTAGCCAATCATTTATATACACCATTAGGTAATTGCTTCATTGAGCGTCCAGGCCTGAAAATGTTTTCACAATCGGCGGTAGTCTGTATTTCAATTATAATTATATGAACGATGACGATAATCATGATGATTATAAGATGATAATAATAATAATAGTAGTAATAGAAGTAGTAGTAATAATAATGATGATGATGATGATGATGGCGATAATAATAGTAGTTGTAATAATGATGATGATGATAATGACGACAATGCAGATGATGTTGATGATGATGATGACGATAATAGTAGTGATGATGATGATGATGATGATGATGATGATGATGATGATGATGATGATGATGATGATGATGATGATAATGATGATGATGATGATGATAATGATGACGATGATGATGATGATGATGATGATGATGATGATGAAGATGATGATGATGATGATGATGATGGCCAGTCTGAGATTGGCTCTCGTCCAAGATGGCGGCCTCTACCTTTTACGAGGGGATGTTTTGATTTTAATTCGATTTTTTCATAGTTCATTCGTGAACTTTGTTACCTTCTTGTGTGCGGTTCGCTACTTCGTCGCCTGAGAATTATCTTAGCGTATCTCCATTTTCAAAAATTCCGAGATAAACGAGGTAGAAGTTTGGGCCGCATTTTGCGGAAAAATGAGAAATTCAATGCAATAAGTAGGACACTGTCAAATTACAGTTCACAACCAGACGTCATATTAACACATCAACATTACATAAAGATATTGCATTTAAAAAATTAACAATTACAGTTGTTTTTCTGAAATTTTTGAAAATTTTGTATAAAATGGATTTACAAATATTACAAACCATCTTTCTGAAAACAAAGACATGAAATGATTAAATTAAGCAACGACCAATTATTACAGAGTGTTTTCGTTAAAATATTCATTTATATAGTCCGGATTTTTAAAAGAAAAACTTTTAATTGTCTGGATATGCGACACTATAGTCCAGCTAAGCGCACAGGTTTATACTATTGTATCTCCTGCGCGTCCAATCAGCGACGAGCTTTCTGTGGACATACAACAACAGAGACTGCTACACTATGAATGCTGTATGGAGATACTGTAACGAATCGTTACAAGCCTTAAGTATATTACTTTCACTAAGATTGCGAAGTCAATGTCATTCGCTAGAGGCCACTGCGGTAGTGCTGTACAGTGCATGCCAGCAGTAGATCTGTGGTATGCGAGTCAACCAATGAGAAGACGTCGCGCTTTCTGTGCTTGTTCGTGATTGGCTAGAGGTGAGCACGTGCGAACATTTGCGCCCGTTTTCGTGGCCTGTATGCAGTTTCAGCCTAGACGTGGACGAGGAAGGAAGGAATTGGTGTCCTTGGAGCTATTTTTAGCGTGAAATGGTCTTAACTGCGCAATAAGGAATTTTACGATTAAAACGATGGAAATTGTCGAAATTCGGGGATAATATTTCATCACAACTACATCTTTGAAGATCGGGCGTCGAATTTATCGACGGGCGTTCGATATTTCTTCGAATTTGGGGAATTATGGCAAAATTACGGGAGGCCATGTTTTCAATTGAATTGGTGCAACGGAGCTCCTGTGACCTTGGATAACCTTGACGTGGAATGATATTTACTGGATTTGACCGAGATCGCAAATATTGGCAATTGGGAAGAATATATCTTGGAAGTTCAGGGAGTACAACCCCTTATTCTTTTGAGTCGTATATTGAAATCTCCAGCGATACTTAGATCGTTAGATTAGATACGTATAAATTTGTTGTGAAGCGATAAGGCGATAGGTTAAGTTCATGTGCGATATAAATGTACACGTTAACTTAGTCAGGAAACATACAGCGATAGATAAGTCGATAGTTTAGATTCACTTGGGCTATATAAATGTAAATGAACATACGGCGATAGTATAACTCGATAATTTCATTTCTGTTCATTAAATAATTAAAATGGAAGAAGAGATCTTATCTGAACATGAAACTAGCCAAATAGGCGACATTTTGGAAAGGGTGGTAGGAACCCAGGAAAAGCTTGTAGAGCGCCAGACAAATCAAGACTCGATACTAGGGGCATTTATAGAGCGCCAGTCGACTCAAGAATCTGTATTAAGTAAAGTTGTGGAGCGCCAGACAAATCAGGAAACTCTTATGCGTTCATTATTCGAATCTCAACAGACCTTCATGGAAACTCAACAAGTATTTGTAGAGCGCCAAGCTAATAGGGAGATTGGTCTTCAGACATTTATGGAGCGCCTGTTATCAGATAGGGTCCCTGAGAGAAGAGAGCAGAAGAAAGAAATTGAGTCTGTTGTGAGAGCGCCGAACCCTAGTGAGGGCTTGATACTAAGCCCTGCTGCGCCAGCAACGGAAGCCGCGGACATGCCACTCGTCATCCATGGTAGAAGAATGCCTCAGGGACCTAGTATAACGCAACCGGACGTGAAGCCTTGCTCTCGGCCTAGTAAGAAAAGGCGACAGCGGTTGCAGCAGATAGAGAGAAGAGAACAGGCCCACAAGCAAGCTGGGTTCAAAACCAGGGCTTGTATACTCTTCAGATGTTCTCTCACAACAGCGCGGGCACTCGCAAGAGCGGGACGAGCACGCTACAATACGATAAAATGTTTCTGAAAACAGGACATACGACAGTATATTTTGTTGAATATCTTTAAAACGACCTAACGTATCTCCTAGCCATTGAAACTGAAGAAAGATCAAAAAAATTCTGCTACAAATCAACCCTTAACTACTTTTCGAAAAAAAAGGAGATACGACAAGATAATTCTCAGGCGACGACTTGTGGTAGGCTTGTTTATTTTCTGTTCTTTGGTGTTCTTATACCATTAATCAGCGTTTTGCCGATTAAAACGTACCCTTTGTTGAACCTGTTGTTCAGCTTGCACCACTCTCGACACCTATAAGGTCGTTTTCCCGACCTCTGATGCCTATATTCGTTGCCTATATTCCCACGGTTCTTTGTGGGTACTTCGTTGAATTTTCGTTATTCTTCTCCTGGGGCCTCGCAGGAAGCGGATGTTGGTTGCAGTGTCTGGGCAGCTGTGATAAAGCTTCACAATAAAGATGGAATGATTCCCCTCCTTTGCCCACGCAGTAACCGCGGCCCCGATTCGCACAAACCCCGCTAAACAATCCTTAACCTACCAACTGTCAAGCAGTTCCAGATAAATCTAGTTGCCCCTTTGGTTACCTCTAATAATAATAAGAACAGAATGATGCTCCATAATAATAGTAATAATAATAATAATAATAATAATAATAATAATAATAATAACAATAATAATAATAATAATAATAATTATTATTATTATTATTATAATAATAAATATTATTATTATTGAATATTGACTATAATAATTATTATTATAATTATTATTATTATAATAAATATTATTATTATTGACTATTATTATTATTATTATTATTATTATTATTATTATTATTATTATTATTGACTCTTGATTATTATTATCATTACTATTGTTATTATTATTATCATCATTATTATTATTATTATTTATTATTATAATTATTATTATTATTATTATTATTATTATTATTATTATTATTATTATTATTATTATTATTATTATTATTATTATTATTATTATTATTATTATTATTATTATTATTATTATTATTATTATTATTATAGGATTGCCTGAAAGTGATCACTGCCTTGTGAAAGATATGTTCAGCTTCAATGATGTTTGTGTCCCGAGGAATTTCACCCGTTGAGATATTCGTGACAAACGTGAAATTCTGTCGCATTGTGACAACAGAAGGTTGCATTATTATTTTTTTACCCGAGGTATCAAGGATCCCTCAGGATTTGGAAAAAATTATTGTTATTTAGGAGCAGAGATAGTGTCTGGAGGATCAGGCCTCGTTTTCGGGGGAAAGCGTGGGAAAAGTGCCTTTAAATGCAACCAAATTATAGCGCTGGATACTAATGGACAAACGCTGAAAAGAAAAGTTGATTTGCGTCTGTCGTCTCTATTATTATTGTCATTATCATTATTATTTTTTTATATCATTATTATTATTATTATTTTTATTATTATTATTATTATTTATTATTATTATTATTAATTATTATTATTATTATTAATTATTATTGTTTTTCTATTATTATTATTATTATTATTATTATTATTATTATTATTATTATTATTATTATTATTATTATTAAAAAATAATAAAATAGGATTGACTGAAAGTGATCACTGACTTGTGGAAGATATGTTCAGCTTGAGTGATGCTTGTGTCCAGTTGAATTTCACCCGTTGAGATGTTCGTGACAAACGTGATTTTGGCGCTTACGAAAGACATTGTCCAGGATTCGATCCCCTTGTAGTAAGCACAGGCATACACCGATAATAATTATAATTAACAAAGACACAAAATACAGAGATGAAAACAGGTGAATATGGATGACTGTCTGGCTGGCTGTTTGCCATTCACTCTCTGCTTCTGACTGATTCAATTGCATGCACAGTGATCTTTTGGCAATTGAGCCTTCACCCTTTACTTAGCTCCTTTATTCCTTTCGGCCACGTGCAGTAAAACCATTGCACACACATACAAGCACTCAAAACATATCGTCCATAAACGTGGAAAGCTTCAGCTCTAAAACAAACACTCGTTCGTTCATTCATATGGACCACCATATACATGTATATAATATAACATGACAGGATTTTAAGTGGTTCAGAAGGCATTTAGTCTGTAATTTAGAACCACTGCAAGTTAACCTGTAACGCTTACTAGTCTGTCTGTCCTAGCTTCCTTTTAAAAGCTGTGAAAGTGGAGAAGGAATTGTTACACCGCCCACCTTTTAAACCAAAGTTACGCCCCCTCCTTACACACAGCCAGGTAAACAATACTATAGTTTCGAGATTATGTATACGGTAGAATAGTAGTAGTACCAAAATGTTCCGACATCATGCATGTGGCATCTAAGGCCGTTGGCGTCGTACGTATTTTTGTGTTGTTTTGTTGCGTTCGATCAGTAGTGTACCCTCGTTTCCCTGGTCGTCTTCTTCTTATTTCTTTCCTTCACAATGCTGGCGTCGGGGTCCGGTGGGCTTTTCATTGTTCTTTTTGAAATGTGGAAATGAAGGACCAATCTGTTGTCGTTCAGCTTGTTCAGTTGTTGTTCAATGTCATTCAGGGTTGAACTTAGGACACATCTGCTTCACCTTTCTTACCCGCTCTATTCTGACATTGCGTTCCTTAATGTTCAGTATATTTATTATTTTGCTTCATGTTTCTATTGGAAGTGTGTGCTTAACTGCCCCATTGCTTCGTCCTCATATTTTTTTTAGAGATTTGGGTTAAATAATGCCTGATGTTGATCTCGATGCAGTACAGAAGTGTATATATTGTCCATAGGCCGCTGACCGGCGCTGCTCGGTCGAGCGTTGCTGCTCTCCGGGGTAACCTACCCTGCGATTCAGGTATCCGCCACGCAGCGTCGGCTTAGAGCTTTACTTAAATTCGCGTGTTTATCATACTTTCATCAGATGCTGTTGTTGTTGTTTATTGGAAAATTTGGGAGCACTCATGACTAAGATGATGGCCCCTTTCATAGTACATACGATATTAAAATTATGTTTGTCTCTAAAAACATATATACAAAAGTTTTCCAC
The DNA here is from genome assembly GCA_963556255.1 of Allolobophora icterica. NCBI lineage: Eukaryota > Metazoa > Annelida > Clitellata > Crassiclitellata > Lumbricidae > Allolobophora > Allolobophora icterica. The sequence goes on from OY744605.1 coordinate 61,433,342, forward strand.
TATTAGTTAATGGTTTCGACGATTTCATCGTCTTAAAGCTGCTTTTGGGGATTGCTGCGAGCCGGCTACCCAACCAGGGCAGTAATCGAGGGTATACGTGGGTATACAGCGTGTACTCACATCTAGAGACCTTATACTCACCTCACAAAATATTTGTACTTATCTCTAATTGATTTCGGAAAACTAACCGGTAGCGGGTGCTCGCCTCTAATTTTACTACTACAGCCCTGTACCCAACCCCAGTCCCTGTCATTGCAGGATGAGGAAGGTAGGATTTTTCTGTGCTCAAGACCAGCTTAAGGAAGCCTACTCTTCCTCAGTGTATCGCGTACGTTCCTCTTTCATTAGAAGAATATCTTGCGATTTATAAAATATAGTCCTTGTAAAACGTGCGCTATATGAACTTAAGGTCATCCAGCCATAAATCTGCTTCAATGCTATACCCATGGCCAATTAACGTGAATAAATGAACAATCCTGTCGTCTGTACAATATGCAAAGGATAACTAATGCCTGCGAGAAGGACACGGGACGTGCTGCACTAAAAAATAATCGGACAACTTTCTATCGTATAGGCCTACTATAGAAGTCTAGTAGACTCAAATTTCTGCGGTAAAAAATAAGTCTCGGAATTATTTTCGCAAGGTCCAACGAGTGCTCTCTTTTATGACACATCGACAAAAGGTTGAATTTGCGGCAGAAGGACAGATAGAAAACAGACAAAAACACAGCCATACAATCGGACAGTCAGCAAACGACAGGACAAATAAACAGACACGCAAACTGATAGATAAACGGACAAACCAACAGAGACAGAGGCCGGATAAACAGACTTACAGACAGGCAAACAGACGATTAAACTGATAGAGGCAGCAAAACAGAGAGATGAACAGAAGCACAGACAAGCAGACACACAGACACAAATTTACAAAATTTAAAAACATTTAAAAATTAAAATTTAAAAAAATTGATTGATTGATTGATTGATTGATTGATTGATTGATTGATTGATTGATTGATTGATTGATTGATTGATTGATACTACTGTTAGAACTGTTCGTTACCTTGATGACGTGTTGGTTGTGAGTTGTGTCGTGGCAGATGATCACAAAGGCAAGAAGTAAGACGATCACAAGGCAGCGCTGTTTCGTGGTTCGCACGCGACACAACATCGTAGACCTAAACAACAACAAAATGTCTGCGATATACTTCTGCAAAGTATAAGAAGCGCCGATCAGTTGATTATAGTTACACAATTTGTTTCGCTTGTCATTGAAAGCGGCAATGGTAAAGCTCTCAGTTTGTTCAGTTGTTCAATGTCATTAAGGGCTGAACTTAGGACTCAACTGGTTCACCTTTCTTACCCGCTGTATTCTGACTTTTCGTTCCTGTGACCGTCTCTGAATAACTTTACTGTCAAGAGGCGCTTTAAAAAATTCCCAACTACGATACAAAGATACAATAGACCGACTTCTCCAACCGCTGAAGCTGCAACCTCTGACTACGGCTTCAGGCGAAGTGACCGTTAATCGATGTTTTGTAGTCTGAAAATGTCGTCATTAGAACAGAATAGTCGACGCCGCTTAAGTGCATAGCATCGATCGGGACTGTCTTGAACCTATGCGCTCAACCGAATTATGCACATAAGGTACTGTGTACAATTGGCTAAGTGTACTGGTAGGTACTGGTGCTTAATAAACAGAGATGGATCCTACATTCAACTATAATGCCTTCAGTAACCATCCAGTTATTTCAGAAATTCAACTGTATCGCAAAGCCATATTCCTTTGATTGAACGATGGTCAGTAGTCACAGTAGTGTGGCCTACGAGTAAGGACTGTCAACGAAATAGAGTAGTGCCGTCGAAGTTATAGTGCGACTAGGGATCGCACACATACATGTATAGTTACAGATGACAATCGAGGAACTGGTTAGCGAGACAACAGCGTTCGCAACACCGTGAGCTATTGTGAAATTGTAATACCAATCTACGAGGATTTGGTGAAGTTGGCATAATTACGAGTCGAGGATATTCTTGAAACTGTTTTTGAGAATCGTAATCGTTATCTCGAAATTTCTACAGCGCCCACAAAAGCGAATTCGCGGGAACCAACTCATTCACAAGCAAGAAGAGAAGACAATATTACCCGTGGTACGGTGAATTGTTTAGAAACTGAACTATAATCCATAGTTGTTAAAAACGATAGAAACTAAATAGAAAACGTGAAAAAAGTCGTATTTTCAAAAACCTAAAAAAAACGGGAACAAACGGAAAAAACGACAAAAGAAAATAATTTGACCTTCTCGCATCTTGTAGGCCCTACTGCAATTTAAAATTAAAAACCTTATATTACAGAAGTTAATTTTTTGCAAATAACACAACTCAATTAGTCAACACTAAATAACGTCAATCTACAACAATTATTTCATTTATTATAAGTTTGGTTTAGTAAGAAATTGAGAAATTAAAAATATTGAAATTTTTTCAAATTTAAATTGTCAACATAAGTCCACATAAGTCCATGCTGACTAAACTAACACAATTCAAAACTAAACTTTGTAGGTATAGATTATATAGTGTAAACTTTCTCACGGTAAATGCATTTCAATTTAGCCAATGCTGAGTTTTTGTCTTTCTCGTTAGAAATAACTTTTAAAAATTTATTTATTTACTGTGCTATTAAGATATTTCATAAAGTAGGCCTATGTATTTCTCAAATGATGACATAAATAGTGACGTAAATTAGCTGAATCCTTGAAAGTACGTAGACAACGTAAGGAGCATCAGACAAAAAAATTAAACAGAAAATGAAAAAAATTAACAGACAGTATATAAATAAATAAAGTTACATACAAAAAATAAAAGACGGAAAAAACGATTAGAGAAATAAAAAACGAGAAAACGAGGTTTTTTGGGGAAAAATAAAAAACGAAAAAAAACGTTTAAACAACTATGCTATAAACGAATGTTTGATTGATTTGCTTGCCTATCCGTTAACGCTGATTCGATAAAGGTCGGTATTGGGCAAGCGACCTCTTGAGAAGAAACGACGAGATTTTACTTACACGACGCCAAGTTCGAGTGAGAAGGCAGGCCTAAAGAACTACACGAGGAGGTTAGCACAGTATATTTACACAGTACGTCGACTCCCGGCCACTGCTGCAGTCAGACTGTGTGACCATAGCATAAATAACTAAGCTCCATCCGCCATTTTCAGAGTGAGCTGCTGCTTCAGATATCAGACCTAAATGCATTATGACAATTTCCAATTTCTTAATTTTTTGCTTATTACTGTGACGGAAACCACAAGGAACATAAGGAGCCCAATGAACACTAGGGAACATAAGGAATGAACATAAAGGAAATCTAAGGAACACTAAGCAACATAAGGAACACAAAGAACACTAAGAAACATATGGAAAACTAAGGAACATAGGGAACACTAAGTAGCAGTAAGGAACACAAGGAACATTAAGGAACTCAATGAACACTAAGGAACATTAAGGAACACTAAGAAACACTAAGAGACATTAAGGAACGCAGGGAACACTAAGAAACACCAAAAACACTAAAGAAGACTAAGAAACATAAAATCCATAAGGAACACAAAGGAACATAGAGAACACTAACTAACAATAAGGAAAATAAGGAACACAAGGGACACAAGGAACACTAAGGAACATAAGGAACGCTAAGGAACATTAAGGAACAGAAAAGGAACATAAGGAACACTAAGAAACACTAAGGGACATTAAAGAACTCAAGTAACACTAAGGAACACTATGGAACACTAAGGAACACAAGGTACACTAACAAACATTAAGGAACACAAGGAACACTAGGGAACATAAGGATCACTGAGGAACATTAAGGAACAGTAAACGAACACTAAGGAACATAAGGAACACCAAGAAACACTAAGTAACATTGGGGAACACTAAGAAGTAACATTAAGGAACATAAGGAACATTAATGAACACTGAGAAACATAAGGAAAATTAAGAACACAATGAACACTGATACTACCATTTTAAACGTTACGATAACAGTGACCGAGGACTTCAGTATTGTATTGTATTGTATCGAGAAATTTATAAAGCGCCTCTCGCAGAATAATTATTCAGAGGCGCTCTCAGCACAGAAGCCTCGGGGATACAAAAATGCCATTAGGTAACGCGAGACCGATGAGGAAAAGCCAGTCATTAGTTTGGGCCTGAGCAGAGGGGAGATCATTCCACATCGGGGGACCCACTACAGCAACGCCCGGTGCTGGGCCAAGGCAGTTTTAGCCCTGGGAACAAAAAGATAAAGCCGATTTACAGAGCGCAATGAGCGAGAGGAAGCAGATTGTTCAAGAGATATTTCGGGGCAGTAGGCTGCTGAGATTTAGAGACAAGGAAGAGGATCTTATATCGGATGCGCGCATCAATAGGGAGCTAGTGAAGGACATTAATCATGTAAGTAGAGATATGGGCAAGACGGGGGAGTCGAGCGATGAGCCTGGCAGAAGCATATAGAACAGATTGAAAGGGGAGAGACGCTGCTTGAGGAGAGCCATGAGTATAGAATTAACAATATTAGTTGTACGGTAACGTTTATGTCAGCTTAAATCTATTATTCTCACCATATCTCTAGTAAAATTTCCAAATGTATTGGGATAATGTATCGTATCCGTAATATTATGCCCCTAAACATCTTACTCAGGTAACTCAGCCTATATTATTCCCTAATTTACCCATACTTAACTTATTGTAACCCTGTCTGGGCCTCTAATTATTACTCACGACTGAAATGTTTGTTTGTCTTGCAACGATGCGCAGTCAGAGTCATTTCTAAGAACCTTTATGGTATAGAAAATACTGAATGCTGTTTTTCTAGTTTGAATATATTAAAACTTGACTCTATAAACAAATTTCTAATCTCTATCTTTATGTTTAGATATGAACGTAACCTGTTACCATCAGTCTTCGATAACTATTTTAAGAAGCATATTGGTCGTCATCCTCATTTTACCAGATCCCAAGCTGGCTTCTACAGCGCCTTTGCTAGGACAAACACAAGATCATTTGCAATTAAGCTTACTGGCCCATCAATATGGAATTCACTTCCTCTGGACATCCGTTTGGTGCCATGTTTATCACTATTTAAAAAAATGCTACGACAGTTTCTATGTTTAAAATGATTGCGCTTGGCACAGTTGGCAATTAGTTGTGCGCACATTGATATAACTAATTTTTGTAAGCTCATGTTTGTTGACATGAACTTGACTAGTTAAGTAAGCATACATTTAATTCTCTTGATTGAGATTTGCTTAGTTTGTGTGTGTTTACAGTAATAGGTGCTCGGTTGAGCCATGCTGATCATCTGATGCATTTTCTGTTCGTTTTTTTGTTTTTGTTTTGTTTTGTTTGTTTGCATTTTCTTGTATTTTCAACTAGTCCTTTACTTTTCATTCATACTATACCTCAAGGACATTATTTTCAGGACATGGTTTTGTCCCCATCATTTTCTTTTTCTTTTTTGGTGCCATCTTATTACTATGTTACAAATAGGCAGCCCTAATTAAGCGGGACTTATGTCCCTTTTGGGCTTTCCCTATTGTACCGTATCCCGAATGTTTTTACATTCCGATTGGTGCCTACTGTACTTTGTATTGAATTCGGATCAATAAAGTTGAATTGAATTGGAAAAAAAATGAAAATTGAATTAAAAATGGCGTCACCAGAAAAACAAGTCAACAGGCAGCAATGCGAGTCGATGTACTGCGTAATTATTTATACTGTGGGGGATAGTTAGGCAAATGAAAATAGTTAATATGCTGATGCTGATTAAGTAAGGTTGATAATAAAGTAGGTAATTGCATGTTAACGTTGACTGAACTGACAATTTCAAGCATAGCATACCTGGTCTTTTGATAGATTTTGTTATCCATCTCAGACACGAGATTTTAGTGAATTTTAGTAGATTTGGTGAGTTGGCTTGGATATCAGTTTACGATTTTGATTACCGCCATTTTATGACGTCAATTGTCGTCTGCTGAAGTGATTAATATTCACGACGTCATTAATAGCTGCAGTGTATTTTGGTGTAGTGATACCATAGTAACGTGTCGAGGTCAAGGCTGACTTGCAGTTATGAGTACTTTATTACGCCCGAAGCATGGTGGCCCGAAGCACAGTATAAATAATAACACAGTACGTCGACTCCCGGCCTCTGCAGCAGTCAGAATGTGTGACCGACCGCCATCTTGAAAGAGAACGTTTACATGCCGATACACCGGAAACAATCGCATCAAATATTTTTTAAATGTTAGGCCTACAACAACATTGAGGACTACACGCCGATACACCGGAATCCATCACATCAAATATTTTTTTAAACGTTACAACAACATCGAGGACTTCATTAGAATTAACAATATTATTTTTAACGTTAATTTCAGTTTAAATCTATAATTCAAAAGCTATGTTTGAAGATGGCGTCACCTCAAAAACTAGTCAACAGGCAGCGATGGGAGTCGACGTACTGTGTAATTATTTATAATGTGCCCGAAGGCAGAAAGAACAAGTCAAATTACACAGTAGTAAAACATACACGCTGCATAAGCCGAATTTCAAACGCACAATTAAACTATGAAAATGAAACACAAACTCTTTTCCCTAGGGTTTGTCCTGATCTTCCTTCTCATTCTTAGGGTCAATACCGCTTTGTCACTTAACCCGTATACTCAAACTCCACTGATTGTTCAAGGCCAATCGTAGAATTCAACACAGGTTAAACTCGCGCTGTATGTCTTCTGATGTGAAATCGATGACTTCCTTGTTGCCCTTTCTCGGTCTAATAGCGGCGCCTTTGAAGAAAGCGCCGGTCTCCTTTGCGGTTTCTTTGATGGCAATGCAATGAGCAAGTCCAGCCACGAACTTTGTACCTGCGTGGTATCCTCGGTACTTTTTAAGCGTATACGATTAAAAAAATTAAGGCCTAACACAGTTAGTTTCGGTTTCGTTATTTGATAGGAATTTCCGAAGAACGATTACGCATGGAAAGTCTAATCTAATCTAATCAACCTCATGTAATCCAATTTAATCCAATCTAATGACGTACTTCAAAGTGATGATGCCGAATTCATCAATCGATTGTTCAGCTAAGAATATATAGTCAAGTATCGTAAATCCAATTAAACCCGCTGTGGCTGAGCTGGGAGCGCCTCTGAGTAGGTATCAGGTATCTTGAAGAGGCGCTATATCAAATCCTTAGAATGAATGAATGAATGAATGAGTTACAGAGACGAGCAGTCTACGGTTTTCTTTGTTCCATGGAAGGTTGTTTACCTGTGCGTGGCAGAAAGAAACGCTGATAGATATAAGTGATGCCAGTGAGACTTGGTCAGAAAGCAGACAACAGGTATGCGGGCAGGCATAGAGCCAGGCAGGCATCAAGATCTTTCCACTCAGTGGAGAAACCATGGGCAGGCATAGAGTCAGGCAGGCACTGGGTCAGGCAGGCATAGGGTCAGGCAGGAATAGCGTCAAGCAGGCCTAGAGTCAGGCAGGCATAGAGTCAGGCAGGCATAGAGGCAGGCAGGCATAGAGGCAGGCAGGCATAGAGGCAGGCAGGCATAGAGTCAGGCAGGCATAGAGGCAGGCAGGCATAGAGTCAGGCAGGCATATATGGTCAGGCAGGCATAGAGTCAGGCAGGCATATATGGTCAGGCAGGCATTGGGTCAGGCAGGCATAGGGTCAGGCAGGCATAGAGTCAGGCAGGCATAGAGGCAGGCAGGCATAGGGTCAGGCAGGCGCAGGGCTGTAGTGGTAAAATTAGAGGTGAGTACACGTTACCGGTTAGTTTTCCTAAACAAATTTAGAGGTGAGTATACGCTGCAGTATTTTGTGAGTATACACTACAGTATTTTAATATAAATAAATATAAATATTTTGTGGGGTGAGTATACGGTCTCTAGTTAGTGGAGAAACCTTGAGTATACGCTGCATACCCGCGTATACCCTCGACTACAGCCCTGGGCAGGCGTATATGGTCAGGCAGGCATAGGATCAGGCAGGCATAGGGCCAGGCAGGCATATATGGTCAGGCAGGCATAGGGTCAACCAGGCCTAGAGTTAGGCAGGAAAACAGATAGACAGAGAGACCGACGGATAGACAAATGGACCGACAGACTTTGTCTGTCTGTCCATCTATCAATCTATCTGTCTGTCTGTCCATCTATCAATCTATCTGTCTGTCTGTCCATCAATCAATCTATCTGTCTGTCTGTCTGTCTATCTATCCATGCCTCTCTCTTTCGCTTTATAAATACATAGGCATATGTTTGTGCGTGTGCGTGTGCATGTGCATGTGCGTGTACGTGCGTTTGTGCAACTGTAGATACGTATAATGGAGATGCATGCAAATGAGCTAAGATCTGACGAAGAGGCTAAGGGTATAAGGCATATTATGTCATCAGATGCTGTAGTCGGGAGCGCCTCTGAGTAGTAGTTGACTTCGAGAGGCGCTATTGAAATATCCGGAATAAATAAAATAAATAAATAGAAGAAGGAAGACTGGGCAACTTGAGTCTGAGAGCCGAGATCTTGTCTGAGAAGAAACCTAAGAGCCAATTAGCAAGGGAAGAGTGCGTTAAAGAGCACACGGCAGTGTGCCGCATCGGTCTTATCACTTTCTGCCACAGCAACTTCAGATAAGAGTTCTCCGAAACGATTTGAGACAGTTATCCATCTAAGAGCCGATGAAATGGCACAGGAAAGTATCTTTCTGTTTTCACGTGGATTTGGTTGCTGAGACAAGTTTACGAACAGTAATACACTGGCGCAAAATCCGAGGAGATGAGAAGGTAAATAGGAGTGTCGCCAACACCTTTCAAGTCGACTGTGCAGTATCCTGGCAACAGCCATACGAGTAGTATACCATGACTGGGAAGGGCTGATGGGCTTTCTCTGACCAATAAATATGACCGAGATTTGTAATTCAATCTTATTTCATTCTTATCTCTCTATAAGCAGTGTACTCTATAGTTCAGTCTACCAATCTTCGACATGGCCGGATTGGCCACCTCTATGGCTTTAGCGCCCGTTGATAGCGTGACCCTGGCGCCGTCTGGCGAACAGGCGACAAACGAAACGCCATCTGGCGAATATTAGACGCCATCTGGCGAGGATTATACGCTGCGCGTCGGATTAGAACAGGAGGAGCCGACGACAACGACTTCGACGACGACTTCAAATGATATATCACTCATCATCATCAGCGCCAGCAACGACTGAACTACTCGACAACATCATTAACAACAACAACGGCCACTAATATCTGTCTGTCTGTCTGTATGTCTGTATGTCTGTATGTCTGTATGTCTGTCTGTCTGTCTGTCTGTCTGTCTGTCTGTCTGTCTGTCTCTGCCTGCGCAACAGTACCCATGCATTCATCCGCCCGTCCAAATCATCCATCCGTCCATCCGTCCTTTCATCAATCCATCCATCCATCCATCCATCCATCCATCCATCCATCCATCCATCCATCCATCCATCCATCCATCCATCCATCCATCCATCCATCCATCCATCCATCCATCCATCCATCCATCCATCCATCCATCCATCCATGTATATCTGTCCATCAGTGGCTTAACTAGTGTCAAAATGGAAGCCGAGCAGCTGCCCAACTCAACATTAATCATAATTACTAATTAGGCCTATGATAATTTAAAGTAGGAATTGGTAGAGGTCATTTTTATTAATTCGAAAGTGGCAAGTATTATAATTATAATAATTCACTGACTATAGTATTCTACATTTCGAACCAGATTTAAAAAAACATTCACATTGTTACATTTTTTTAGAAAAGTTAACAATACGCAAACTGGAAACAGTTAATACACCATTTGATATTTCGGTCTTTACGTCCAGGCTAAGAAATGCCTGAAATAATATCTGCCTTCAGTCTCTCTCTCTCTCTCTCTCTCTCTCTCTCTCTCTCTCTCTCTCTCTCTCTCTCTCTCTCTCTCTCTCTCTATATATATATATATATATATATATATATATATATATATATATATATATATATATATATATATATATATATATATATATATATATATATATATATATATATATATATATATATATATATATATATATATATACAATACAATACAATACAATACAATAAATCTTTATTGCAACCGAGTAACAATTCAATTCAGTTCATAATACAAATCAATTCATAACACAATTCATAATATTACATAATACATTCAATACATTCAATTTTTTCAATTTAATCAATTTATTTTCGCATAGTCAGCGGAAAGCAAAAGGGAAAGCCCAAAGGGACCAAGGTCCCGCTAGAGGGCCACCTGAACATATAATGTAAACGAAAAAATTTATGACTGCAAGAGTACAATTAATTTCCTGGTATCTTAATCTATGGCGTACAAAATCATTAGTGTCGTACAATAGGGTACGGCTAAAAGTAGTGAAGTAATCATCTTAACTAAATTTAACTAATCTTAACTAAGCCCCAAGGAGAGTCCGGGGGCCAATAAACGGTCCTAATGGGACCGAGTGGGTCCTCCGCGCCACAATCGCCTCCCTCCACGGGAGGGTAAAGGAATGATGGAAGGATCTGCAGGTCGATTAGGCATTACGCACCATAGAATGTAGATAGACTACAAGGTATGTAGGTCGATGTGATCGCTTAGGCATTAGCTAGAAACACTCTAAGCTTCCTTTTAAAGGAATAGTAGTTGGCCGAAAGGCGAATCTCAAGGGGAATTGAATTCCATAATCTCAGGCCCGATGACTTAATGGAGAAATCCCTTAAATTGGTTCTTGCCCTATCTGGACGGTAAGTGTCAGCGTTTCTCGTGTTGTAAGTGTGAACCTGAGGGGTTAGGATAAAGTAGTCCACGAATGAGGAGGGAAGTAATTTGTGCTCATATTTGTAAAAGAATTCTCCTATTTGCATAGTTCTTATTTGCTCTAATTTCAGTAAGTTAAATTCTTCATAGATAGGGCTGGTGTGGGCATTCCTGCGAGCCCCGGCTACTACCCTAACAGCTTTCTTTTGTAATATCACTAGTTTATGTAACCGAGATTCATAGTTGGAGGCCCAGATTAAGTTACAATACGAGAGATAAGGATAGACAAGGGTATAATATAATTGAAGTCTAATGTTATTGGGCAATAGATGTGATATTCTATTAAGGATACCAATATTTTTTGCTATTTTCAGGGATATATAGTTGATGTGGTTCTTCCAAGTAAGATGTTGATCGACAAGGATACCCAGGAATTTGGTGGACTCAACTTGCGCTATTGGATCACCCTCGATTTCCAGTTTTAGGTTTACGGGATTGTTTTTTCTGTGTGACTTAAACAGAATGAAGTTGGTTTTGTCTAGGTTAAGGGTGAGTCGATTAGCCGTGAACCAGTTACTAACTTTTAGCAATTCAATGTTAATAATTTCCATCAGTGACTGCCAAGATGAGTGGGAAAAGAAGATGTTGGTATCGTCAGCGAATAGTATAAAATATAAAGTGGAAGAAACTTTGGCTAGGTCATTTATATAGATGAGGAATAAAAGTGGTCCAAGGTTAGAGCCTTGGGGAACTCCGTAGGTGATGTACCCTTCATCTGATAGAGCTCCATTACAGAGAACTCTTTGCGCACGGTTTTCGAAATAACTGTAAAACCATTTTAGTTGGGTTCCCCTAATTCCGTAATTTTGCAACTTTTTTAATAGTATGGAATGATCAACAGTATCGAAGGCCTTTGCTAGATCTAGGAATATTCCTATAGAATATTCATTATTGTCAATGGCCTTCGATATTCTATTCTCCATGTCGAGTAACGCCATAAATGTTGAGTGGCCTTGTTGAAATCCATGCTGTGAGTGGTAAATTACTTTGGTCTTTTTTATATAATCACTGAGCCTGTTATAAATAATTTTTTCAAAATATTTGGAGAAATATGGAAGTATCGATATGGGTCTGTAGTTGGCTAGGTTCTCTTTGTCTCCCTTTTTGAAGATAGGGATCACCTTTGCTATTTTTAGCTTTTGAGGTACTGTCCCTTGGGAAAGGGAGCAGTTGATAATTTCAGTTAAGGGGTTGATTACCAGGGACAGGTTAGGAGTAGCTATATAGGGGTCGATATCATCGATACCCCTCGAATGCGTTTTCTTGAGCTGAAGACTTATGTTCATAATCTCTTCTGGGGTAGTCAAGGTTAATCCCATAGAGCTTGGTTGGGAGGGGGGCATGTGGTCTTCGAAGGATTGCGAGGCATCTTGAAGTTGCCCAGCCAGGTCGCTTGCTATCGTGGTAAAATATTCATTAAATTTATTTGCAATTAGATCATGATCATTGATTTTTTCTTCACCAATTGTTAAGACATCTATTTTTGTATTTCTCGCCTCTAACTGCATTGCCGATCTTATGATTCTCCAGGTCATTTTTAAGTCGTTATGATATTTGTAAAATTCTGAAGTATAGTAGCTTTTTTCTGCTATGATCCTAATTGCTTTGAATTTATTTCTGTATTTTACAAATTGTTGTTTATTTTGTAATGTCGGTTTTTTCATAAATTTTGCATAGAGGAGATTTTTTTTCTTACAGGATTTTAATAGGCCCGAGGACATCCACGGTTGCCTGAATCTTGGCTTAGCCTTTATGGTTTCAGTAATGATTGGGAAGGCTTTGTTATAAGCTAGACTATAGCTCCCTATGAATATTTCGTAGGCTTCATTTGGATCTCCATCTTGGCAGGCTCTTTGTACCGGGTCCCAATTAATTTCAGAAAGGGCTAGTTGAAATTGTGATAATCCTTTTTCAGTCACAGTGCGGGCATCTTTTTGTTCCGGACTCCTGTATCCTGAGATCTCAAACGAGAAGCATGCAAAGACTGGGAAATGGTCAGACAAGTCTGATACTATAATGTAGGAGTATAGTAGCTTAGACCATGAGCTACAGTAGATGTTATCGATAAGGGATCTAGTGTTACTTGTGATTCTGGTGGGCCTCGTTATAGCAGGAAGATAATGATAGGAGGTTACGCAATTATAAAAAACATTGGAATCCGTATGCTCATTTATTTTAAGTAAGTCTATGTTATAATCACCTAGCAATATTACCTCGTTTGATTTATTCCTGAGAGAGGACATAAGTTCCTCAAATTCCCCATTGAATTCCTTTAGGTGTTGACCAGGAGATCGGTAAATTACTCCTATAAGTGGGGAGCATTTTTTTAACTGAACTCTGATAAAATAACTTTCATAAGTGGTGTGTTTTTTTAAGTCCCCTAGAGGATTACAATGTTGGAATTTTAGATTATCTTTAATCAAAAATCCTACTCCCCCTCCTCGTCCCACCTCTCTGGCCCTACCCAGGAATTTATATCCAGAAACGTGAATGGAGTCCTCCATGTCATGTTCCAGCCAAGTCTCAGTTAAGGCAAGAACCGACGCCTGGAGACTTTCAGAGATCTCGTTGACCTCATGTAGTTTGTGAGATAAACTTCTGCAATTGATATGTAAGTAGTACAGAACCGTGCTATCTGGCGATTTTGACTAATAACCAGGTTGAAAACGCCACCTACTAGGTTCAAAAACAGTTTTTAACCTTTGCTATAGGTTAAAAACTCCACGCCATGCACAAACCTATAGACACGGGTAAACAACCAATAACCAGGTTCATAACATCACCATCATATGACGTCATCGAAACTATTGGAAATCCCCGCAGTTTCGATCACATTGTGCGCTCTGATGAGTCGTGGGATGATTACGCGGGCTGGGAATAACCGATAGTTTCTATCATGACTAGACTAGAAAATATTTTCACAGTTCTACTTAAAGGAACACCATCTCTATATAAAATGGAACACTCGAAGAGAACAGTTATCGAATTAAGAAAAATCGCCAAGCAGAGCGGCTTGGTTGGATATACGAGACTGCGAAAGGCGGAGTTGATTGCTAAAATTGAAGCTAACGAGGCTCAAACACTAATCCCCTCACATTTTGCGCAAATCTCACCTAATACCAGTTTGCACATTGAAATCCCAACACAAACACCCACACCAACCTCAACAGCACGAAAAGTATACAACAAAACTATGTCAGCGATTAATACATGTGCTAAGGTGATTGAAAGGAACATACCTAAGCAACCGATGAAAATCGTAAAGGAGAAATTTGGGGTAATGCAAACAAAAATTACTTCATATTTTAGGAAAATAATTAATAAACCAAAGTTTGAAATTCATCAAACGGCTTCAGCTATCAAGGGCTTCACGAAACAATACACGGTAGAGGGAGCTAAGGGCATCGATGCCACATCTTTTCTTAACACCGTTCGAGCACAGACGATCGACTTGTTGTTAAAAAATCGTCAGACTAAAGTCAACTTTGTCCTTTCCTGCACAATGGAGCGCGTTGATATGAAGACTGGAGAAGTGGATGCTAAAGATTTTCCATTCGTTTCAAGGACTGAGGTGATTCTAGACTCCACCGATGTAAACGAAATTTATAACAACGCGAAAGATAAAATTATTGAGTCGATGGCTACCTTCCAGATGCGCGGCAGTAACTGGAGACTTAGAGCGGTTCAAAAATTAGATATCAACACGGTTGTTTATAAACCGCTGAAAGGTAGTTCTTACATTCCACTACCAAAATGTTTGGCGAGTAAAAAGGGAATTATTAATATGAAGAACGAAGACGAAGAATGTTTCAAGTGGTGTGTAACGAGAGCCTTAAACCCTGTTGTGAGAGATTCAGAAAACATTACGAAAGTCTTAATCAAGCAGTCTGAGGAACTTAATTGGTCCGGTATCGAATTCCCAGTAGCAGCGGATGCTAACGTGATAAGCGGGTTTGAGAGAAATAATAATGTTAGTATTAATGTTTTTGGTTATGAGAAAGATGTTTACCTGTTCCCACTATATTTATCAAAGCATGAGAACGATAGGTGTGTAGATCTATTACTCATTTCTGAGGGAGAAAAGAAGCATTATTGTTGGATAAAGAACTTTAACAGATTGATGGCGGTTCATAACGCAAACTCAAACTCATACACTTCGATGCACTATTGTAAAAGATGTTTGCAGGGATATAGAGATGTAGGTTCGCTTCATAAACACACCGAGTACTGTTCCCAACACGAGGCGCAAAAGATAGAACTTCCAGAACCAGGAACTATGTTGAGTTTTAAAAATTATTATAGAAAGATGAGGGTCCCCTTTGTAGTTTACGCCGATTTCGAGTCTTTCATCAAACCTATAGACACTTGTCAACCTAATCCTAACACGTCCTACACCAACAAATATCAAAAACACGTTCCAAGTTCTTTCTGTTATTACATAAAATGTTTCGATGATGACTTATATTCAAAAGCCCCCGTAATGTTCACAGCGAAGAACGAAGGCGATGATGTAGCGCAGATATTTATAAACACTCTCATAGACGATATAAAAGATATTTACAAGCGATTTAAATTTCCAAAAGAAATGATATTCGGGAAGGAAGACAAGGAGCTATACGACTCGGCTACTGGTTGCCACATTTGCGAAGGCGAACTAGGCGATGATCGAGTTCGAGACCACTGTCATTTAACCGGAAAATATAGAGGGGCCGCTCATAAAATTTGTAATCTACGCTATAGAGTCCCTAAGTTTATCCCAGTACTGCTACATAATTTATTTGGATACGACAGTCATTTATTCGTAAAGAAATTACGAGGCGATGATAACGAAAAGATTAACTGCATTCCTTGCAACGAAGAAAAGTACATCTCATTTAGCAGAGAAGTTGTAGTTGATAAGTTTGTGGGTAGAGAAGACAAGGAAGTAGAGGTTAAACGTGAATTACGTTTCATCGATAGTTTTCGATTTATGGCTTCGAGTCTCGACGCTTTATCGAGGAACCTAAGCAAAGACCAGTGTAAAAATATAAGCAAGCACTACTCTGGTAATCAGCTCGATCTCTTGTTTAGGAAAGGAGCGTATCCTTACGATCACGTTGATTCCATCGATCGCCTGAACGAAACAGAACTACCACCAAAGTCGGCATTCTATTCGAGACTTAACGACTCAGACATTAGCGATGAAGACTACAACCATGCACGGGCGGTATGGAACGAATTCGGATTTAAAACGTTTAGAGAATACCACGATTTATATAACCTGTCCGATGTTCTCCTGCTCGCCGACGTGTTTGAGAATTTTAGAGACGTGTGCTGCGAGAACTATGGTCTAGACCCCGCTTGGTATTATACCTCTCCGGGTCTTGCATGGGACGCCGCATTAAAGTTGACTGGAGTAGAGTTGGAATTGTTGAGCGATTACGATATGATACTAATGGTTAAACACGGGATAAGAGGCGGTGTTAGCACAATTTCACATCGTTACGGGCAGGCGAACAATAAGTACATGCCCTCGTTTGATGACAGCAAGCCGTCATCATTTATAACCTATTTAGACGCTAACAATTTGTATGGATGGGCTATGTGTAAGAATCTACCAACTCACGGGTTCCAGTGGATGGGTAATGATGAGCTAAACGACTGGAGATCAACACCGAGTATATTAGAAGTGGACCTGGAATACCGAAGAGATTTGCACGATCTTCACAACGACTATCCTCTCGCCCCTGAGAATATTACACCCGAATCTTCAGCCGTGTCTAAACTCATTCCAAACCTGAACGATAAAGTAAAGTACATAGTCCATTACGAAAATTTAAAGCTGTACGAAAGCCTAGGTTTGAAGATAACCAAAATTCATCGTGGAATTAAGTTTGAAGAAAGTGCCTGGCTGAAAACCTATATCGATCTAAATACCAGCCTGAGGACCAGAGCTACCAACGATTTCGAGAAAGACTTTTTCAAACTAATGAATAATAGTGTGTTTGGGAAGACGTGTGAAAATATAGAATCTCGAGTAGACATAAAACTAGTTTCCAGCGAGAAGCAAGCTATAAAACTAGCGGCGAAAACGAGCTACGACACTCGAACTATTTTTGATGAAAATCTAATCGCCATTCATATGAAACGTACGAAACTATATTACAACAAGCCTATATATCTCGGTATGTGTATTTTAGACTTGAGCAAGACGATCATGTACGATTTCCACTATAATTACATCAAGAAAAAGTATGAAGATAGAGCAAAGTTACTTTTTACGGATACGGATTCTCTAGCTTATGAAATTAAGACCGAAGACTTCTACGCCGATATAACGCCTGACATTAGAAGTAGGTTCGACACTAGCGACTATCCTAAGAACCATCCATCCGGTATAGAAACCGGAGTGAATAAGAAAGTTATAGGTATGTTCAAAGACGAGGCAGCGGGAAAACAGATCGAAGAATTCGTTGGTTTGCGGGCGAAGTTGTACTCGTACAAGATGGCTGGTGTAGACCACAAGAAATGTAAAGGCGTGAAAAAGAACGTCGTCAAGAAATCTATCACTCACGAAGATTATAGAGACTGCTTGTTCACCAAACGAGAACAATCGAGAAAGATGAATGTCATTCGATCCCACCTACACGATATCTACACCGAAGAAGTAACAAGGTTGCTCTTTCAGCTGAAGATGATAAACGAGTGATTCAGCAAGACGGCATCCACACTTTTGCATATGGACATTATTCTCTAATGTAAAATGAGTTTTGCAACTGTGAAAAACATAGATGTTGAAGGCGTAGTTCTTCCAAATCAACCGTTAACGAATTTTGAATTATTGGATGCTGCTAAGAAACTAAATATCAAAAATTTTAGAGGAGTTTTTCTACGAGATACCCTACCGAAAAAACCTAGACGGAATGAGTGTGGGATATTGAATTTAGACGATTCTAATGGGGTAGGCCGGCACTGGGTCAGCTTTTTTAAGAACGGTAACGAGAAACTTTATTTCGATAGTTATGGACTACATCCTCCTACCGAACTATTAAAGTATTTACAGCACCCGGTGTTTTATAACAGCGAGCGAATACAGCCGGATAACGAAGTGTTTTGTGGACATTTATGTTTGTACGTGTTAAAGAAGACGATGAACGACGGATGTGAGTTTCAGGAAATCATGAACGATTTATATTAAACTAATAAATAATCTTATTAAAAAAACAATGCCAGTCGATAAATTTGGACACACAGATTCTGGATCTACGCAAAGAGTAATTGCAGGAGGCGTTACTCTTAGTCAAGTAAACAGCGCTTTTCTTAGGCTAGATGGAAGCAACGACATTGTTGGAGATATAGATATGGGCGGTCATCTTCTCATAGGTTTACCGACTGATTATCCATCAGCTGGTAACGGTGATGAAGCCATCAGCTTTAACCAGGCAACGGCCTTAGTCGCCGATAAAATCACTAATAACACCAACCCAACCGCTGAAAACCATTTAGCTAACAAGAAATACGTCGATGAACAAGACGCCACGAAGGTATCGAAGACTGGCGATACCATGACGGGCAATCTATTTCTAAGTGCCGGCGGTGATCGCTTTCGCACCATGGGGTGTAAGGATGTGGGAGGAAATAAACAATTCCATTTGTTGTTGGGTAGTACTACGAATAAAATGCAATGTCAGTCGAACGTTCCTGTTACGCTACAAACGACCGATGGATTTTTATGTAAGCAAGGGGAGAACGATATTATAAGATTCGGTAAATCGTCTACCGATCGTAGAACCGAACTGTATCAAAATATCGTGATGAATCAAAAATATATCGTTGATTTACACGATCCCGCTGAAGCTCAAGACGCGGCTACGAAGAATTACGTTGATAAGTCTTTTAAAAAGTGCCTCGTCGGATATATTCCTAATTTGGAAGCCAACGATAGTATAACCGGTTTCATCGCTAGTGCCAGTTCGAATAAGAATAAGCATGAGGCGTACAGAGCCTTTAACAATCTCGCAGTCAGTTCTGCTTGGATTCAAGGTGATAATATAACGGTTTGGTTGCAGATCAAATGTCCCGAACCGGTTATAATTTGGAGAATCGCGCTCTATCCTAACGTAATGCTGCGGGCTTGGAATTTATCCGCCAGCAACGATGGATTGTCGTTTACGCCGCTATTAGCAAACATTCCAGGAGGGGGAGGACTAGGTCTGTCATTTTATAATGTTTCCACTACAACAGCTTATCAGTATTACAGACTTACGATCCCGGAACGCAACGACGACCTTCTCACCGGAATTACATTAATGCAATTATACGTTTACGATACATAAGATTTTCAATGACGATTCTCATTGAAAATTTAAAACTCGAACTCAAGAACCCCGAGCTCAAAAAACGTTGCCATCTCCGAATACTACTATCAATGCTGGGTTCTATGTCTCCATTTTAAGTATTATTTATTATATTAGATCGGACTCGAATCTCATATTTTTCTCTCCATACTCTTCCATCAAAGTTCTTTATAACTTTACCGATTGTCCTATGTGCTCTTGCAGCTTTGAACAATGACGGATACTCTAAAACTTCACCCGTTTCCAAGTCTAAGATATCAACAGCTATTGGATTCCTTCTTATTTCTCTAAGATACATGTATCTCGGATCGATCTCGTTTCGCTCTTTCTCTGGTTTCTTCATGTCTGGAATTATTCCTTTCTCAACGAGCATACTTATAATTTCAGCTTTTTTCATATAACTCGAGCCTACTAGCCCATGTTCCTTCATTAACGATTTCAGTTCTGGGAGTTTCATTTTAGATTAGAAAATATTTTCTTTAATATACTACGCTCATTTTCTGTCCATCTGACTGGAAGTTTAGCAACTTATCCGAAATTATAACCGCGTAACCTTGCGTATCAGCGGGGACTGCGGCGTTAAAAGTAGCTTTGATTTGGATATCGACGACCGACGATTTCAGTCTTTCCGACTGTTTACTGACATCGAAAACTATGAGCGGATATAGATCTTTGTAATCGGCTGGAGTGATGTTGCTTTGCGTAATCAACGGATCCATTCCGTAGAACTTTTCGCTGAACGACGCCGCGTCTCTATAAGCTCTCGAAAATTTCTGGTTGGGAAACGATAGGTCGTAGTCGACCGCTGGATATCTCTCTTGATTCATCATGACGTACATGTTTTTGAGGTTGCAATGATCGAAAATCGATGGATTGTGTTCTTGGTTGCCGCTTCGATCGGTTTGAAATCCAACGACTATCCATCTAGGATTTTCAGGAGCCGTCTTGACGCTAAGACGCCAACTAAAAGTAGTCGATTGTGGAACCGTTATAGTGTCGCATTGTCGCGCTCGATATGCAACGGGTAACGATGCTTTCGATTCGATAGTTTTGTGCAATTGCGCTCTCTCCATATCCGCGGGAGTAACGTGCGGCATAAACCACGAGATTTTCACGAGGTCGACTTTTCCAGCATCCGCGGCAGCGAGTCTAAAAATAGCGTCGTCGTCTGATTTGCGAACCAGCGTTAGCGTGTGCTTAAAACCGTACACTATTTTATCGTAATCCTCGCAGAATCTGAAAATATGTTTGAGGGGTACGACGAAACTAAACGTTCCCTTAGTCGTTGGTTTTTGAATAAGATACCCTTGACGAGTCGCGAAACCCGCATTATCCGCTATAACCGCGGTTGCCGCAGTATCTTTGCACCATAATTGATTAAGACCTTGCGCTTTGGTGAAGTCGTCCGGATATTTAAGCAAACCCAACATCGTAGTTGCTTGTCCTGGGTGAAATACCGTTTCGATATCTTGATTCGATAGGGAATACGCGATTTGGCTGAAAAGATGCAAGAGTCCGTTGTTTGCGAGGGCTGCGGCGTCACCATTAGCGTACGCCGTATTCATTCCATCTCCTTTAACCAACCTACCTTCGAATAACAAGTAAGATTCAGCGGGATGGCAAAATAGATCTTGAGTTTCGATATTTATGCGAATCTCGCCGGATGTGTTAAAATCCGTTCTCGCTGCCGGTTCGTATTCATGCCATTCGTATTTTTCAATTCCTTCGTCGACCTCTGTGGGTGCCGTAATGTTTAGAATATTCGATTGCATTTTAATTACTAAAGATTATTTATTTAAACTCACGCGAGTTTTAATCCCGCTCCGTTTTTGTTATTGTTGTTGAGACCACGCACTAGATCTCGAATGGACACGGCATTCGAAGAAAGTCCATCACCGGCTAGTATCTTATTAATATCAGTAGTTCCTACATCGTTATCGATTAGCCGTGCTATGATAGCTGCATTCTCTCGCGTAAGCGCTGGTATCGTTTCGACTACAGGCGTCTTCGGAACCGACGCTGCTAAGAGTTTAGCCGCGGCTTTATCCATCAAGCGTTTACCAACTTCTACGGTGGTATTCTTTCCAACTTCTAGCGCCTTTTTAGCCAACTCTCTCGCGGCGTCTTTACCCGCGCTAAGGGCGGATGATGCGGCTCGTTTACCGACATCCGAAGTGAAGAGCTTCTTGAAAACTCCCGTAATAGTATCCATTATTCCCGCTCCTCCTATAACGTGTTTTCTCTTAATTCTTCTATTAGCGATGACGAGCATGTTTTATAATCGCAATATTAAGTTTTTATATCCAGTTCGATGTTAGAATTACGAATGTTTATTTATATTCTCCTGTTAATATAAAAACAACACGAGAATATAAAATGGATTCCTACGTAGAATATGTTGAAAAATCGACCAGCTCATTTTTAACTCTGGCTTCTAATAACGCAAAGATTATATCCCTTTTTATTTCCGAAGTGAAAGACGCTTGTACTGAATTCGTAACCGACGTTTTCGACCTAGTCGGAGACGCTTCAGAATGTAGCGACAGCGAGTATAGCGACAGCGAGTATAGCGACAGCGAGTGTAGCGATTGCCACTACATTAAAGTAGTCTCTAACGCGGAGAATAATACTGAAGAGACTACGAGTTTGATCTCGGATGACGACTCGGATGAGCTTACTAAAAAGATCGTTGCTAATGAATTCGAGTCGATCATTCACGACCTTAAGAACAAGCTCAATAGCTTGGAAAAGAGGTATCTCACGGCGAAGCTTGCGTTCTATAACAGTATGAACGACGAAATATGGGAGATCTTAACAACAAAGCCATTGATGTAAACGATATTCTGTAACTAAAGCGAGTTACAGAATCTTCAAAGTTTTTTTATAATCGCAACATTAACTTTTTATACTGTTCTTTACCGATAACGTTTTGTCGTAATAGTTCATCGCATATACCAACGATCTCATTTCTTACTCCCGTATTACCCGCGTCGTAGCTAGCGAAACGCAGACTCAACATTTCTACTAAAGCATTCGGATCTTGAGGAATTACGACGACTCCTCTACCCATCTTCGGCGTCTGTTTTCCAGACTTCATTTCCCATATCGGTTTAATGATATTTCTATACTTTTCGCTTCTAGACGATTTAGGTTTACTCGGATTGTTAGGTTGCCTCATAGCATTCGTCGCGTCTAGAATCTCGACGTAATCGGACATATCGTTGTCGTCGTAAATCGAACCGTTCGGTTTAGCCATAGTCACTAGCTCCCAAAGTCCTGGAGTACCTGTATAAGTCTTCTCTCCGACTATTATATCGTCGTTCTGGAACGATACGCGTGTGTCTCCGATATAAAATTTCCCGTCTTTTTTTGAATTTAGACCGAACGTCGTATCGGTAGACTTTTTATTAGAGGCGTATTGAGACAAGTATTTCGTTGCCACGTCTCCTAATTCTAACATTCTAACGTCTTCTACGGGATCCTCGTAAGCCTCTATCGAGGGATACTGTGGAAGCTGTATGGCTTTTAACGACGAGGGAAGCGCGTTTAGAGCGGCTGCCGAGTTTTCCTTAATAGTTGACAACAAAGCGTTTTGTTCTTTCGATATGGTCGATTGTGAGTCCACGATCGGTTTGTACAACTTTACCAAATCTCGCTGCAGTCCTATATCACCTACTTTCTCGGATAAAAAGTTCTGTTGAATTCTTTTCTTAGTCTTCAGAAACTCTTCGACGATAAAGTCTCTTTTGGCGGGATCGTTAATCTTCAGAAACGACATTTTTAAATAGGTGGTATAATGTTTTAACACGTTTTTGGAATACGCGTTAAAACATTGAAATGAAACGCGATAACGAACGTGAATTTTCACACGTTTTACGTTCTACGTTTTATGTTCTATGTTTCACGTTTTACGTTCTACGTTTTCCTTCGATTTCGCAAACGCGTCCTTCAACGACTCGGCTATAGTTTCTCGATTTTCTGATTTTCTGATTTCTTCTTTCATTTCGTTAAATTTCACGCGTTCGTTTAGAATTAACGAGTATTCCTCATCCGAAATATTACCGTCTTCCAAAGATTTCGAGATGTAGTGACTGATGGCGTTGAGTCTCGCTTCAGCCAATGTTTTAATATTTTCGTGCTTCTCCGCCTTTGGTGTGAGCTTTCTGTTGATCACACGTCCGATCACGCTGAAAACACCCGCTCCAACCGCCAGTGTTTGTAGACCTAACGCGATAGGTGCCACGACTATCGTAGACAGAACCGTGATTGCCGAAGCAGTTGAGCCCAACGCGACTAGAGTCGATATACCGTCTACTACGTTGATAAACCTAACGCCTTTACGATACTTTTTACCTAGAGTCTCTCTTTTTTTGAGTTCCCGCTCGAGCTCTTGTTGAATTTCAGTGATTTTCGAAAGTCGGAAAGCATGGGCGCTTCCATCGATTTTCAGTGGGATCTCCATTCTTTTTATAATAACGCAATATAATTTTTTAAACTGCGATATATTTTTGGTAATTAACGAAACATAGCGAATCGCCTTCGATTATACTAACTACCGAATCCGAGTCGTTTTGAATAGTAATTTCGATGTCTTCTACTTGTCCGATAACGACTCCATCTCGTAGACTGCCGCCGCTCGCTTCGATTTCCTGTCTAAGCGAAACTAAACACGACCCTTTAGTCATTCGAACACCCAGTCCTAGCGCTACTGTAGCTGTTTCTCTAGGTTGAATCGTTATCAGTTGTTGCGCAAAAATCTCCCATCTTAGTCCGCCCAGTTGTCTGCAGGGTGTATGCGTCACTTTTTTCAACGTCCAACGCACCTCTTTCGGTTGGGTTCTAACTTCAACCCGACGAGTGGGTCTCGTTATAAATTTATGGATAGGCCTGTTGAATCCCGACATTTTATTTATACGAGGATTATTTTTAAAGCAACATACCGAGAATCGGAATATTTTGGAATGGTGAATTAGGGCCTAGTAAAAGCCCTCTACCTGTTTTCATATACAACCCGCTACCCGTTTTCATATACAATCCGCTACCCGTTTTCATATACAATCCCGTTCCTATCGTACTGCCTTTCGACCACGGAGATAGATACAACCCATTTCCATCCGGTATTACTTTACAAGCCAGGCCGTCTCTATTAACGTACACTACTCCCGATCCGCTTATTTTATCTACAACTTTCGATGCAGCTGCGGAACCTATACCCGTTAAAGCGCCTTGTGCTAAACTAGGGATTACGCTAGAAAGAAGAAATTTTCCGGCAGTAGCTAGAAATGGTAATATAGCTCCGATAAAACCGCCTTCGACTTTAGCGTTATATATTAATTGCGTTTTACTCATTTTGATCGTCGTGCCCTTTCCGTTCTGACAAGCATTCTTCATTTTATTAATTTGCGCTTTCGTAAAAGCTAACATGTGGTCTCCATCCATATCATCGTGAGATAGTCTAATACTAACGCCATCGCTTCCCGCTTCGAGCGCTCGTTTAATCTTGTCTTTTTGTCCTTCTGAAATATTAACACAGAATTTTGTGTACTGAGTCATTTTATATATAACTAAGATAAACTTTTAATTATCTTCACACTTCTCTAATATGAAACTTGATCGACATCGCTTCCCCTCTAATGTTAATTAGTTTTCCATTTTGGTCGGTAAGTCTCGTTTCCATCGATGAAATCGTATTCATCGTAATGGGGAGATAAATTAAATTAGCTGGGATTTGGATGATCTTATAACCAGGTCCAACGGTAGGAAAAAACGAATATATCACGTTCGTCGTCGATCCATTCGAGTACGAACCCCCGATTATATCGCTAGTTACTCTAAAGCTGTCTATATTCATTATGTTCACGATGTTCTCCGATTCGAAATAACCCTCCGTATATGTCCCGGGAGTGAAACCTAGGACCGTTCTGATCGAGTTGTCTGATGTGAAATCAACCTTATAATTAGGCGCAATGTTTAACACCGCCTTCAACGTATTAGTGTTTGCTTCTAACGTAATGCAATATTCTTCGTTTGAGGTATCGTAATGGCCGTTCTCTTTCATGATTTTCTTCACGTAGTCGTTTATATCCTCGAGTTCATAGGAACCTTCTGGAATATCTACGTCAAACCACGTCACGCCATTGTCCGGCGAATACCTGAAGTTGTTGTTGCTCGCGTCTATGTTAGGAAACACGTAGTAAGTATACAAATCGACTAGAGCCATTTCGTACTTTTTGGTTTTATCTAGTTCGATTACCGGATTGTTCTTCGTTATTATTCGTGCGGTTCTGTCCTTTTCGTTGCCCACTAAAATGTAAAACGACGATTTAGGATTCGTGTTACTCGCAGTCTGTGCTGTGTTCACCTGTATCTTCACGAGGAGGTCTTCCATTTTTACTAGTATATTATATTATTTTAATTCAGAATTTGGAATGTAAAATTCATCTAATCCGCGTCGGTATTTACCGCTGCTCTTTTTGCTCGATAAGTCGATAACTACGAATTGGTGCGGTTGTTTCCACGTCTCCTTGCATAGTTTTTTAAATTCCTCTATAGACATGTCCGTACTTACATGATCGTTGTAGATATGGGTAACGTTCTTCATGTCTTGGAGAAATAAACAAATAAAGTTTGCGTTCTCTCTGATAGTCTGCCTAGGCAATTTAAAATAATTCTGGGCGAGGTACAAATAGTCGACGTTACTATGTCTGCCCCTAATATAATACGTTTCGCATTTGTTCTGCTTTTCTAATTGTAAATCGTCAAAAATCATCAAGTTCTTCTTTTCACAGCTCAACTCTCTCGGATCCGGTACATCGTTCGCGGATTCGTAAAACCTGCATTCGATATCCGACTTGTCTCTTAACTCTTTCGCCATCTCTTCTACAACGCACGCCGGAGAAATATTAAACCTCATTATCTCATCTCGAATGTTAAACAGCTTGATGATCGTTTCTTTTGGTAGTTTTTCTTCGAATGCCTTCTTAAGAATTTTGTACTCTAGCTGAAATAGAGATTTTCCGAATACTTGTAAATTGTTATAATCGAGCCATCCAGGTCTCAAAAGTAAGTTTAACAATAACATCGTCTTACCACATCCCGATTTCCCTACTATTACACCCCTTATACTTTTAGGTAATAGGTTGATATTAAATCTTTTCGATTGTAAATCGTTCCACGTTAAGTCTTTCACTTCCATTTTAAATATATAAAAGTTCTATATTAAAACTGAAATGTATTGCGTAAAGTGTAAAAGACAGACCGAAACAAAAGATATACAAGATGTCGTGGCTAAGAATGGGAGACCCATGCAACGAGGTGTATGCGTTGTATGTGGGAAAACAAAAACTCAATTCGTAAAAGGAACCACTGCGAAAGGCGGAGATGTAGTCGGTTCGTTGAATGCAGCCACTAGTAAGATAAAGTTACCTTGGGCTAAATATCCAGGTGAGATGCATCTTCCAGGTCACTCGTTTACAGGACCCGGGACAAGACTAGATTTGAGACTGAATCCCGACGGCACTCCTAAAGATTGGAGTAACCCCATCAACAGAGTAGATAGCGCGGCTTACCATCATGATTTGGCTTACGATCGACACACTGATACGGCTTCTAGGAATGTTGCCGATAGAGCAATGATTAATGATTTGAATAATATTCCTAATCCTACTATCCGAGAGCGTATGGAGAGAGCGGTAGTTAAACCTATATTGTCTGTTAAATCGAGTCTCGGGTTAGGTTTAAAAAAAGCCCCGACCCGAAATGGACTGATCAATTAGCGGATGAATTGCATAAACCGGTAGTAAAACATTTTAAAAAGAGAAAAGTGTACGTTAGTGGAATAGATGAGATATGGGCTGCTGATTTAGTCGATATGCAAGCCTTCGCTAAAGAAAACGATGGTGTGAAATACCTATTAACCGTTATAGATGTGTTTTCAAAGTACGGATGGATCGTGCCATTGAACGATAAGAGTGGGAAATCTACAGCAAGCGGCTTCGTGAAGATACTCGAGAGTGGGCGAAAGCCTGTTAAATTATGGGTAGATAAGGGGAAAGAGTTTTATAACAAAGACGTTAAGAATTTAGTTGGGTTATACTCTACGAAGAATGAAGAAAAATCTTGCGTTGTCGAGAGATGGAACAGGACGATGAAAGATAAAATGTTTAAGTACTTTACAGCTAATTCGACGAGAAGATATATCGACGTTTTAGACGGAATGGTTAGTAATTACAACAACACTAGACATTCTTCCATTAAAATGACGCCCGCTAGGGCTAGTATGAAAGCGAATGAAAAGACTGTATATATGAATTTATACGGCGAACAGGTCTCAGAGCCTATTGCGCCTAGATTCTCGGTTGGAGATAAAGTCAGAATAACGAAGAAGAAAAACATATTTCAAAAAGGATATACACCTAGATGGACTGAGGAAATGTTCACAATTGCGCAAGTTCAGTATACAAATCCAGCAACTTATAAGATTACTGATTCTAACGGTGAGGAGATACAGGGCTCATTCTATGAACAGGAGCTACAGAAGACGACTCAAGAAATATTTAGGATCGAAAAAGTGATTAGAAAACGTGGGAAGAAATCACTCGTTAAATGGTTAGGATATTCAGACTCGTTCAATTCTTGGGTCGATAATGAAGCATTGATTAATCTATAATCAGAAACTGCAAGAAATTATTCCCAACCAACGTAATTATCGCGATGACTCATAGGCGCGTCATCGATACCGTGGGAATTTCCAATAGTTTCGATGACGTCATATGATGGTGATGTTATGAACCTGGTTATTGGTTGTTTACCCGTGTCTATAGGTTTGTGCATGGCGTGGAGTTTTTAACCTATAGCAAAGGTTAAAAACTGTTTTTGAACCTAGTAGGTGGCGTTTTCAACCTGGTTATTAGTCAAAATCGCCAGATAGCACGGTTCTGTACTACTTATGTAATACGGAGAACTTAGATTCCCGGGTGGTCAAATCGAGCCTCATCTGCTCGGCGAGCGCTGAAAGTGTTGTATAATTGCTACTCCAGTTAGTGTTCCTAAAATAATTTAGGTCAGGATCTGCGTTCATGCCCTCAGCCAGTAGGTTCGTCTCGGCTTCGTAAGGAATCACTACTAATTCA
>OY744605.1:61466739-61471739 GCA_963556255.1 Allolobophora icterica
GTGGCTCACAACAGCAGCGAAATGGAGAAAATGCTATAGGCCCAATAAATACGAAGAATAGGGGATTCGCCGTCATTCACGCAAACCTACATCCTGGTTAATTCTTAAGAATAAGTACTTCAAGGTCAAAAGACAAATCTTTTGACAAGTGATTTTCGTAGGATACATTATGAGCTTTTGAACCAAAAAACTTCAACAGTAAATGAACATTTTATTGATTGACTTTTACTTCACAGATGCCAAGACGAGATCCTTCTCAACAGACTTCATGTGTATGTCAGAGTTCTGGATAATACAACATTTACAGTATTAGGCTATTAGTACATCAGTATATAGACCTATCTCCTAACTGTCTTAAAACGCACTTGTGTAGATATGTTACATAGTCACAGGTACAGCACCTTTGTGAGTTACTTAAAAATGCGCTATATTAAGTTTACTCACACATACATACAGGATATGATGAAAAAGCCTGCACCACATACAACAGTAACGACCTAAGAAAATTCGGAGTGTCATTTTGGCCAGATAAGAATCGCCACTAACATGCAATTTTTGGGGTAAAGGGAGAAATATATTCTGACTGAATCAGACAAAAATTATAATCTTATATGTAATGAGGTGTTCTCTCTATTCTTTATTTTTAAGCACCTATCCGGTGTACAGTAAATGCTACAAAAATAGGCTAGTCTATATCTTAGGACTATTTTAGGACGTGGACTACTCTTCTCCAGCGATTGCTGAATCTGGCCATGTGACATCACAGAATGCACAAAATTCACCCTGCAGTTTCGTCCAACTTGTACAATTATAGCCGCTATTTTTAAGGATTCTGCCTATTTCCTTCGAAGCCTCTGCTCATTGCCTGTTTAGAAGCGATAACATTATAAATTGCGTATCTTCAAGTACCCATCTATCAGATATCATCGTAGAATCTTTTAGGATCTTCAGTCCAATCGTGGTGCAGAAGATATGCATTCGAGTAGCATTATTGACATTTTTCGTGCGGTCTTCTGGATGAAAGGTTCCTATCTTGAGCTGTTTGACATTTCGCTGCACTCTGACTAGACTTGAAACTGAAATGCAATAATCTGAGAAGTCCACTTCTTCAGCTGTTTGTCAGGCTTCTGTGCACACATTATGTCCGGTTTTCTTGTAAATAGGTAATTCTGGCTCAGCCCTGCTTACACCTCCAAACTGACCATCTCAGATTTGACTGCAATTTAACCACATATTGCAAAATGCATAATATGGAAAAATCCAACATTTTTTGCAATATTCTGAGATAAGGTCCATTCTGTGACCCACGCCCATAATGATCATGCACATTGGTTTAACAGTTTTGATATTAATATATAAGTATAACAAGTATGTCAAATACCATGCATCCATATATACATCAAAGTATATCTGTAAAAATACAGTATTTCTGACACGAAGATATTGGTCAGATTTAGAAGTTAACTGATATGAATTTGCAGGCATCTTTAACCGTTAATTCAGCTGAAATTATCATCTCATTACAATAGTAATAATTAAATTTTTCAATCAAACTGGGGAACCGTACAGCTGATAAAATTTCATTTAAGTTAGTGTGTAACGGTTTTAACGATATAACTTAAGTGGGCATCGCAGTTTTTGCGAAACGCTTTTGCTTTCGATGGTTGAGTCACGAAATCCGCAATATCTCAGTAGCATTGCAAATATGGCTGAACATGTAGGGTTTTCCGTGTTATATATCTTGAAATATTATGTGCTCAAAAACTTCAGCCAATAAATGGTCGGCTGGGGACGTTGCTCAGAATTGGTTGGGCAGGAAAGTCCTGATAACGAGTAGACAGAGAGATAAGACAGAGAGATGCACTAGGTTGTGTTGATGGGAAGAACTCAGAGGCGGCGCTACACCAGGGCGCGCCAGGGCAAATACCCTGGTAAAAAAGCCTTTGCCCTGGTCGATGCCCTGTTCAGAATTTGTTCGGCATATTTGTAACACTCTGAGATATAAATTCACTTAATTCACTGAAATGTTAAATTTTGCTTTACAAATGTCAAAAATCGTTCAGCTTCCGAGGGGCTTCGCCCGTATGACCTCCTGACTATAGACAGATATAATAGTGCTGGGGGCGATTTATGGCAAGCGCGGTAGCACGATCATATAAAAATTATGGTCACCATTTAAGCTCGCTATACCGCGCTCTCCATAAAACGCCATCTGCACTGGTTACTTGTATGACTGCCCTGGCTATGCCCTGGTTTTAAAATATGTCTGGCGCCGCCACTGGTCAAGAACTACATCAGTCGTATTGACAAGTGCTAACCTAAGTAATACTGCATAATGGCGCAGTATAATATAGGCATCGAAGTTATACGAATATAAATAACATCGGCTGACATGGTGCCGCTTGATGCTGGCGACCGACCGTCTTTGAGATACACATTGACCGGCAAAGCATTTTGCAGGATCAGTAGGTGTCCGAGTTCTTATAGGAATGTCTGCACAAAACATGCACGTAGGCCATGCATGTACAAGTATATGTATTCATGCATGTATGTTATGAAGACATATATGCTTGTTTTCTATTTTATCTGTATACTAGCTGGATTACCCGGCGTTGCCCGGGGTTATAAGTTTCAGACCACCACCACCACCACCACCACCACCACCACCACAACGACTGCTTGGCAATGTTGGCAGTCGCCCTCTGGCGGCGACTGCTTCGCAGTGTTGGAGGCCCTTGTGGCGTCTGGCGACCTGTGGCGGAGACTGCTTCAGTCTTGTAGACGCCTTGTGGCATCTAGCGACCTCTGCCGTGGAGTGACTGCTTCGCAGTCGCCCTCTGGCGGCGACTGCTTCGCAGTCTTGGAGGCCCTTGTGGCGTCTGGCGACGTCTGGCGGAGACTGCTTCGCAGTCTTGTAGACGCCTTCTGGCGTCTAGCGACCTCTGCCGTGGACTGACTGCTTCGTAGTCGCCCTCTGGCGGCGACTGCTTCGCAGTCTTGGAGGCCCTTGTGGCGTCTGGCGACCTCTGGCGGAGACTGCTTCGCAGTCTTGTAGACGCCTTCTGGCGTCTAGCGACCTCTGCCGTGGACTGACTGCTTCGTAGTCGCCCTCTGGCGGCGACTGCTTCGCAGTCTTGGAGGCCCTTGTGGCGTCTGGCGACCTCTGGCGGAGACTGCTTCGCAGTCTTGTAGACGCCTTCTGGCGTCTAGCGACCTCTGCCGTGGAGTGACTGCTTCGCAGTCGCCCTGTGGCAGCGACTGCTTCGCAGTCTTGGAGGCCCTTGTGGCGTGTGGCGACCTGTGGGGGAGACTGCTTCGCAGTCTTGTATACGCCTTGTGGCATCTAGCGACCTCTGCCGTGGACTGACTGCTTCGCAGTCGCCCTCTGGCGGCGACTGCTTCGCAGTCTTGGAGGCCCTTGTGGCGTCTGGCGACCTGTGGGGACACTGCTTCGCAGTCTCCCGTGGACTGACTGCTTCGTAGTCGAAGAGGGTGAACCGGGCGTTGGCGTCTTAAAGAAAACGCCAGAAATCTAGCCCTCACTGCCGGTCTGTAGTCGACCTCGCCCGTAGTAAAGCAGACTGGCTGTTTGATATACTGTAAATAATTTAGATCTTTGTCTTTGAACATACATGTGTTAAAATTTTGCTGTAAAACGATGAATATACTTCGAATGGATCGTAATTAAATTTTGTGCGAAAGTAAACAACTTATGCGCATTTTTAATGACGTTGGGGAATACCGGCGCCATAAATAGAACCGCGGTGTCGTTATGCACAGTATTAATGACGTTGGGGAATACCGGCGCCATAAATAGAATCGCTTGGCAGTGGAATAGGCGAGGTTTTGCGTGATGAATGGTCGGGTGGGTAGAGTTTTGGGGCATTTTCACCATGGTAGGGGTGAAAACGGGGGACGCGAACCCCTCCACTGGGTGTCCGAAGCCGAGGCCGACACATCAGTGAAGGTTTCGAGTGAAAAGGTGCAAAATTGTAGAAGTTAAGCCCGGTCAAACAGACAGACAGACACACACACACACACACACACACACAGAATTCTCGCTTTATTAATATAGATATATATTATCATTTATGCATTGCATATTGCCGTTGGAAATTTCTACATCATCAGATACAGCTTGCAGAAGTGCGGTCTTCGATGTTCAGGTGCTATATAAAATTTCATTGTTCAGTGTCATTAGGCGTACATTACCGTAGGCGTGAATACAATTATCTCTATTCTGTTCACTTTCCCTGCATTTCGACCTGACGAAGTCATCAGAACCTATACGCCCGACAAGAGGTAACTGACGACGTATACCTCACGAGGTATGCCTAACGAGATACCCTATCCCTCACGAGATATACCGGTACCTAACCAGATATATCTCACTATATACACCTCACGAGATATATATCATCACGAGATATACCTCACGAATATGGTATGTTGACGTTGACGAAGACCATTTCGTAACAACAAGTCAGTTTCTCTTGGGTGTTCGTCGAGACGAATACTCCAAACTTGTTGAAATGCCAATACCACCTGTAGAATCCAGCTGCTTGGAGTCGGCGCAAGATTTCAGAATAGTAGACAAGGTCCTCGATGGTTGACGGTTTTTTTAAAACCTCCCTCGTGTGTGTCTCTAGTCCGAACTGCTTAACGCGTGAAAGCACTGTGCTGTTAAGGACTCGCTCTAGCGTTGTCCATTCGCTGTATTCAACGTCGATTTTCAAGTAGTCTATCATCACCTGTCGAATTAAGATACGATACAATGCAGTGCAGTAACAATTGTATTGTAATGTATTGTATTGTATTGTATTGTATTGTATTGTATTGTATCTAGAAACTCATAAAGATCCTCTCGCAGAGGCGCTCTCAGAAGAGAAGACCCGGGGAAACAGAAATGCCTTCAGGGAACGAGAGACTGATGAGGAAAAGCCAGTCATTAGTTTGGCCCTGAGCAGAGGGAGAAGGTTATTTCAGATCACAATGCTCAC
>OY744605.1:61475151-61490151 GCA_963556255.1 Allolobophora icterica
AATATGCACTGAGGCAAACAGACGATCAAACTGACAGAGGCAGCAAAACAGAGAGATGAACAGAAACACAGACTGACAAGCAGACAGACACGAACTAAACTCGCGTCTACTATTGATTGATTGATTGATTGATTGATGGTGGTTGGTTGGCTTGGTTGGTTGGTTGGTTGGTTGGTTGGTTGGTTGGTTGGTTGTTTGTTTGGTTGGTTGGTTGGTTGGTTGGTTGATTGATTGATTGATTGATTGATTGATTGATTGATTGATTGATTGATTGATTGATTGATTGATTGACTGACTGACTGACTGACTGACTGGTTGGTTGGTTGGTTGGCTGGCTGGCTGGTTGGCTGGCTGGTTGGTTGGTTGGTTGATTGATTGATTGATTGATTGATTGATTGATTGACTGACTGAATGACTGATTGATTGATTGATTGATTGATTGATTGATTGATTGATTGATTGATTGATTGATTATTGATGATTGATTGATTGATTGATTGATCGATTGATTGATACTACTGTTAGAACTGTTCGTAACCTTGATGACATTTCGGTTGGAAGTTCTGTCGAGACAGACGATCACTAAGGCAGAAATCAAGACGATCACAAGGGCAGCGCTGTTTCGTCGTTCGCACGCGACACAACATCGTCGACCTAAACGACAAAAATGTCTGCGATACACTTCTGCAAAGTATAGGAATCGTCGATCAGTTGATTATAGTTACACAATTTGTTTGTCTTTTCACTGAAAGCGGCAATGGTAAAGCGCTCAGCTTGTTCAGTTGTTCAGTGTCATACAGGGCTGAACTTAGGACACATCTGCTTCATCTTTCTTACCCGCTGTATTCTGACTTTTCGTTCCTCTGACCGCCTCTGAATTACTTTTACTGTCAAGAGGCGCTTTATAAATTCCAAAATACGATACAAAAATACAATAGACTGACTTCTCCACTGTTTATAAGTTGTAACTCTTACCACGGTTTCAGGCGAAGTGACCGTTAATCGATGTTTTGTAGTTTGAAACCGTCGTCATTAGAATAGAATATTATAGTCGACGCCGCTTAAGTGCATAGCATCGATCGGGACTGCCTTGTACCTATGCGCTTAACCGACTTGTACACATAAGATGAGTTCGCAGGTACTGTGTAAAATTGGCTAAATCGACTGGTATTTAATAAACAGAGACGGAGTCTACATACTATAATGCCTTCAGTAACCATCCAGTTGAAAGTAAATCTAAGCGTTAAATTAGAACTGTAAGTGCCGAATGCACTGTACAAATAGCCAAAACTTCTTACGACGGCTTAAACTGTAAGTAACTGCAATGATCGGCGTTTGAAAGGGCAGCTTGACGATTCAGTCCGTGAATGACAGACTCCTGTTCGTACAAAGGTTTGTATACGACGATGGACGCCTGTTGTTGTTGTTGTTGTTTATTGAAGTTTGGGGAGCATTCATTGCTATATAGTATATAGGCGCCATGGTATGACTCACGGAACGTCAACTGGTAACAAGGTATACGTCACCAGCTGATGACATGGACCACAGTGCAGCTAAGACAGGCAGACCACTGCACAATTGCACAATTGGAGTTGTTTGCTGTCCATGGGGGAACTGCCTAGGCTGTCAGGATGTTCTAAGCACCCTATGCAACAGAGACACGTTGAAATACACAGAGCAATGCATAACGGGCCTCTAGAATCGAATCGAATTATGCACATATGCGACATGCACGTATACCTGGAGTTGTCTTCCATTGAAATACCCTAAATTAAAACGGGACCCACCAGCTAGCCTCTATGCACTTAAGCGAATTATGCACTTTTCCGCTATGCTGATCAAACAGTGTGTGGTTGACATTGGTTACAGACAATCCAACTTCATTCACCTAGACAGGCCGTACATTCGGAAGATTAAGACAAACCCTTTTTTGAAATGGGAAGCCAGTGACTGATCATTTCACTGGCAAAACCTTTTTTGAGATGGGCAGATGACCGAGTATATGACATCGTCATCAAGATCAGCTGTAGTCTAGGTCTAGGTTATTTAGTATATGAATAGTATGTAAGTCTCATTTTGCAATAAACAAATCAGTTCAATGTATATCTCGATAGCGCATTGGATAACATCTGGCGTAGAGTGCGAGAGGTACAGAGATCGAGTCTCATAGGCGGACATGCTTTGTAGGCTGCAATTTGCGCCGTGTATTACAGGCTGTCTGTTCTGTTAGTAGTTAAGATTTATTGCATAACATGTACATGTACAGCGCAGTGCGTTTAATTAAAGAATAAATATTTATTATTATTATAATATTATTATTATTATTATTATTATTATTATTATTAAAGGTGGACAGCTAGTAACTGGGCACATGGCACTAACAAATACTGCTGCAGTTTTAGTCTAACTTATCAAATAACAATGTAGCAATACAGGTGCGGACCATGTCTAACTTAACTATAGTACACAGAATTCACATCTTGCAATAACAAATCAAATCACGTGTTCATCGATTACAAAGACCCAATCCTTTACAAAAGATAGAGACCGAGCTCATGACACGATCACGACACAATCACCAGCCCCCTCAAAAAATCGAGTGGCACAAGCTCGTCTTGCAGCAAGCAAGTCAAATCATGTGTTTATCAGTTACAGAAACATAGACCCTACTAAAGCTAGAGATCGAGTGGCATAAGAGACTCATGTTGCAATAAGCCGTGTATAGCAATTCCAACTTTAACTTGTAGTTAACTGTAGTCTCATCTTGCAGTAAGCAAATCAAATCATGTGTTTATCAGTTACAGAAACATAGTCCTTACTAAAGATAGAGATAGAGCCCGAGTGGCTTAAGAGACTCATATTGCAGTAAGTCAAACTGATCACGTGAATAGCAATTATAACTTAACTAGTAGCCAACTGTAGACTCATCTTGCTGCATTCCGAACTCGTTGTCATTTTGAATAGCAAATATAGTCACAACTGCCATTTACGATCATTTTCATAGTTTGTGCGTTTGAAATTTGGTTTATGCATGCAGTCTATATGTTTTACTGCTGCATGTGTAACTTGACTTGTTCTTTCTGCCTTCGGCGTAATAAAGTACTCATACGCGGCCATTTGCTTTAAATTTTGTATTCTTCCAGTAAAAAATCCGTTTTGTTTGCAGTTTTTACTTGTAATCGCAATCGTAATCTCGTGATTTCTGCAGCGCCCACAAAAGCAAAGTCGCAGGAACCAGATTAATTATTCACAGGCGCTCAGTCAAACAAAATCCATAGGCAGAGGTCAAGATGCAAGAGGGTCAGGCATCAGACAGCTACGGTGAATGGTATTTAGAATTACAGCGGCGAGGGAGGCAAGTGGAAGAGGAAGAATCAGATTAATATTTGTGAAAGAGCAATGTTTAAGTTTTGAGTGAGAGACCTGTGGAGAGATGGCAAGAGGTGAGGTTTTGATGAGTTCTTAGGGAGGAACTGGTATTTGTCGCAATTCTGGCGGGAGTTTATTCCAGAGAGGAAGAAAAGCTCTATGGCTATGTAGCGATCTGCAAGGCAGGGAACAGTTATCTTGACCACGCAACCTATTCAAACCAGTAGCGATTGGTTACAGTATCTGGGTATACTCAAACATGAAGCCCAGCTCAACAACCTTCACGCATAGCAGTCTGAGAGTGTTCATAAGTGTGACAGCTTCCCCAAATTTCAGCAAGTATATCAAACTGTCATGGACAGAATTCCATCTTGTGGAACATGGAATTTGTAGTTGACGATTAAAGATATCACCAATCTTCCCAGCCGTTCTATCTAGTGAGGCGGAATTCCAGAGGGCTGGACATTTTCTCATTGCAGAAAAATTAAGTATCGAAAAAATGCATTCTTAAATGCAGGTAGACATCACTGCCCATGTTAAACCTAAATGAGTGTGTGACTCGCATTTGTCAAATAAGTAAGAGTAATTTTTCATAAATAATTTATGGTTAATTTACAGTAGGGGGCCTATGTAATTTGAAATTACAAATTACATTGAAAATGTAATTTGCTTACAAATTACAACTTACAATTACCTTGACAAAGAACAACAAATTACCAATTACAATTGTAATTCAAATTACCAATTACAATTGTAATTCAAATTACATAATTTCAATTACATCAATTGAATTACTGCCTGTCCCTGAATATCGAGTATAATAAATTACATAATTTCAATTACATCAATTGAATTACTGCCTTGTCCCTGATTATCGAGTATAATAAACTTTTCCAGTGTGTGTAAAAAATGAAAAAAAATGACAAAAATATTGTTTTACATCGTATCGGATAGGCCTATAATGGATAATTCTATCCACCATATATATATATATATATATATATATATATATATATATATATATATATTTTTATATATATATATATATATATATATATATATATATATATATATATAGGTTTGCCTTGGTTGGCTCACCCAACTTTTAAACACTTCCCGGGCCTCTGGATGTGAGCTGAGGCTCATGAAGGCGTGGGAGACAGTACAAGGAAATGTAATCAGTCATTTATCGCATGTGTCCATTAGTGCTAATCTTCACAGGTATAGAGTCCTAGGGTTGAAAATTCATTCGATTGAAGCACAAACGTTAACGTAAACGCAACTGTAAACCTGGGAGCCCGCAGAAACGTTTACAGGAGGACTGTAAACAGTTCTGATTTCTCTGCATAGCGCACATTCTATATTCACTACTAAATTTAGTAACAGAAAAACTCAAGCCAACAGGATAGTTGCTTACTTTCAAAAAGATATTTTCGCTGCATGGTTCTCATGCAGCGAAAATATCTTTTTGAAAGTAAGCAACTATCCTGTTGGCTTGAGTTTTTCTGTTACTAAATTTAGTAGTGAATATAGAATGTGCGCTATGCAGAGAAATCAGAACTGTACCTCAACACCACAAACGTTGCTGATGCCGGTACCCGAAATGCACTGGTAATCTATCGCCTCTGAAGGTGTCACTGGCATCCCCCGCACCCCTGGTGACGCCACTGGGCGCCATAGAAATCGTCGTCGTCATTATTATTGTTATTATTAAGATCACCTGTCGTTCCTATAGCACGTCGCTACAGGTACAACTAAGTGCAACGGTTCAGAGTGCATGTTATAATCGGTCCAGTGTATAGTCACTCGGGTCCATTCAGTAATAATAATATTTAATAATATTTATTCTTTAATTAAGCGCCTGCAAACGCACTGCGCTGTACAATGTACATGTACAATGTTTGTACATGTGATGCGATAAATCTTTACTACTAACAGAACAGACAGCCTGCAATACACGGCGCAAATTGCAGCCTACAAAGCACGTCCGCCTATGGGACGCGATCTCTGTACCTCTCGCACTCTACGCCAGATATTATCCAATGCGCTATCGAGCCCCACAACTCGTTTCTATAGGTCGCAGGAGTCATAATAGCCACTAGCCACTATAATTACCAATTACAGACACGTTAGATATTGACAATAAATTGTCTGAATTGAATTGAATTGAATTCATCCACCACGCTATCTCCAATCCTATATTGTCCTATCCTATTAGCATATAAATAACAAGTCCGTTAAGTGTAAAAAATCAAACTAGATTTCAACCACAGGTGTGTGTTCCATTAATGTCTCATTTGTGCATGTATATATATATATATATATATATATATATATATATATATATATATATATATATATATATATATATATATATATATAGGCCTAATAAGGGCACATATTCTCTCCGCAAGCAGCTTAAATACTCATTCCTTTATACTCTCAGTCACTACCCGTAACCCTACCCGGACCAGACATCGAATACACCCATAATTAATTTTCCCGTCATGTGGTCGGTGGTGCCAGTCAGTACGCGCTATAATTAATCAATGTCATACTGTTTAACTGATGATCCGGTGACTTTACCTCAATGTGCAACAGTTCCTTTGTATAAGTCGAAATGTCAGAATAACCTAGGCCTATTTTAATTATTAAATATTAATAATCATTCTTAATTTTGTATAGTTTGATTCAAAATCCAGAGAGGGGACTTGCCCCAACTTGCGAGCACCCATGAATGTAAATGTGTCGAACACAGCAGATTAACACCGGGCTATACCAAATCAAGTCTCCAAGAGACAGGGTAATTGGGTCAGGTAATTATTCCAAGGCCACCGAATCTGTCTTAATTACATATTCGGCTTCGAGTGGTTGATACCATTCGTCTTGATTAACATGCTAGTTGTATAATCAGTTTGGCGGTCTCATCCCTCATTGGAGATAATTGAATTATTGAATAAGACAGCCTTGTACCGTTTATGAAGGTGGATACGCAGACATTTTATGTTAAAATGTACACCTGAGGTATTTAAGCCATGTTATAGATACTGGTCGAAGTCTTAAGCGCAGGAACCTATGTTTGAGACTAACCCATGTTGTGCTTTGGTTGACATGCAGAGTCATAAGAACTATGAACGCCTATAAACGTTTATATACGTGCGTAAATCGAGCCGGTGCTGACGGTACTCAAGGGTCCAAGTGTAAGCCGGAGAGTAGCAGGAGAGTAACGGGGAACCATTTCCGAATATGCGGGTGACGGCTAGGCCTACGGATGGAATCCCAACCCAAATCCCTTTGCAGTTGTTCATTCTGTTGGTGCAGAAGATGAACGAAGTTAAGAAACGCCAGATACCGTGTGTTCCACAGTGGCCGTATGGCGGTGCTTTTTGCACTACGAAAGTTTGTTTTGTGACTTTGTTGCGTGGGACTGTAAGACGGTCGTTTCTTCAGTATGACTAAGCAAGGGTCGTGTGGACAGAACCTATGCAAAAGACTCTGTATATAAATCAACCTAAATAAAAAGTTGGGCAATTATCAGTTTTTCTAAACGGATTCTCGACAGTCGCAGAGGTCAAAATAAAAAACTACCATATGATATTACCCAACAGACATTCCATTTTCAGGCTCTGCAATCGACATGGCCGAACATGCACAGAAAATTGTTCATTTACTCAATGCACTGAGTTAACCATCGGCCCTGCAGATCGTCGGCGCAAAACTTCCACCACGTACTAGCCAATCAATTCCTAACGATTGTGTTTCACAATTTCTCACGTTTTCAAGCAACAGGCCAATGTATATATATATATATATATATACATATATATATATATATATATATATATATATATACACAAAAGTATTACGTGTTATGTATGCATACATGTATACATGTATGTTGGTGTACAGTGATTTTTTCTAGAAAAAAAGGTTCCAGACCTGAGCAATTATGGAAGGGCTAAATCGAGGGCGAAAACCGAGAAAACATGGGCGTGGGGTTTGGGGAGGGGGTCACGGTGAGACCCTCCCCAAGACAATTTTTGACGTCACATTAAATTAAAATAACAAAATTATTCTTTTATTAAAATAACTAAATAATTTTTTAATAGCTCCGGCTGAAAAAATAACTGTTTGAGTAGGCCTGTATGCATATGTTTATGTATATCAGTATAATTTCCCCAGAGATGCACACGAGCCTCATTAGTTTGGCCTACCGGGTGTATTTGACACAAGTAATTAAGATCCATTTGTACATGATAAGATAATTATTATATCGTCTACGCACGTGCAGTGGCCAAGATGGAAGGACGAATGAACAAATGAATCGATATCGTCAGGTAGGCCCTACATCCTCAGGGCAACGCCTCCTATGAACGCAACATGGAGATTGAGGGGCCACAAATTAACGACACCGCGATCATCCCACATACGGCTAATAATGGCTAATCCACACAAGCCGTAAATCATTGGCAACTATTAGTCAGTGTGTTTATTCAGGGTGTCGTGCATGTTATTGTCAAGACGGCCGGTAGTTTATTCTCACGTATCGTCGAACAGTGCTAAGAATATATATTTATGCAGCCCATCCCTTTAACCAGTATGAAGCACTCCTCTCAACATCCAATTCTTGCTTGTTCGTAAGTTAGAATCGCATATATTTTAAATACTGCCTACGTCTGCTTGTGTGTGTTTAAGTTAGTCAGAGTCAGTCGTCAGGTGGCCAAGACGGTAGTTCGTAAAGTTGAATTGTTTTCAAAAATTTCACGCTTATCGTGTTTTCTGTTAGGCCTATGTATTTATATCTCAGTTATTTTCTTGTTATTTCGCAAATGAGTCGCAGTTTAAATTCGGTGCGCACGATAACAATTTTTATAAACCTTTCCGATCGTTCGCTAACGTTGTGCGTTCGTTAT
Source organism: Allolobophora icterica (assembly GCA_963556255.1). Lineage (NCBI taxonomy): Eukaryota > Metazoa > Annelida > Clitellata > Crassiclitellata > Lumbricidae > Allolobophora > Allolobophora icterica. Next base: position 61,483,434 of record OY744605.1, read on the forward strand.
AAAGTCAATAAGTCAATAAAGTCTCATCGGCTTGACCTCCCCGGACTCTGACCTGGCACAGGAACGGACAAGGCGGAAATGCCTATTGCGAACTTGATTTGATATAGCACCGGTGAATGGTCTCCCTGACGTGGCTTTTGTGTGGCGCTGGAAATTTCGGAGATTTACATTACAATAATGGCGGATATACATTTAAAGTGACTTGCTGGCAACAAAAATGTAGCCTAATTCATTCAAAAATCGATCCAGTGAATCAGCTATAGAATTTTTCTCAGGGATGCATCAAAGACAGTTCATTAAATGTCATGCTGCAAGCAGCTCTCAGAATTTTTGAACGCCCTACGAATGCGGTCTGTATAGGTTCTATAATATGCAAGCGGTTTCTGGGCACGCAGGCCTAACCTCTGCGCTGCTTCACGTCACATGGGTCCTGCTATGGTTTAAAAGGGGCCGGCCTTTTCGTCCCCAGCGTTGCCGTTCCATTTTCTCAGCAGTCATCGCTCTTCTACCGCTCACGTAGGGAGAAGATGCCGAGAGCAATCCAGGCCCAGCTTCCCACAAAGTCGATGTCAAGAAGAGGACATCGAGACAAGAATCCATTAACGTCGGTAGTTTGAACATCCGGTCAGCCATCTGCTGATCCGCCATCATTCATGAACTGATCAAAGACGAACAGCTTCTAGACATCCTGGTACTGTGCGAGACGTGGATCTGTGGCAATACATTGGACTGCCCCAAGCGCGACATTTCTCCCAAAGGCTTCGCTGTTCTGCCCGTTCACCATCAGTTCGCTTCATTGCTGGTGGTGGCCTTACAATCTGTTCACAGCACTTGCAAGCACTGACGACGATTCGGGGTCAAACAGCTCAGGAGAACTGTGACACTCAATCTGGACTAAGTCTCCTTGCAAGTTGTGGCCTGGAAGACTCTGCTATCATGGAGCATGTCTTCATCAAACTGGACTGTGCAGACGATGTCTTGTTTCTGGCGCAGATAACAGAGGCGCTACTTCTGGTGCTGGAGGTTATGGGCAGGAAGTCCAAGACCTTAAATCTGGAGATCAACTAAAACACGACCAAGTTCAAGATTACCGCAGATTGTCTGCCTTAACAGTCACTGCGGATGATATGCTGAATGTCGTGATGTCTTCGCATTCCTATAGGTAGCCAAACAGTGATAAGTTAGTCCAAGTAACTTGAGGTCTAGCACTGATTTGTAATCGCCAGATCCCATGGCATAATGATCTTCATGAATAAAAACACCCGGCATTCTATTATTGAGCGGAGCACCATGATGTGGGTCTACAAACTTCAAGTGTTTCCGGTACTCCTATACTGTTGTGAGCCTTGGACGAGCGCAGAGGTTCTGAGTAAGAAATATGGAAACCTTCATCGTGCGGAACATCAGCAGGATTCTGTGAATTCCAATATCGACAACGTCATCAATGTGGACTGTGGAGGTATACGGAGGAGAATAGCAACATTACCGATCTCGGCCAGAGACAACACTGCAGACTAAATATCATCGAAGAGAAAATCAGGCAACAGGAGAGTCTTGTGGGCCACAATGAACAAGTTGTCAAGCGATTGGAGACCACGTGGTCGACCCAGGACCACATGTAAGAAGACCAGGGTTAGATCAGCTTGGCGCCGCTGCTTTGACACGACGGTAGCGTGCTTAGCCTGTAATCTATAGCAATTGCATATTCGAGCCTGCAGCCGAGACGTCATCAAACGATCCTGACATAATTATGCCGTTGTCACAAATCAGCATAAACTAAACTGGCAGGTAACCTGAAAGCCATGTGCCACACTTGCCCCCATATCTCGGACCTTTAGATTCGTCCACTGGTATCTCAAGGCAGGAGAGCCGGAAATTCGGGCCTCTCCTACGTTGCACTAGGGACACGGCAGGTTTCCTTTTCCTTGTAAGGCCCAATTTCCAATGGCACACATATACCGTAGGTGAAAACTGACCGGTTATCAACTAGGCCTATAGCCACGCTGCTATCAGAGGTGGACTTTATCTCCGTATAATATTGCATATCAGCTAGATCAGATCTAGGTTATTCGGTGATAAATGTCTTTTATATTGCAAGTAATGCAGCTCAAGCTCACTGAAAATGACCGTTACAGATACTGCGTTCTTTCCAAACTGAACATGCTGCAAGTCACTTTTCAAAATATTGTTTACAATCGCTAACTTTTTTCATTCATCAGTGCCATAAATTTAGATAGTGCAGTGTAATATTCTGTGTCATGTGCTCAGAATTAGGCCTCTATTGCTGTGTTGGACGTTTTTTTTGGTGTTATGCAGCTCTATGTCCTCAAAATAGTCAATTCCTTGTAATAAATAAGCTTATGCCAAAATTACTCATGATCGGTTTACATTATTATCAAAATACACAGATAATTTTCACAGCAGAAGTCCATATGATCTAAATTTAAGATAAGTTGCTACCATCTCGTGAATGAAGCTGACTGACGCTGAAAACGATATTTAATAAGTAGGCCTATAAAGAAATACAACTTGAAGCATTTATCATTTTAACCATTTCTTTTACAATTTTTTACCACGGTAAAATATAATGCGGATCATTTATTATCACGGTAAAATATAGGCTAATTAATGCGGAATTTACCGGTTAAAAAATCCGCCTTTTTCCGTTAAAAAATCATTTCACATCACTAATCCTTATCATTCTGGGCCTGATATTTCTCAGTTGTCTTGTAATTGCGTTGTTATTTCTAAACGACTGAATTACTTTCTCAAGCTCCGTCTCCTTGTCTCAAAATATACGAGTTCTTGCGCCCTCGTCTAAGGATGTAGGCCAGACGATGGAGTAGAGTTACAAACGTATTAACATCTTCGGGTTTCAAGTCACCTAATCAACCAGATAAGCCTATCTCTCGTACATTTTATTCCGGCAAGGCATGAAATATGAGTCCAACACTGCGATAGGCTATGTCCGAAAAGTTCTATTTCTTGGAAGAGACCGAGAATGGCAGTTTTTTTAGAATTGGTAGAGACTGTCGTCACAGAAAACTCGTGAACGTCGCATCGCGTATTTTCGTGTCCTTGTTTTCTAGTTCTGTTGCATATTCATAGTCCCTTTCAGTAACTGGGAAACACTTCCGGTTGGTTACAATCTCTCCTGCACAGTCCATGGGAGCGGGAATAGGATATCAAAGCCACTGTTGCCATATCTAGAATTTATTTTAGTATGTGTACATTAAATTGTCCTAACACTAACTTAGGCCCTACTGCTTGCTGATTCCGTACACCTTACACCATATTGTTAAGATCGCCCGTTGTTAAGACCGCCGCCCAGTTTAATCTGACGTACGGATGCTATAGTGCAGAGCACATATTTACACAGCCCATACCCTTAACCTACAGCATAGAGCACTGCCCTTAACACATGTGCACTAAGAGAGAACGTAGACGGCAGTCGGTGACTAGATGTGACGGAGAGTAGAGGCGTGCACGCTCAGTGCAAATTGAGTTGATTGCGAGTTAGCTTCGTGTTTCTGTTAGACTCGCAAGTCTGTTCGTACATGTCAGCGCCATTTTAATGGTTGAATTTATAATTGGAAATGGAAATTCATGGACTGTGTGTCCTGTTTGAGCTGAGCTGCGCATCGTAATGGGTGATGGGTTGATAGGGCGAGGCCCGATCGTGTGACAGCTTCGAACAAAAGATGAGTCACGGAGACATTTGGAATTGCTGTTATCGCTAGAAGACATTTAGGGGTTGTGAGGCTATTGCTAATAGGCATCTGCCGTTAACCTCTGCGTCCTTGATTCGAATACCCAACTGTAAACAATGAGGTTTGGTAACATGCATCTCTACATAGAGGCCACGATCTTGTATTCGGTAGCACGCTGGGCTTGTAATCCAACGATTTCATGTTAGAGGTTGCTGAGCAGACGCCGTGAACGACCCTGAACAAGTTGCTGCGCACACTATACTCTTGGGCCATGGATTCAGATTACTAACCATACGCGTGCAACAAAGTAAAACATAGGCCCCCCTCCCATAGTAAATAAAATAGAAGTTTTATCTCAGGAGCGTCGTATAACGGTTGATGTATCATTCGCTTGATGAACGTACACGTCCGCAGAAATGAAAAACAGGACAGGAGGTCTTTGTTCGTGAATGGTACCACAGCAAATGTGGATTTGGTATTAGTAGTTCTAAATCGCCATTAGCCGTTAAAACGTTTCCTACTTATACACCAGCTTGTTTCATATCTGGCTGACCCCGGTTCATTTGCTGCCACACCCGAGGTGATCATGGTAGTCCATTTGAACTCCTCTCGGCGCTTCATGGGCGGTCATCCGCTTAGAACGGACTTCCTATAGATCTCCATCTTCTGACCCTGATATTCATTAAATAACGATCGGAAACGGATAATTCATTAAACGCTCGGAAACTGTTCCCTTTCTGCCTGGGAGCACTCCCGATTAAGCATCTTGAAGGAGTGCTATGCAAATTAAATGAACGAACGAACGGATTAATGAATAATTATGTGATGCACTGCCTTTAACTTTGCTAACACTTTCGAAGCTATTTCAGAGCTTCCCATTGAGGCGAGCGATCGATCGACATTGGCCGCTCACCTAGCAAAAGGTCCACGCGTTCTGTTGTCATTAATTACAATCAAGTAGCACGATAAAACTTATTACATCGGCCTACTAGATAAGTACTATATGCAGCTATACGAATACGATACACAAAATACACTATACACAAAAGCTCCCGAGGTCGACCGCGTATCGCGCACCTGCTCAATTCAGCGCGATTAGATTTAAAACCGCCTACTATTTTCAAATGTGATACAGAAATAAAACGAAGGATTGCGATTGGGAAAGCTGCAATGATTGGACTGGAAAAGATATGGAAGGACAAGCATGTGAGCATAGATACAAAAAAAGGCTCGTGAGAGCCCTGGTCTTTCCAACGGTTCTGTATGGTTGTGAGTCGTGGACAATGACAAAGAACATGGAGAAAAAGGTCAACGCATGTGAAATGTGGATATGGAGAAAGATGTTGAGAATATCATGGACAGAGAAAAGGACGAACGAATCAATACGAGTGGAGATTGGTGGAGAATGAAGAGTCATTAAAACAAAAAGCGACAAGATTGAAGCTTGGATTCTTTGGTCATGTTATGCGATCTGATGGGCTAGAAAAGGAAATGATGTTGGCTTGTGGTGAGGGGAAAAAAAGACGGGGTCGACCAAGGAAGAAATGGATGGATGAGATTCACGATGTAACTGGCATGAATCTGGAAGCACTAAGGGACCTGACTTCGAATAGGAAGCAATGGAGAATGTGTGTCGTGGCGATCGCTAGAGCTCCAGGAGTTGACAGCACAAGGTGAACAAGGTGACTATTTTCAAATGGGAAGTTCAGAGCTATTTTCGACAAAAGTGTACATCTAGGGGTAGAGGGCGCCAGTCATCAGTAGGCTTCAACAGAAGTTGACGAAACACTATAGTTGATTTAACACTCGATTTGACTGCATTGGACACGTGATGACATGGTTTTGATTTATTGCAAATGAAAGCGGATGACCTGAACTAAGCCTAGAGACGACCCAGTAGGGCAATAGGATGGGACTATAGTGAAGAAGAAAGAAGAAGAAGAGCAGTCCCTTAAGCTAGCTCTGAGGCAGCCATTGGTATGAAGTGTTAGCGACTTCATTTTCTTAGCCTCGGCATATGAGGGCGGGTGGCCAACCCTTTGCCTCGCCGTCTCATCTTCCCACCGACAGCCTACTGTCAGTGTAGTCATTATAGCTGAGTTGGCTAGGGTGCAGATGGAGCAGAAATCTCGACACAAATTTCTACCCTGGTGGGATTTGAACCCCCGACAGTCCAGCACGCTAACCACTACACTGTCGAGTGCCCCACAATAGTGAAACAGGATGTAAAATGTAACTCGTATCTCGACAGTTCACAGAAACGTGAACTGAACATCAGTTTTCAGGCAGATAATATGAGGATGTGAAATACAAGAAGGACGATCTAGGGCAGCAGGCTGAAAAACGGCGTCACTAATACATCACGAGTTGAAAACAATGTCACTTACATGCGATTGATTGCCTTGAACTATAACCTAATCATATCATGAGGTTCAAAATTATCACGTGTGAAGCAACATCCTGTGTGCGTGCATTGTCAAACATTTGCCAGATGTACGATTTACATCATCAGAGAAAAAGCAGTTTTGACAAATTTCAGGAAAATAGGATTTTTAATCAGAATATTCAGCCATAAACCCATATTGTAAACAATTAATACATAGCCTTGAAAGTGTAACATATTCAATAATAAATGAACATTTAGAAAACAGAAAGTAACCAACCACTTGTTTTTTAGACCGTTCAATGCTGCATTGGTGTGCTTCGATGTAAGGAGCATAAAGTCTTTTCACAGAGCACTTACATGTATGTGTCTCCTTCAATCTCGAGTGCCAAAAGCCAATATCATAGAACGGGTCACACACACGGGTCACACACACACACCTACACACACACACACACACACACACACACACACACACACACGTTTCATATTCCGCCTAAGCTTTAGAGTGTGGCGTCTACAACGCTGTGCAAATACAAAACAACTGCCAGTCATTAATATTAAGCATATTATAATATACAGGCCTACGAGTATCAGTGCATGTCGGGAGATTCAAATGGCCTTC
>OY744605.1:62170151-62240151 GCA_963556255.1 Allolobophora icterica
ATATTTGCACTTCCAGATGCCAGCTTGATGCTGGCAGGCACAGTAACATTAAGCAATGCTAAGCCCGGTTATTAGTTGGATGAGTGACCATCCATGGAATACCATACCACCTGGCATCCACTCAGTCTTCCATCCCTTTGGAGTCGGTAGATGAGCATCAACCAAAGTTAAGAGGTTAAAAAAGTGGTATCTCGCTGTTGCTTGGATTGGGTGTGGATACGTTTGCACTTCGGCCGAATGAATCTTCAACCTCTGGACAGCGTTTCTGAGCAGTCTGAAGATTTTTATTAGGCGTAGATGGTAAACAAGGAGAAAATAAGAAAAGAATTGTTGAAGGAATTCAGCCCAAAACAATTGGATATATGTATGATATCAAACAAGTCTAAAGCTAAACCTACTGCACACATATCAGACAGCAGATCTGAAGAAACTGACTTACCTGTTCTATTCTGCAGGTAACATTGCATTCGTGCCATCCAGAAGTTTCTCTGAAATCCTAAAATATTCAATGAAAATTACGAAATAACTAGGTAAAACAATAATTTAATATACACTGTATAGTAAGTCTCCAGGTGCATATATTACGTGCATACTGTAAACTGATGCAAATAGAATTTGTAAGACACAGAATTTGTTCCCAAGTACCTGAAACGATTGCTACTCATAAGGCAGCAATCCCAGTTGCTGTATTGTTATGCACTGTGATGCTTATGCTTCAGCCGACATAGGATTACAACCTTACAACAATGCTTACAATTTTCAAAGAACAGTGTGATGTGATCATGCTGTAAATTAATCAATGTCATAGGATCACATGACAAATAATAAATGCGATGGAAACACATGATAAATGAATCCATGTGAAGAGATCACATGAAAAATGAATCAATGTGATGGGATCACATGATAAATGAATCAAATGTGAGGGAATCACATCATATCTAAACAAAAAGTAAGTCCAGTAAGAGCTGTTCAACTTTAGTTGAGGTAGGCCTAAGGTAAAGTAAGATAATGTGAGGCACGACAATGTAAGGTAATCTAAGGTAAGGCAATAATTCAATCAACAGTGTTCAAAGTGCTTCTAAAGGTATCACAGTTCTGATCGTGAAAGAAGGCACAGATGACATGAGAGGTCATGAGTTTCAAGGGTAGGCCCTACCGCAACAACCCGCAGTTCATCATAACTTCGGTTACCATTTTGAAATGACATTTTAATATGCTAAAGGAACTGTCATGAACTGGGGAAACATAGCGACAACTCCAGTTGCTCTTGTTAGTTTTGGGGTGGGTACCCGAGGTTCGGTTTGAGAGTAATGGCTCCATGGCTTGCAACTAAAAAACTGCGCATAACAATTATAGAATACAGGATAGGCCACATTTCTCATAACGATTCACACCAACACGCAGTATAGGATTTGAACCCAGATGCGAGGAAAGGCGAACAGATTTGCAAAAAATCCTTAGATCAACCCTTTCCACTGGTAAATGCACTGGGTCATAACATGCTAACTGTTACCAGCGCTGTGACGCAGTACTTCGAGCGTTGCTGCCACAAAGGTCACAGCGGACTAATAGCGCAGATGACGGCAAAACCTGCAAACAATTAAGAGATATTAGGACTTGGCTAAACGGAGTCGTGAAAGCTTTCCGAATACCGACAGTCGTGACATTCATTCATGTGTTTGTGCAAGGAGTCGTTCGCACATGTGCTGGCCATCGAAGAGGAATTTTTCTTAAAGCAACGAAAGATGGGAGCCATTAGTACCCCGATACCCCGACCATTAGCCCGATGCGTGCATAGCTTAGGCTTCCGAGAAGAAATTTCGCATTAAGGCCCCGTAACACAAGCAAATTTTCAAACACCGGCCGCGTTTACACACGTTTATTACCTGAAGCTGTTTATCTGTCCACGGTTTATCGGGTAGATTATGTATGTGCGTCTGTACGTCTCGCTGGATGTCTTTCTCTGTCTTCCTGTCTCTCGAGATCTCTCGGTATTCTCAGTCTCTACCAGTACCTAGCCCCGCCTTCTGCCTTCTCTATCTGTCTTGGTCAGTCACATCATTTCTCTCTCTTCCCTACCATTCTGTCTGAGGGTATGCCTGCTTATCCGTCCACTGGTCCTTCGTCTGCCATAATGTTTGTCCCTGTCTGTCTCTCTCTCGATCTGTCTTTCTGTATGTCAGTTCCTATCTGTCTATTTGTTTCTTTCTATGTCTGTCGATCTGTTTATGTGTACATGTCTGCCTGCCAATCAGTCTGTCCGTCCACTCATCTTTTAGTCCGTTCGCCCATCCATCCATCCATCCATCCATCCATCCATCCATCCGCCTGTTTGCCTGTCTGTTTGCCTGTCTGTCTGCCTGTCTGTCTGTCTGTCTCTTTCTCTGCAGTAGCATGACTTATCTCAAGTTGATGTCAATGACGCTACAGCTGTCCATCGACACATGTGGCAGCTAACTAGACGATCCACTTAACAATGATTCCTGTTCAGCCCTCATCACCTGCTCCTCCAGTCTTCCTCTTTTCCCATAACCAACAGCTCCGGCTAAATTAATCCCAACATAAGCCGATCTCACACTTATAATTGTGGTGCCTAAGTGCTAACACTTTGCTCCGCCTTTCACCTCAACATCTGGACTTCCAAATCATTAAGCTGCGTGTGAAATTGACATCTAACCTAATCTAATGACTTCTATAACGCCGCCGTCATCACACAGCAGCACGAGGCTTCCAGTGAAAGAACAAAAATCTTTTGGAGAAGCCTGGATAAGTAAAGCTTTGTAATTCGTATGGAAGGATTGTCCTGGCTGGTGCGTTACTGCTGTTAAAGTAAACGTAAATTAAAGGTACACACTTGTTTGCAAGCCTTTAAAGAAACATTTCAGAAGTTGAACTATTTCTTGCTGAAGCAAACATGACCATAGCAATTCATCAGCAGACCACGTTTTAAACCTTCATATACTGACCCTGCAGGAATTATGGACTAACTTGTGTCCATTACCCCTCTCTAAATCCGCCAATGCGGAGGTGCAGAATGGATATACATGCCTCACTACTTAGTCTACTTCACCCAAGGATTAATTTTTCTAGAACTTGAACCAGCAACAGTTCTGGGCTATGATTAATTTAGGGTGGCAAGGAGCATCTTCAAAGGATCCCAGAAGACATTTTAAAATGTCCACGTATATTCATATTTCATACATACATGGATACATACATACAAACATATGTACCTACGCACAGTGTGGACTCATTAATGTGAAGTCATCGGGAGACATGCCTTACATCTTTACAAAACAGTGTGTTAACTGGACCATGGGTGAAAAGGGATAATGATGAAATAGTCTGAAACAGGGCAAGGCGAGTGCTGAAACACTATTTCCTCTGCTCTCGTCAAACTGTTTAAGCGCGCCCCTGTGCATGCCAACAGAGAGTTACAACGACACCTGCCGATTGGTCAAACTGTAGACGAGGTTCCCCCTCACAAGTACCAACTGAGGGCGACAGACTACAGTTACATCGATCACGCAGTTATGCAGACGCAGTCTACCCATTCAATGCAAACTCGCCCGAATTTCGGTAAAATAGGAGCTAGAGCTCAGCTTGGTGCCCCATTTCAAAGGACAAGGCTCAAATCTGGTATCAGCAGACATAACACCACTTCATGTTAACCAAAACAGCGTATTATCCAGGAGCGCATTATTGAGTCCACACTGTACATATATGCATAAATGACATACTTACTTACTTTATATGCATGTACCATTATGTATCTAGTTACTTGCAAAGCGCTCTCTAAGAACCTCACAAAAAGCGTTAACCTACCTACATACAAATAAGCATGCATACATAAGTACATGCATACATACACATCCATGCATTCATACAAGCATATATACATATATACAAGCATGCATAGATATATACATACACACATACTTACATACAACTTATCTACATACAAATATGCATATGTATATGTACACATACACAAACACATCCACGCATACATACATATACATATACAATACATGCACACATACATACTCATATACATCGAATGCAATTAATGACACTAAAAACGTTTTAATTTGATGTCCATATTTATAGTTAAACAAAATGATGCATTCGACTGAACAACGTTGCTAGGGAGGAACGCAATGCTTGTTCAACTTATACTAAAAAGTATCTTGGAAAAGTCTCTTTAAGGCAATACATGAACGTTAAGATACACATTAACAAGATGTATATACAGAGCAAGCCTAAATGAACAGATGTGATATGATCAGATCAAAGACGATGCAAAAGCATGTTTTGAACATCCAAAAGTACTGTCAAATGTGTAAGTTAAACACGCCTGCCCTGTTGCCATTGCTCTGCGGCCGATTTGCATTTCCATCTGTGCAATTCAATCAGTTCTACATCATTGAAGGCCTTCTCCAGGTATTGGAATAAATAGGTTTATGTATAGAAAATTACCTACCATCCTTTAGCCAACCTCCTTTCAACAGCTTTACAATTAATAGAAGTGACATTGACTCCATTCTGAACTCAGTGAATTTACCATATGTTCTAGTAAAACTTGGTTAAAGAATTTACCATATACAGTAAAACTGTATCATACAGTGGAACTTGGTAAGTGATATATACACATACAATAAATGATTTTACCATAAATTGAAACTGATAAATGAATTTACTATTTATCAAAACCTAGTAAAGGAATTTTACCATTACAGTAAACCTAGAGAACAGGATTTAATAATGAACTTTTCACATACGGCTTACAAGCACTTGCTAAACAACTTTGTTATAGTACCAGGGCTGATAAATTAATTTACCTCTACAGTGAAACCAAGGAATTTTCATAAATGAATTGGTACCACAAAAAGATTGCTTTTAACAAAAATGTTTTGGAGAATGTGCTGTAAGGAATATAGCTGTAAGGAATATAGCTGTAAGGTATATACCGGTAGCTATAAGAAATATAACGCTAAGGAAGATCCACATCTCACTTTACACCTCACACCAGATCAAGCTGAATATTCTAATAACTCCACTGATCCTGTCACAAAATACCTGGTGCAGGTACTGATAGAAGAGCAGATGTGGTCAGTGGACCATAACTGATTGGAAGAGGTAGAAGAAAAGGCAAGTGGCGGGACTGACCAGAGTTATAGAGATGATAGGATGCCTACAGAAGACAGAAGACGGATATCATGGGTGAAGAAAGTCGAATTGATGTAATAATAATAATAATAATTGTTTATTAAATTCAAACTGACAAGTACGCAGTAAGATTACATGATATAGTAGTAATAGATGACAATAAGTTTAACAGGAGTCGAATTTAACATGCGGCAGCCTGCAAGGCGCTCATCTGTCCTACTGCTCATTTTACAGTTGCCCCCTAGGGAGTGTCGGGAGTGAAAAGGCTGAGTCAACCTTTATGGGGCTAGCGGGTATCGAACCAACATCCTTCTGATCTTCGTGCCAGCCATCTCCCCGTGAAGTTGAACAGAAGCTTGAGGAGTGTACAGTTAAGCATTTTCAGCTAATAAACCACAATTGAAACAACTCTGTCTTAATTGCAGACACCATTTTTTTATAAGTCCAAAGACAGTTACAATCAGTGAAATAATATCGTTGAAAATCACCTAAACACCTAAATTGCAGACAGGAGAATTAGTGAATGTGTAGGAGAAGTAGTGAATATGCAAGTCGATGCAAAGTCCTGATTTAGGGAAACAGATGGATTAGGTATTTTCGTGAGCTGGTCACTCAGGCCCTTAAGTATAAATACAGTTTTTGATGTTCAAGCACAGGAGATTGGATGTCATCCAACAGAAGATTTGGGCAACCCGATGAACACAATCTAAAGCATCACTGAAACAGTAGGAGAGAAAGTGACAAATAGTTGGGTGTCATCGGCATAAAGGTCAAGGTCAACTGAGAATGCTTTATTCATTGAGCAGAGTAGGATAGTGAAAAGAGTGAACAACAACACAACATTCTGGAACTCTGCAACTCAGAGGTCATGATTTGGATGAGGCTTCCAATACTGTAATGAAGATGAGCAGGAGGAGTCAAAGGACTGTATCCAGACAAGAACAGTGTCAGTAAAACCAAACCAGGTTGAAAGTCTCTTGAACTGGATGTTGTGATAAACTGTTTGAAGACCTGGAGATAGGAATTGTGCCAAGGATTGTTAGAATGAGAGCAAGATTTGGTGATAATGGGAGCATGTTTGTTCATGGTGGAAGGAGTGGTGCTGCAGGGAGAGAAAAGGTCATCAAGGGAGGAGGAGGGATTTAAAAGGAGGTCTGAACAGCTAGGAGAAATCTTCTATGAAGGCTTCAATGTTTATTGAACTAATGTCAGAAAAAAATGAAAGACACGATCAGTACGTGGAGTAGGTAGTCCTAAGGATATTAAGGCCTGTGAAGATGGAATAATGTATCAAAATCTGATTATAAAGCCAGCCGAAAGGAGAACACTGGCACAGTATTTAAACCCAAGCTCACACAAAAGAGGCAACTTTCACCCCATTACGCCCCGAAACTACTTTATTGGAATGTAATTCACAAGACATCAGCTGCTGATGTTTGATAAGCCCTTCAGCCAACAAATCTGAAAACCAGGCCATAAGTGAGACAAAATTCTAACACAGAACATAAGACAAAGATACGAGAAAAGATATCTAAAGACAGGATAAATGAAAGACGCAAGGGCAGACAGCAAGACGAAGGGATCCACACCCGATCGGCTTATTAAGCGGAACAGATATATACTCTAGATGTTGGCGAATTTCACGTTTCACCCATGTGTATAAATACTTTTGTCTATTGGGCAAATCTGTGGCATAATGTAAATAATGTAGACTACGCTGTACCATTATCGGTTTTAAGATATCCGCAAAGACAACAAAACACAATGGAAGCCGGAAAAGTGATGGCATGAGCCACATGTTGAAACTGGAACCGCAAGGACTTCCTACAGAACCACTCGCCCTGCCGGCGGCCGGGCCAGATCAAACATCCTTACCACCGATATATGTTATTACGCATGAGAACCAATACCGGTAGCCAAAATGCCAGAACTTCGGAGTATAAAATGCCATAATGCCGCCTATCGCGAGCACTTTAAAACTAGAAGTACGTCTGTTGTGTCTTTCAAATGGGACGGAATTTCAACACTGCATCCCTGGTTTTAAACCTGCTGCATCATGTCAAACAGACTAATCTAATCTAATCTAAGGTTCTGTTATCTCTCGATAGGCTGGGCTGGACTGGGATGGAACAACTCTGCGTAAATACTATAAATACTCTTCAGGAAAGAGCGAATGAATTAAGGAAGGAGTCCTGTAGCGACATCAGCATAATGCCTAAGGCATCAATTGGTGGTCGCTTCAAGTGAAACCATTGTCAAAAATTGTAATCTACTTAAGAAATCTCACAGAGTAGTAAACAAATACTTACACAGCAGAAAGGTTCTTTAAAAACATTATGTAAATGCCCAGATGAACAGAGACACACACATATGCACACACACATATGCACACACACATATGCACACACACACACACACACACACACACACACACACACACACACACACACACACACACACACACACACACACACACACACACACACACACACACACACACACACACACACACACACACACACACACACACACACACACACACACACACACACACACACACACACACACACACACACACACACACACACACACACACACACACACACACACACACACACACACACACACACACACACACACATGCGCGCACGCGCACGCACATACATATATTATATATATATTATATGTATAAACATGTACATATATACACATACATATATAGATATACACGTACATATTATACATGGTAACTACCACAACATTGTGATGTATGAATCAGTATCACATATGGAAGATTCAGAAAATGCATTCTCTGACATTTTCACATCTTTTCAAATACAACAGATTCAAAACCAGTTCCCTGAGGCGAAAAACTGCTTCAATCACTACATGGCAGACAATGCCCATTCAACATTCCATGCCCCACAAAAACTTACTCACCAGAAATATACCATATCACCTCAAATGAACTACCACTCTTCCAATGCAATAGACCATAACTTACATGAACTACCTTTCTACCAATATACTACACCATATCTTCTTTCCAATCAACTCCACCATACATTACATGAACTACCTCTCTTCCGATCTACTACCTTACATGAACTACCTCTGTTCCAATCTACGGTACACCACCATACCTTACATGAACTACCTCACTACCACTCTACTCCATCACACATTACATGAACTACCTCTCCTCCAATATACTCCACCATACCTTACATTAACTACCTTTCTATCAATATACTCCACCATACCTTACATAAACCACTTCTCTTCTAATCTGCTCCAACATACGTTACATTAACTACCTCTCTACCAATCTACTCCACCATACAGTACATGAACTACCTCTCCTCCAATATACTCCGCCATACCTTACATTAACTACCTCTATTATTATTATTATTACAAACATTTTTAACGCGCGCAAAGTCACACAGAAATGCGAATCTGAGGCGCGGTTAGTCAGCCGCCAGGTGAAGAGCAATTAGATATCCATATGTTTGAAAGCCAGTGAGAAGTAATGAGTTTTGAGGCATTTCTCTACCAATCTACTCCATCATACATTACATGAACTACCTCTCATCCAATATACTTCACCATACCTTACATTAACTACCTTTCTACCAATATACTCCACCATACCCTACACAAACTATTTCTCTTCCAATCTACTTGACCATACCTTACATGAACTACCTCTCTACCAATATACACCACCATACCGTATTTACATGAACTCTAACTCTTCAATGCACTTGATCATAGCTCATTCCAGCTTGCAGCAGCAACCTATTACAGTTTCCAGTCACAAGGCATAAATGAATAAGCGAATATCAAAATATCCATTGGCAAGTTAGGAAGAAAGTCCAAATGGCTCATGAAATTAACATTGCCTCTTCTGTCTCAGATTTCTCTCCACCGTTCTCCAAATGGCTTCCTAACTGCCAAGACAGCTGCTCGCTCGTTCGCCAGGGGCTTGACTTAGCCTCTGCAATCCAAGACACATAACTTGCACTGGTACTGCACTACATAAGGGCGAGGTAGGGAAAGCGTTCGAAAAGGAGGTAATGGGCGGTTACTGGAAACAACCCAACTCACACCAGGTAAAATCATGATGCAGGTGGACAGGACGACCAACTACAAACCGAACAACGAGAAGGTGAGATCACAGTTCCCATCATTCTTCCCCAGTGGACCAGTTCCTCAGCTGTGTCACTGATGCTCAGGTGGGCCGATAGCAGATGGACGTGTAGATCAATCAGGGTCTGAGGTGGAGCCAACAATGCAAAAAATCAGCCAGCAAGGCAATGTCACTTCTTGGTATGATAAAAAGGAGTTTTAAACAGATAGATATTGACAGCTTCAAGATCATGTATCCAAGTGTGTAACCCTTACTACAAAATAGACACTTAATGTCAGGAAAAAATACAAAAGAGAGCTTCTAAACTCATCAAATGCCTAGCTAGGATGCCGCATGAAAAAAGACTTCAAAAGCAAGGTCTTTTTTCTTTGGAACAACAAAGAATGAGAGGTGATCTTATTGCAACCTACACAAATCTACATGGACTCATAAAAATAAAAAAAATGAACACACCTTTGTATCAATTTGCAAAGGCAGAGGCTAGAAATTTAAGATGATACAATCAGAAACTGTATCATAAGAGGTTGCGATTAGACATAAAAAATTTCTTTTTCAGCCAGAGGATTGTGGATCAGTGGAACTGGCTTCCACAGAAAGTAGTATCTGCACCATCAGCACCAAGCTTGAACACTTTCAAACAAAAACTAGACAGATGGAATGAAATAGACACTAAAAGCTCATATATCTTACCTAGCCCATTATTCTAACTGTAACTGTACTGAAGGAGTTTTATAGCATCCCACTAGCACCTCTCGAACATGATCACAAGCCCAGTGTATGAGTGGGTGTATAAATAAATGAGTAAGCAAGTGAGTGAGCGAGGCAGTGAGTGAAAGCTGAATAACACCATTAAGTGAACAAGCAATCACACATGTGAATGACGGAGTGAGTGAACGATTGAATTGAATAAATTGAGATGGCATAAGCAAGCGTGAGATAGCATAAGTGAGTAAGCAAGTGAGTGTGAATAAGGCAATAAGGCCAGAACTCTTGAGTGTGTGATCTTCACCCTCCCCCTCCCCTCCCTTGGAGAATAGACTCTAGGGTCTGTAAATATGTTGTCCTCGGCGTGGATAAAAGAAAAGGCTGATAATCGATAAACAAAGCAAAGCAAACATCGGGGAAAATTAACAACTGCCCGGACAACAATCAGGAGAGACAAAAGCTGGCTGGAGTGGATCAGAGATACACCATTAAACCGGATTAAGCACCGTAAATGCCGAAGGTTAATGGAACCAGAGGGTGCTAGAGGCACAGGCAAGGCCACTTCCAGGGCGATGGGAAGGGAGGTAAGAGAAGAGGCCGAGCGTAGATCAAGATAGGCAGACTTACGGAAGGAGGGACTCTTACATGTAAGCCGCAGAATAAAGGCAAATTGATACAAAGGTGGGCACTTCGGAATTTGAGATGGCAAGGCCCATAAGTTAATCATGAAACATCAGAGTCCAGCATGTATAGCATTCCACACCAGCAAGCATGCACAGACAGACATACAGACTGACAAAGCACGGACAGGCACATAGGCCCATAGAAATTTTGACAGAAAACAGACATACAGACAGACACACACGGACACACACAGACAGACAGACAGTGAAAAGGAGTAAACACATACAGGCATACACACAAACATGCACATGCACAGACAGACATACACAAAGACAGATAGACTGACAGAAAGATGGTTGGAAGCGGCGGATTTACTTCTAGACTTTCACTACACACTTGCATTACAAGACTAGAGCTTTCCCCGTCAGCCCCTCTCCCCTTTCCAGCCAGCTGCTTCTTCCCTTCGCAGCTACTACGGATGCCGCCGCCGCTGCTGCTATCCTATATCACGTTCATGACAATGCGTGGATAATTTATGGGACCAGTTGATCGGCTCCGAAATGAACGAATCCGGTCATGGGAACTTGAAAGCGCCGGCCGCAATTCGGCCAGTTGTAAGAGAAACTCAAACTGTAATTTACTACCGAACACAAAGAAGTTACCTATAGCCCTCTCTATCTACCTACCATATCTCTATCTCGCTATCTCTATCTCTGTCTCTCTGTCTGTCTCTCTCTGCAGCAATAAATACTCAACAGTAACAAAGAAACCCATTCAGAACTATCTCCACTTTAACAAAGAAAATGCTAATTATACCCAGTCAGAGCAAAGAAAGTGCTAGTTATATGATATTTAGGTCTGTTCATAGCAATCTCTTCCTTCACAAAGAAAGTCATAGTTACTGCAACACAGATGATGCTACTTATATATACCTTCATAGCAGTCGCAACTTTAACGGAAAAAGTTATACTTTTTAAAATTTTATTTTATTTATTTGTGGCAATCTCAACACCGATAAAGAAAATGCTTTTGCTGGCAGTTCACAGCAGACTCATTGTTCACACTAGTGCATATTTTGAAACAGAACATGCTAATTAGAATCCAGGGCAGTTTCACCTTTACAAAGAAAGTGCTTAGCAAAGCCAACTAAGAAGAAGAAAAGAGCAGTACTGAAAGCACAAAAGTATGAAGAGATTGCAACTTCATTTTCTTAGCCCCGACGTGTTAAGTACGGTGGCCAGTCCAGTCCAGTCCTCTCCCTCATCAACAGATCTTCCCACCAACAGTGTATGATCAGTGTACTTATTTTATAGCCGAGTTTGCAAGGGTTGCAAGTTCAGCATAAACCTAAAACTACGAAGAATTGTATTTGAACCTCCAACCTCTGGTTTGATAGTCCAGTCCACTAACCACTAGACTGTCACACCTGTAAACAACCTGGCAAATGATCGTCTAAGAAAAGAGAGGTAAAATTAAAGATTCCATTCTTTTGTGAAAACTTCAGAAATTGATCAACTATTCATCCATATGAAACAGCAAAAACATAAGCAACTCTGCAAACTGTAAGACGTGGTTAAACATTGGATACTTTGTTTCAGCAAAAGATCTCAAAATGCAAACTCAAATGAATACCGTGTAATGCATTACAAACATAATGATCATACATCAATAAAGCTAACTCAATCAATTGTCATATAACCAAATATGAACTAGAACAATGACACTAATGTCCAGTGACTCAGACAAGGTGATCTTCATACTCAAACTCACCATTTCGAAGGCATAACTTACACCTATAGTGACTATATTCCAAGAAGACAAAGTAAAAGTGTTGTAACCTCAATGGATGTGTTGTAAATTCTCTCTCAATACCAGTCCTCACAGGTGTCATTAAGAGATTAAAGATCCTACGGCCGTGATGCACACGTGACAACAGTAACCAGGCAAATGTTCTGTACATGTTACATGGCTACACAGTGAACCATCAATTGCACCAGGATTTGAATTAGGCCAGAAGAGGTAAAAGGCAATCAGACTACAAACCATAATGAGAATATACATATATATATACTGTGAACGGAAAAAACCAGACCTCTCTTATTACTACGATAATTTTTGTAATAATTTGCATATTTTAATAAAACGTGGTGAAACTTCAGTTTAAAGAATATGAATCATATACGGTAACTATTATTTTTTAGTTATAATGTGTGTTCAAAATGTCCTCCTTGGCCTCAACACATGCACATAGATGCGCTCGCCACTGACTAATTTCTGAATCGATTACAGCTTGATCAGATCATCAGATGTTTTATTACAAATGACGTCACGGACAAGTCAATTTTTAACTGCTTTAGCGCATTATTATCTGAGATTATAGTTTGGAATAAAATAGTTTTAGGCTCAATAACATTTTCAATATTCGGTGTTTATTTCCCTATTTATTGTAGAGGTCTGTTTTTTTCCGTTCACAGTGTACATATATTAAACAACATAATAACCGTTGTACGTCTGTCTGTCTGTCTGTCTGTCTGTCTGTCTGTCTGTCTGTCCGTCCCGTAACAAACACTATTGTGACGTCACTATACTGCCGCCTTGGCGACGGTTGTCTTGACGACGGCTATAGGCCTATAATATGACGTTATTGTTATCACTGCAATAATAATTGTTTTTTATATACCGTGATTTTTCACGGGTTACAGCTAGTATATACATACATACATACATACATACATACATACATACATACATACATACATACATACATACATACATATATATTATCTATATGACTTTCTTGGAAAGGGAGTTAGGAAGCCAATATGAACTTGGAAAATGACCAATAAGACAGGATTTGAATTCTGACATGAAGAGCTGAAAGGCAGTCATACCAAGGTCATGTGAGTGTATACCACTTTCTTGGAAGGGGAAGTGGGAAACTCATTTGAACTTAACAGATGACCACTATGACAGCTGTGGTTGTTATTGTCGATGTTATTGTTATGTACGGTATGTCTTATTTCCTTAACACCTGTTGTCCTCTTACAAAGTAGGTGTCTTTAAAATCTGCTCCGATTATACTCAGAGTTATCCCGAACAACCAAAGTACCTAGTTTACTTGAGTACACTCAATTCACACTGGGAGCAGACTTAAAGCACACCCTATTAAGTGCACCAAGTGTACTTTGAATATTCTTGGAGTGTCTAAAACACAATCACTTGTGCTCCTTAGGCACTCAGTATATGCTCAACCAAACTTGAAGCACATGAGAATGACACCCTCAGAATCTTTGTTGCATAAAGCCAAGGAAACTTGCCAAAAAATATACCCTCTATTCATATATTGTCATAGACATGTTCTTAGCAACTGTTGGAACAGTGGAGGGTTGTACCCACATATACATTCCACCATGTGTACTTGACTTAAGGAGGCACTCATGTCGATGCTAGACTTGAAAATTGTGATCCATGTTGATTTCACACGATGGGCCCAGGATTCAAACCCAGGTCACAGAGTTAAAAGCCAACAATTAAGCTCTCAGCCAATGTGAATCTACTATGTTCTACTCTCATCTCACAGACGTTATATGTTATTAAGAAAGACTTAACTTTTGTTTGTTGCTTGTAGTAATTACAAAAGAACAGTCCATACAATGTAAAATTCTTATATAATCGAACTTAAATTTGTTGAAATATTTTTCATTTTAAGAATGCCTGAAACTTCTAACAACTCTAAATTCAACTTCTCAACCACAGCTAGCACCTGTGGGAGGTTCTTAAGAGGCATTAATAAATAGCTAGATACATAAATATTACATATATACACATAAAGCACATCATCTGTTGTATTAGATATATATTAAAGGTGCTATATAGTTTCTGATACATACATAAAAAATTATACATACACACATGTGTGTGTGTGCACATACATGTGTGTGTGTGCATATGTATGCATGCATACATACATACATATACAAAATTATACATACACACATACATGCAATGCATGTATGTGTGTAGGTATATATGTATGTATGTATGCATGCATACATATATGACGTTTCTTATACAAACATTCAATTCAATTCAATTCAATCAATCATACATACATACATACATACATACATACATGCATATATCTGCACACACATATATGTGCTATATTCTTATACATACATACATATACATACATACATACATACATAATGTCATACATACATACATACATACATACACACATACATACATACATACGTACATGTGTACACACATATGCACGCACATACATATGTAGGTACACATTATATAGAGTCCTTGGTGTTTTCGAGCATTTCAATTTTTGAACATTTGGTAGCTAGGGCGCAGTCGGTGGGCGACGGACGCACGGTCGACGGCTAATCTAAGTCGCACATGGAACATCTCAGGCGAGGAGTTCGTTGGATGTGCACGCCGCTTTCGGTCCACATAATTAGCGCAGCAACGGAGGATGATATCTATACCACACGCAGTCAAGAAGCGGCACAAGATGGATTGGCATTTCCAGGTACATGTCTACTGCTTGCCCAGGTGTTACTACGAATAAAAGACAGGAACATGTGCACATCACATCAACTTTTCTGTGCAGCACACACGGGCGCACGAACGCCTACAAACACGCATCGGCCAACACACACAGACACACACGGGCGAACACACAAACACGCACGCACGCACACGAACACACGCACGTACGGATGCGGCTGGCGTTCAACCTTTTCCGAAGTCCGTTATTTACAATAAGTCTGGCGATTGGACGGCAATCTTCTGTGAGAATTGGAAATAACAGTGACCCGGGATATGGGAATGTTGCACCGAGTATGCAAACATTCTTAGAGGACGCAAACGTTGCTGGCTGCTCCTCCTCTTTACGTGCCTTGCGCTGAATTGATTCACGGCTCTCAAAACATATCCGCCGCCGCCGTCCTCTATCCGCTATTAAAACTACGGAGATTCATTTTGCCAGAAGTCCCAGACTAGACTCGTCCAACCTCGATCGTCGTTCACCAAACAGATAATTGAAAGCTACAGCTGCTGCTGCAAAACATGTTATTTGTTACTTTTTAGATTTATAATGTTTACCCAAAGCAAAATTATTTCCTCAGGATTTAAACAATTACCAATATTATTTACAATAAAAGAGTAATATTATAATTACTTCCACTGAAGGAAAAAATGATCCCTCGTGATCACAAAAATTAGGGGAGGCTGTTCTGAAATGGCCAGTGTGCACTGAAATTTTTGTGTGCAGAAGGTGATGCAAAAAAGTGACTTCACTGTATCAACCGAAGGTCATAGAAAAGTGCAGATGAGAAGAGTTGTTTTCTTATTGTACTTTATCATATTTCCATAATAATAATAATAATAATACTAATAATAATAATAATATTGTTATTTGTTAATTATAACTTTTGTTCTCCCGAATGTTGACCAGGATGGCCACTTGCTTTTAGGGGCACTTTCGCCAGCCAGGATACAGATGAATATGGCCATTCCGGACACTTTTTCTACATTAGTTAATATTTAAGTCCCTGAGGGATCCTGTATACCTACAGGAAAAAATTATTATTATTATTATTATTATTATTATTATTATTATTATTATGGAAATATGATAAAGTACAATAAGAAAATTACTATTATTATGCGAATTTGTAACAAGCACAAAGTCACAAAGAAATGTGAATCTTAGGAGCCAATTCATTTCAGTCAGCTACATAGAACTTCGAATGTAGAATGGCAATGGCTATTGACAATGTAACTCATCTAACCATTTCCAGTCGATCCCACCAAGAAGCCCAACAGAATACTGAAAGACTGCCCCATATGCTTTCCACATATTGCCCACTCTCATACTGATGAGCACCAGCAGAGTTCTTTGATGTTGAACAAAGGAAAGCTGATTCTTTCAAGGAATTCTAACCAGCTTCCTAATACAGTGTTGAAACATAGATGGCCAGTAACTCTAGTAACACAATACATTGTACATTGTTTCCTGGTCAGTACCGTCCATAAACTTTCTGGTAGCATCTTATCTGATTTCATATCCGCAAATAAACAATAAGAATTTACTGAAAAAATTACCCAGAAAAATAAATCATAAAAGTATGTAAGAATATTAAGTTAGTGTAAAACAGACAACCAGCTCCAATGAAATGTATTTGCAAGCTCATTGCTTCAGATCTGCCCCTTTGATCTGTATTGACTTACCCCAGCAAACTTTAGGTAGCCCTTTGAGAGGTACACTAACATCTTGAAATGTATATATATTTATGAATCTCTGTAATCTAGTTATGTATATATGCTACATTGCATATATGTACGTGTGTACCAAGACATTTAATATAATAAAAATTGGATTCTATCTATATGCATGTTGGTGTTGACAGTGACAGTGTAGGCAGCTCTTCACTTAAAATATTCACAAATGTTTGGTTTATTAGTTAGTGCAGTGCTTCCCAAAGTAGTGGTCCAAGGACTGAATAAAATCAATCAAAACCATATTTTTCATAAAAATTAAAAAGATTTGTTCTGGGATTAAATGTATTTAAGCTATATTGTAAACAAAAATTGCCGAAGAAATAGTTATTCGAGGAAATGCTGACAGGTCAGATAGAAGGTGTTGTTGACCTTTACTGGAAATTTTGATCGCTCCTTCCAATGTAACTGTATAATTTTGTACCAAATTCCAAGACTTGTTTTACATTCTCGTTTCTTGAATCTTATAATCAGTGCTTTTTCAGCTACTAAAAAATAATTTATTTATTTTAATCATAAAAATAATAATTTAGTTATTTTAATTTAATTTCAGTGTTGTGAAATGTTTTCAGTGTTTATTGAGACTCCTCCCAACCCCTAATCCCATTTTTCTCGGGATTTTAGCCTTTCCATAATTGTTCCGTTCCGGAACCTATTGTTCAGTTCCGGAACCTTTTTCTCTAGAAAAAAACACTGGTTATAATTAGTACATATTTAAAGTGATCGAAAAAGAAAAAGAATTAATAAAGATTTGTTTTACATTCTCGTTTCTTGAATCTTACAATTAATACATATTTAAAGTGATCGAAAAAGAAAAAGAAATAATAAATTGGGCACCGGTCCTGCTGCAATGGGAAAATTCCTGCCATACCAAAAAGTAAATTCCTGCTGGTCCGTCACACTGAAACGTTTAGGAAGCGCTGATTTAGTGTATTCGTTGTATTATTGTCCATGCTAGTTTGGCAAATCTGAATTTGAGACACAAGACAAGTGCACAGACAACTTCTCCAGAGTCAATTATGAAATCCACTCAGCAGGCTCTGAGCACCAATAGAAATACAAAGCCAATATGATACCGAATAGAACACAACGTCACACAACTGTATGTATGGCATGCATGTAATGTATGTATATATGTATGTATGTATGTATGGTATGCATGTATGTATGTATGTATCTATAACTATATGTATGTTTACATGTATGCATGCTTATATGTATCCATGTATATATGCATGTATGTATGTATGCATGTATGTATGTACGCATGCATCTATAATATTCTATGTAATATGTAAGCATGTATATATACATATGTATGTATGTATGTATGTATGTATGTATGTATGTATGCATGTATATATGTATCTATCTATCTACCTATCTATCTATATGCATGTAAACACCATCTGATACTCGCTCTCCCTTCACACGGTCACCACTCTCGTGCATACTAGGGTTGACTTCGGCAACTCCACTTATGCTGGTCTATTCTCTTCACTAAACCTTTCCAAGCTTCAGTCAATACTTAACGCTGCTTCCCGCCTTATTGGTGGCCCCCGAGATTTTCCCACATATCTGCCTTCAGTCAGGACACCCAGCGCATCGAGTTCAAAATTTTAATTCTTATGCACAACTGTTTGGTCAGGGTAGCTCCATCATACTTCAAGACCTTCTGTACCTCGGTATCTTCACTCCCTGGTCGCTCCACTCTCCACTCGGCCGCCAGAGGCCTTCTGGTTGTTCCCACATGCGCGGGGCTACTGCTCAGCTTATAAGTTTTGCCTATGTTGGAACCGTCTTCCGCAAGAACTGCCCCTCGAGCTCCTCAGCCTTTCTCTTCCCTTGTCCCGGAAATGCCTGAAGACCATTTTATTTGTTAGTGATAGCACTGACTTGGGCCGGGAGCGCCTCCGAGTCGTTGAGTGGCGCTTTTATAAATGTTCGATTACGATGCATGCATGCATATATGTATGTATGTATATATACAATTATACATACATATATACATGTATGTATGCATATATATATATATATATATATATATATATATATATATATGCATATCATGTATCATGTATCAAGAAACTTAATATTGCACATTTTAAGTACCTCACAAAAGTGCTGCATGCCAACCTAACTGATCTCAACAAGTGCATTTTTAAGACAGTTTTACGATGTTTGCCGAACACAGCACTAAATGACGCATGTGCAGTGGAAGACTGTTCCAAGAGGTCGATACAAGACATGAGTAGGCACAGTGGACTGAGTTGATGTCTGGAAGCACGACACCTTCATAGCTCTATGAGCAGCAAAGCGCAATAATCGCCGACCCTGATGACTTGAGGCTGGAACTTAAAGCTCGCTGATGTATCTTATTCCTTTCTCGACGGGGTGCCAGCGTCTTGATTAATATATATACACATATATATCTAATCTAATAAGTTATTAGTAATAACTTCTATAGCGCCATTATCTTAATGCACAGGGCATCAATCACTATTTAGTTGCTTCACGCAAATCTGTAGTTGATTTAACACTTTAATGACAAGCTGCATTGGTTTCCCAGTCACTTTAAAGACGAGCTGCAGTGGTTGCGCAGTCACTTCAGTACACCCTCGTCGTTTAAGTGTTAAAGGGCTCAAAGCATGAAAACTGCAACACCATCATTGTCCTCATCAGGACGTCCTGATGTGGATCAAAAGTTTCACATATAAATTCCACAAGGGGCAAGTGCTGCACCATCTTGCCCCTACGTGCTGGAGTCCATGCTTTATGAGTAAATGGACAAACAACTGTACTGGTTCTATGTGCAGACCGTAGCTATCAGGACCTCATTAACCAGTAGGCCTATTTCCGATAGAATGCCGGCAGACTAAGAAAAACATTTAATCAAATTCGTATCTGTGTCTATAATAGAACATACCGAAGGCCATCGAAGACTCTGAAAACATCTGCACAGCACGGAAACTGATTCCCAACGAAAGACGTAATGAGAAAGAGCTTTACCAGAACTCCCAAAACAAAGTTCTACAGCAACAATTCAAAGGCCGCTTCTCCAATTCACCCAAGCTGTATAGGGTCATTTGCCACTTGTATGGATCCGGAAAGGAACCATTTCCCATTTGCACTCACACAGAGCAAAGGCCATTTCCCATTTGTATGAAAATAGAAAAAACGTCATTTCCTACTTGTATGCCAACAGATAAAGGTCATTTCCCATTGTATGCAAACAGAATAAAGGCCATATCCCACTTGTAGGCCTTTGTGCAAATAAAAAAAGGCTATTTTCGATATGTATGCATGCAAAAAAATGGCCATTTCCTATATGAATGCAACCAGAAAGAACTTTTTCCATAAGCATGCTTGTAGACGGCCATCTCTCATAAGTACGCAAGTAGAAAGGGACTTTTTCCCGATGCACTGTTCCTCTGTCTAAGTCCTTTTGAATTGGTGTCTTTGTGAGTTCAGGGACTAAGAGATGGAATTAGCTACAGGCGGTTCCAGGTGTCTACAATGGGGCCTAGTACCAGGAAAGCATGCCTGTGTTTAACTTAGCAGAAAACCTTTTGATGACCTTTGTGAGTTATCAACATGTTTCTGATGATCTTTAACTTCTCTACAATTTTTGACGACCTTTTTAGTAGATCGCTCGTTATTTTCCTTTTTAACTTGACAAAGGTTTAGACGGCAACACTCAACCACTTTAGAGCCAAATCAGTGGCATGTCCCCACCCCATAAAAACATATGGAGAATAGTACTATAGGATTGGCCCCTGGATCCCCCTTGAAATGAGCGCTTCCCGTGTCCTCCTGCCCAATGTGAGAGACAGATAAGCCAAAAAGGTTCTCAGGTGCAGCCTGGAGAAAGGGAAAGACCCTACTGGCCTCCCATCACTAATTGGAAGCCCTGGAAGCAGACACATCTAAATATTTAGATGTCAATGGACCCACGGGAGGCAGATGCTCTCCAGCAGCAACTTTGCTCCTAGCGATGGGCTCATCGGTAGCCACTGCCCAGTCCTGTTTAATGACTTCATAATTTGTCAAGACTTATCCCTGATGCCAATTCTTGAAAGAACAGTGCCACACAGACAGACACATG
This sequence comes from Allolobophora icterica, assembly GCA_963556255.1. Lineage (NCBI taxonomy): Eukaryota > Metazoa > Annelida > Clitellata > Crassiclitellata > Lumbricidae > Allolobophora > Allolobophora icterica. Next base: position 62,191,208 of record OY744605.1, read on the forward strand.
CATATAAAAACACATATATATGTATATATATATACATATATATACATATATATACATATATATATATATACATATATATATATACTATATATATACATATATATATATTATGTATATATATATATTATGCACACACGCACACACACACACACGACTAAATAATATTTGTATGTGCATATGCATCATACACACCATGCTGGGATGTTCAACTACAGAAATGCATGTAGGCCTGTAGACATATACTGAACTTGTTTAATAGCTAGTATGTCTGTCTGTCTGTCTGTACGTATGTCTGTCTGTATGTATGTTTGTAGGTATACATACTAATATATCTCTGTCAGCTAGACATGATTGTATTGAGACTGCTTTTGTACTTTGATGTGGGCTGTAATTGCTGCTGCAGGGGAGGATAGGAGGATCAGGAGCAGAAGTAGTACATGTAGTAGAAACAGACTTCTTAGCCCAAGTGGTCAGTGGATCATTTAATCCAGGTTAGGCCAGCATCTCTGATGAGTCCCACAGGGTCGCCTACGGAAACAGGTCTTGGATGAGGATCCTAAAGGCCAAGGCGGGCCTAATTATATTCTAGTATTTACTTGCAAAGGCTTATCCAAAGGCGTTCCTGTCTTGTGTTGCTGTCCGTTCTATGTTTTGGTCTGCAAGTCTCTCTCCTCCAGGGCGATGACCTATAAAACGTCTTGGCTCAATTATAAGTGACCCTTATGTGACCCCAGCAACCCACTGTCACAACTCTTTGAAGCCACTGTCTTTAGATCTGGGTGCCTGTTGAAGAGCAGGTTATGAAAGTTTCTCATCATTAAAAAACAGAAAGACTACCTAGTGTGGTCTTAAGGCATGGGCACACTGGGCAGTCGCCAGGGACCCCACGATTATAGGGCCCCAAAATTAAGAAGACCAAAAAATTAATATGTGCGTAACCTCCACGCGTGGCAGAAGTGAAACTTGTTAGCTGTGAGTGCAGGGATGGCAAACGGTTTTGAAATTGTTCTCAGAGTGTTCATGTGCACAATGGTGACCGCCTGTGAATAAGTTGGTTCCCCGCGACTTTGCTTTTGTGGGCGCTGTAGAAATTTCAGGGTTATGATTACGATTACCAACTGTACAGTGGAACATTCATTTTCAAAATTGAAACTTGTACAGAATCAGCTTCGCAGCACAATGGGGCGGCAGCGTTTAAACTGGCTTTCACTCATGTGCCTAGAAATGACATCTTGAAGACCAGTGACTTTAAGCCAATTATAAATCAGTTCTCTGCAAAGAAATTTTGCAAACGTCTGTGTTGATTAATAATAAATAATTCATAAGGTACCATCTCTGTCTGTATGGTGTTCCAATTAATTATCATTTATATGTTGAGATATTTGTGTTTTTCAATGCTTATGTTATAGGCCCTACTGTTCAACTGTTTGTGTTGATCAATCTTCGCATTACAGTATGTTTCTCTATGTTTAAACATACATTTTGTTACAAAGTGACTGTTGAAAGTACCAATAAATCTACAGGTTTTAGCTTACTAACAGTTTAAATTTTTATTCCCGTGGGTGGGCAGAAGCCACAGTGCACTGCTTTGCCCAGGGCCTACAATGCTGTTGAGATGGCACTGACTCTACCCACCCAGTCCACCTGTATACATATGTAATGCCTTGACAACCTAATTATGCAATGCTGTATCAATAAACAGGGCCAAGTCACACAGATAGTCAGCTGTCTCTTCAACCAACTGAAGTTGCTGAATGATTACTTGTAGTTTAAATTATAACTGAATGTGGCATTCGTTGATCCATTCATCCATTCATTTTATTATTTATCCATCCGTCCCTCTGTTATCCTCCCGTTCATCCATCCATCCATCCGTCCGTCCGTCCGTCCGTCCGTCCGTCCGTCCGTCCATCCATCCATCCATCCACACTGATACAGAGTTGCAATCACCTACTCACCCATCATCAAACAACCTTTTGTACCACCCATTCAATCATCAGTTCATTCTATGAAAGTTATTGCTTCAAAATAATATTCTTCATAACAGTTCCGAACTGTGCGCCTCAGCTGTTTGGCTTAAAATCAGTTCTCTACATCAATCCCTTTGGCCCTTGCAGGATAAAGGCAGTACAGACGCGTATCGTGTATATTCGCAAAATAGATAAGCTTTGCATTAGACTTCACTAAACTCTATCTATGTAGAAGCCAGCTCCAGGCGAATTAGAAGCCAAATCCTTCACAGCTGAATTGCTAATGGTCTATTCTGCCACCAGCAAAACTGGTGGCTAGTTGATAGGGGTCGCATAAATTACAACTGCCTTACGGCCTTTCAACAAACAGCTACGTAACGTAAAACTCAGTGTTTTCTTTTCTGATCACGTAAAAGTTTAGCCCGGTAATGCAGCAACTTTAATTTAAGAAGTCCTCAAAGGTGCTATAAAGTCCTCGAATGCGCTACATAAATGCTCAGATAAACCATACATACATACATACATACATACATACATACATACATACATACATACATACATACATATATAAATACATAAATACATACATACATATAATAGGCAGCACAGGAAAGCACAATGAAGGATCAGCCATCATAATATGTATGTATGTATGTAATATGTATGTATGTATGTATGTATGTATGTATGTATGTATGTATGTATGTATGTATGTATGTATGTATGTATGTATGTATGTATGTATGTATGTATGTATGTATGTATGTATGTATGTATGCATGTATGAAACTTAATCTAGACACAACTAATTACATACTGTTTCATTCACACTGGAAAGTTCCTTATATGATATGAAAATTGTCATTGATGATACACTAATCTTATTACTCAGGTTACATTGTGTAAATTTCTGGGTTTATACAGGGCCTACATCGACCACCAGCTTACATAGAATATTGCACATATTTTGAAAAAACTTGCCAAGAGCATTGGTATATTATGCTGTATCAAACATTGTTTACCCAAACTCACGCTCTCAAACATATATAGTACTCCCTAATATTTCCCTACTGATCATGCTGTAATACTTCATGGGGTTCGAACCGTGCTTCTCGCTTAAAGTGTCTAGTAAGTCTTCTGAACTGTGCGCTTGATGCATTGGAATGCTAGTATCAGATCAACCTTTCTGACTCATAATATGTTATTATGTTATTACTCGATAATTTAAGTAAATTTCAAACATGTCTGTTTATGTACCTCTTTCATAATAAAATGTTACCTTCGTCATTTAATAATTATTATTTTCATCAGGGTTCTGCTGTGCATGCACATAACACATGAGCCTCTTAAAACTACAGAACCGACTGTTTGCTTTCTCAATGAAATGTGCAGGATCAAGATCATGGAGTAGTCTTCCATCTGACCTGACCAATTTACCAATCCTCAGTCTATTTAAAAGGACCCTGAAGCATAAACTATTAATAATTGACGTTTTTTTCTCAAACTATGCAACTGTGCACTGTCAACATTTTCTGTTTATGTCATGATTTATAAGCATATTGCATTCATGCCATTACCTATAAACATATTATAAAACCACCTGTATTGCATTTATAGCAATTACGGTTACCCAGTCTGTAGCAGGACTTTTCCCTCTTGGGTGACCTGCTGATGACTGATTCCAACTGTTAAACATTTAACGTTCTGTTCTGGCATGTAGAGTTTGTCTGTATCTCAATAAATAGGCACTGAATTCAATTGAACTAAAAATTGAATTTATGTATTTATGTATGCATTTGAATATTGATGTAGCTCCTTTGGAATGTCTCTCTAAAGTGCTGGGAGTCAATGCAGGGAATGCGAGTTTTTGCATCTTCTAAGACATTAATATTTAAAGACCTGTTTACAAAGCCTTAACACACAACTGTATGTATGTATCTGTCTACTTAAGAACAATAACAAGGGCGCCTTATATGGCAATCTAACACATCTAAAGAGGTGTGTATTAAGATGGCTTTAGAATGTTTTTCGAGCTGTCTGTGATTAGATATATCATATGTTTAATGGAAGACTGTTCTAGATAGACTGTTACCTACCTACAGTGATGGGCAATAGTTAACTAAAAAGTTGCTAACTTTTAGTTTAACTAAATTTTTTTAGTTAAGGATGAAGTTTAACTAAAAATAAATAGTTTAGTTAAAACCATAGTTTAACTAAAAAATTTTAGTTGCTAACTAAAAAGTTTAACTAAAATAATTAGCAATATGCAACTATTTTTCCACAATGAACATTGAACACTTTCAACAAAAAAACATTTTAACATTAAATGGTTTTAGCATTAACAGCCTGTGTTTTCAAATTCATACACTACTTAAAGTGTGCCTGTGACTGTATGCCAGAACAGTACACATTGCATAGTTTGAAGGTGAAATTGTCATTGACGCTTGCATTATTACAGTTCACTTAACCTCTGTTATTGTGAAAATGTTTGTTGTAAAAAGTTGGAAAAAGTTTAACTACTTTTTAGTTTATTTAACTAATTTCCAAAATCAGTTGCCAACTTTAGTTAAACTAGTTTATTTTAGTTGGAAAATAGTTTTAGTTTAACTATAAAAAAATAGTTTAGTGCCCATCACTGCCTACCTATAGACTATAGTGCCACTGGACACTGGCAGATGCTTTGTCATTATACTGTGATGCTACATACTCCACGGCGCCGCCGCCATCCGCCGCCGCTAAGCCCTCAAGTCGAAACCCGTCGCTAAGCTATCGACTGCTAGCGACTTAGTTCACTTAACATTTTTGTTGTTGTTTTAAACGTGGTTTCAGTTTCGATTTGACGAAGCAACACTTACAATGCAATACCATACAATATTTGTTTGTTGAGGAAAACAAGCTGACATGCTGCAACTTGGTACGTACATTATAAGAGAAAGAGCTTGCTCTATTAGGCTAGTAAGAGTTCTTACAGATAATACGGGGGATATAGTTATTGTTGTCGTTTTTTGGTAAAGTCATTTATGCATTATATTACGAAGATATGGTGTTGATGATTACGAAGAGGGGAAATAAGCATGGTGAGAATTGTCTGGGGTTATGGGTTCAACCCCCTAGTCTTTCTTAGGACCCCACAGTTGTCTTCATTGCACGCCACAAGGGGGGGGTCGTTTCCAACCTCCTAAGTTGTGCTGGTGTGATTTCGTCGCCTGAGAATTATAATGCTCTATCATGATTTTTTGAAAAAATTGAGTTTGGTATCAATTTCTTCAGTGCAACGTTTGCTCTATCATTAGACAAAAAGGCAAGCAGGTTTAAGCAGCCGTTTCGAAGATATAAGGCAATATTTAATTGCTCTATCTTACGAAGCTGTAAATTTTCTAAACATAGTTGGTATTATATTGCTCTATCATTAGCATCCAATCACAGACCTGCTTTCGTAATGTTACAGCAAAATTGCACTGAATAGTAATTACTGGCAAAATGCTCTATCATACATACTCGGGACCATTCTGAGCTTCAACAACGGTACACTGTACTGGCAAGGTAATATACTACACACGTATCATGCATAAATAACCAAAATAAAGCTATATAATTCGATATAATTGTTGTGTAGTAAATAAATACTGCGTGAAATGCTGTCATTATAAACTCCGTCATGTTACAGCAATATTATACCAAAATGTATGATAGAGCAATATAATACTGAGGACGCGATTAGGAAACTGCCTTATCTTTAAGTTAGAGCATTATTACAATGACGTCGACTTTGTCCGTTGGAATTTTTTTGCTCTAACATGCATTTTTGCATAATTTTTTGTTGTTTTCTATATTTTATACTTTTCTTTGTCGAAATAACATTTTCTTTTTCAAAACAGCTCATTAGCGGGTATATAAAAATGATAGTATCATCCTGCAAAACATCCCAGTTAAGAATTCTTGGCCTATAATAGTGACCAAACTTTGACGTCGTTTTTCTCCGTTTCGTCAAAATATAAGATAGAGCATTATAATTCTCAGGCGACGATTTAGCATTATTTGATTCTGAATCTCTGGCAAAGTGAAGAAACTTCCCTGGTGTATAATGTATGCAGTTTTGTATTTTCTCAACAAAGGAATTGATTTTGATTCGAGTTTGACTTGCAAAACTGCTAGTGTTGCTGCGTTGAAATCTGCTGCTTTCAAATTTCGCTTTCATCACTATACATAACATAACATAACAACGGTTTTAAGTGGTTCAGAAGATGTGTAGTCTGTGTTAGAACCACTACAAACAAGTTTGCAAAATACGGATGAAATATTCAACCCCACATAGATCAAAATCTAACCTCCCTCCCCCTACCCGTCTTTTTTCTACTATTTTCACACTGGGAATAAGTGCCGGAGTACATGATTGTCGTTCTCTAGTACTGCCTGAAAGAGGCACGCATCAGCAGTTTCGGCCGACTGTTTGGCAGTAAGATCGGTTACTGTTATAAATCCTGCTCGCTTCATTCTATTTATCAAGCACTTAATTTCACGAATTCATAATAACATTAGCCTACTTTTCACAGTCATCGCTCTGTCCCCTGTCAGCATGCCCCTATGAAGCGGAGCCCATATTCCCATATTGGACCCGTATAGAGCCTATATGGGTTCCATCAGAGGCGTAACTTTGGTCTAAAAAGTGGGGGGTACCGATTTCTTAAATACACGAAGCAAGGCGGAGACTGCGATCTCTGGGAAGGCACAATAATAAAATATTGACTGGCATTGTTCAAAAAGTGGGGGTACCGTACCCCCAGTCCAAAAGGTGGGGGGTACAGGTACCCCTCGTACCCCCCTACAAATTACGCCTATGGGTTCCATCTAATGCCCACGGAAATGATGGCACGGTAAAATGCATGACATTGTATGCGGTAAAATGCATGACATTGTTAGGTAAACAGGTATGTCCATTGTCCAATTACCTGAGAAGTCGATAGCAAGTCGCTAAGTCAGTCGATAAGTCTAAGCGACTTAGTCAGTCGATAAGCATCCGACTTAGTCGACTGAGTCGCTAAGTCAGTCGCTAACTCATCAAGTCAGTCAGTAACTCCTTAGCGACTGATTCTGAGCACTAATGCTACATACATATAGAATTATTAAATAACAATGATAATAACACATGTGATAATAATATTAATAATAATAATAACAATAATAATAATCATTATTATTACTATGATCAAAATAAAAACATCAGTGATTCTAAAACCTGGCAAAATCCACATCACAAGACCTAAAAATTAAGTTCTGAAAGTGTTTTATATACTAGAATGTAATCTAAAGTTATGTCAGTGATTAAAAAATCCATGTTTATATATAGCCTAGATTAACGATTGAAAATGTATGCACAAAGATGCCCAAAATTCGTCACACTCTCCGATCTACTGGGTATTGTCTGTTTCTAGAATTGGCTCCTGTAATCCTACATTTCAATCAATTTTCCACTCACCTCTGCAACTTCAATGAAAACAAAGTCTAAGTCTAAAAATGATTCAACACTGTGATTTCAACTGACAGTGCACATTAACTACTAGCCAGACTAGTTTTTAAATGAAGAAACACTAATGCCTGAAGGTGTTTCCACGTAACAAGTTGTTTACATATAAAACTAAACATACCGATTTCATTTCGTTACAGCCGATTTTGCATTTTTCTGAAATTCTCTCAGCCGAACATAAAATCCATAGAACAATTTCAAAGACAACAAACAAACGAATACTGTTTAACGTAAGACTTTTGTTATCAAACGGCATTTTCCTGAAGTTTTATCGCACATCATTCTCAGACGAAGACGCCTTTGAAACGCAAGACCTCCCAAAGAACCTTTAATTTCTAGGAACGGCATAACCGAACATTTCTCCGTCATAAACTATGCCCTCAAACGCAGTAACTCTGGGAAAAGCATTTTCGAACATTTCCACGTTATAAATTATACCTCGCAAGACCAACGCGTCCATTTGTGCTGCCATATATCAAGAGCCAGTAATTAACTTAGCGTACCGCAACGAATAGGGCAGCGAAGCGCAGTATTTAGTCCGATAGCAAGTTTAGGTTTAAATTAAATGTGCAGTTGTCTTGTAATCGCCAAATTTCTAAAGCGCTACTCTAACGCTCAGCGCAGGGCACCAGCTTACTCACGAGCGTTGTTGTCTCGATCGCTCGTTTACTGGTATCTCAATGACCAAACTAGATTCTAAGCAGAAGCGGTCACTAGAATTTCGACGAATTAGAAGCACATACGAAAACCGAGTTTACGATTTATGTAAAACAATTATCACTTTTAACACTGCACATGATTCTGTGCAGCAGGCCTAAAGCTACGATCTTGCAAGTGTTTTTGTCAAGCACATCCTTCCTTTACGATGTGCCATGGACAGTTGAGGTTCGGTTAGGTTGTTGCGGAAGATTTGGACTTTTCAGCAACACTCTGAATCACCTAGGGGTGCCTGCAGGCTTAAAAAAATTGGACGCATCCCCTCCCCTACCATCCTACCCGTCCTCTGTCCGCCGCTCGTAGTCATACACTGAAAATGACTCAGAGTGACTCATTAGAAAATTCAATTTTGATAACATAGCGTATTGTCGTCTACCAAAATATTCCTTGTGTGAATTTGATTTGGTTGGTGGACCTATAACGCTATAAGAAATCAGTTGCACACGGTAAAAGATTAATTTATTTATTTGCGACTGTATTAGATTAAAGAACGTATATAAATCAATGAAATCAAACGCTGACCTCATCGTAATTTCTGCATTTATTCAATCCATAGAATGCTAAAGTGTGGGAACCAGCTGACCACCATAATTATGCACTCGCCCAAATTCTGTGAGTAGACTAGAGGCTAGTAGAGGCACTTGGTCCATCATCCATGCATGATTCGGTCCTGACTCCCGAGTACAAATCCAAAGGTTATACGAAGATAGCTACAGTCGATTGTGTTTCGAGTTTTAGTGACGATCACGACACAAAAAGAGTCGGGTCTCAGGATGGGGCGTTTCATGTTTTTCGTAAGAAAACAAATGTTCACACTTGCGTTCCTTACATTTGACTCACCTACGGCTCAAATGCTAGGACAATGTTGCCAACCGAAGAGCAGTGCAACGAGCTTCACGACCTCCGAGGAATTATGCCCGCTACAACGTGTGCAACTATCAGTGACCCCGGAAGTGTTAAAAAGTTGTGAGCCTACCTCAGACCTTAAGTGGATGAATTATACATTATATCCGATATAATCTATGAGAAAATTTTTGTCATTTTAAAAATACTGGAAAGTTTATTATACTAGATAGTATTGATGAAATGAAAAGCGTCTATTTTACAATAAGTCACTAACTACCGGTACTTCAGCAAACACCAAATGAAAAGCTCCAGCCAATGTTTATAAAGAGTCTATAGCTACACTATTGTAACGGTTTTGTCCCTCCCCTTTTTTCTGTCGTCTGCCGCCCAATCAGTGTTTCGTCGAGCCTAACTTTCGACTTCTGCCCACTCAACTGTGTCAATAGACACACGTATTTTTTTATAAATGTAAATTCAGTCTCAACAGTGTGCACTCGCACTACATATGTCTGTGTATACATAATAAAAGTACTAGTAGTAGTAATAATAATAATATTATTATTATATTCGTGTTTACTGACAGGCTCACTGACAAACCACATTAAGTAACATTGAAATATATGACAGTACAATTATCAAGATCTTATAGAACACGTCTTGGCAGCCTGTTAGGTACCCAATGATTCTACAACTGTCCCTTAGGGAGTGGAAGGCTGAGTCGACCTATAGAGAGCTTACAGGTATCACCCCTCCCCAAATTTATAAATGAAGCAGTTTATATAATTATAACAGATTCACAACCGTCTTAATAATCAGTTGTCCAATCTTTTATCTCTATATCCGATCACCCTCTGCCCAGTCTTGTGGAATGATATATGGAGCATGTCACATAAACACCTCCTTAAGCTTTGGATCAACGAAGAAGAAAATCTATCTTTCAACATTCAAATTTATACCAGTCTAGCTTTCACGTCCAGAGAGCAAGGTTTCCGGTATCGATGATTCTCTTGGCAGTCGCCTAGCTTGCTGACCATTCCCGAAGGCCAGGGCTGGTATTGGGCAGGTCGGCATCACTATTATTTTTATAGTTTATTGAGTCCGAGGCTTTTCCTTGGCACAAGCTTTGACTCTGTTTGACAAAGGCGCTTGTCTTTTATAAAATCACAATTAAAATTTGATATTTTTATAGTGTTAATGACCAACAAATTAATTGTGTGAGCATGCTCCTGCCTAGGCACCACAGAGCCAAAGCTTGTGTGAGCATAGGCACCTGAAGTTCCCGGGCCCCTGGCAACTATACAACCTTCGACAAAGGAAGCACAACTTCTCTCTGCCAGATAAGGACTCAATGAACTTTATTCCTCGATTGTTGTTCAAAACATATACTAAACTCAAACTAGTAATTAGTCGACATATATAGTCGTCACACTGATCATGTTCTATGTAAACTACAGCGTTCTGCCTGTTGTATTTGAAATAAACGAATATACATACAAAACATGTACTTATACACGTTGCAGCTTTAGGATATTTTATGAATTTATGACTTAATGAATTGATCGAAATTTGTTACAAGTTTAAGCAACCACGTTGCAAAATGTAATGACCACAGGCAAAGTGAGCTCTGTACCCTGAGCAAACGTCACTGTATAAAAGTCTGTGCAAGTGCAATATGCTTGTTCTAACCCGACAGTATTCCAGTTCCAACAGACAAACGAGACTTAGAAATTTGCAAAACTTATATATTGTTTACCTTTTCATGCATAAATTTTTGTCTGAATACCAGTTTCTTAATTTGAATTTATATTCTAGTTTTGATTTACGATAATCGTTTACATGACAACTCATACTACTGACATGATTGACTAAGGCCTTTTTTCAGGGCCGTTTGCAAAATGGTAAAGTTTAATATGCCTACAGTATGTATTTGTTAATTCGTTACACTATGGTAAAATAGAATTTAAATTCGTAACACTTTAATGATGAGCATATACTAAAATGCATGGAAAACTAATCCCTCTCATTGTTAAAGGGTTAAATCTCTCAGTGGCACAGCCATCTCTGCCCCTTTAGATGGCACGTCCATATGAATAATACTGTACTGTCCCTTATCTGCACACTGTGTAATTATACAACCACACTGTTTGGTATTCTGAGATTCAACTGTACTACAGTAAAAACCGAATATTATGTAACAGTTGAAGAAACACACACACACACATACATACACACCTTGCAACAAACCCAACTACTGTTACCAACGGCAAGCAGTATTGAAGTAGGGTGGTTCATGGAAGCACTTCAAAGAAAACCATTTCCATGTCTATAAATAAACATACCCGTAACCGCTCAGAGAAAGTAATGATTGGAAGTCAGTGAAAGTAAAGAACTACATTGTTATTGCAGCGTTCAGCGAGACCCAGGACTTTCTGAATGGTTTGACTCTGTCACCAGAAGATCAAACCACTATTCCAGAGAGCTTGTTCGGAATGGAAACTCCAGTTCTGCCACAGGCATTTCCACACCTAATGGCCAGTGCATAGTCAACTTCACTCCAACTGACATACCCGTAACCGATCAGAGAAAGTAATGATTCAACTATGACAATACATGCACAACATGTGGACAACAGGCCGAGTAATTGAAGCTTTAAGTGTTCTGTTTCGAAACACACCGGACACATAACCTTAGTCAAAGGTTACTTTCTAGAACATGCTGATCTAACTGCTGACTGTAAGAGCCCTATGATATAAAATATCCCATCGGTATATAAATATGTTCAGTCCAAAGAAGTAAACTTAAACAGGACAACATTCACATCGCTAGACGGATCGTTCAGGAATGTTCCACAGACTGTGAGAGAAGAAAAGATGGCCAACTAACTACTGCTGGCCATACTGTTCTGGCAAAACGTATGAAATGTCATCCCATGGATGACGGTACAGACCCTGCTTCAGTCGTTTCTGATCCAGATAATGTCCTACAGTGCAAAGAACTTCACTTAAATCCACAATTCTCAAAGTCTGAAAAAACAGGATTTCAATATTTTCAAAATACTTTAATTTACCATAAGAGGAAGAATAGTGTGGAATGAAACTAAAATAAGTAACAATATATATAAAAAAACTTGTGCAATTTTCGTTATAAAAATTCTGGTGATTAAAACTTGACTGCCTAGAATTACATGGAATTTATTTTATGCTTGAAAACAGTCAGGAACATCATATGTACATTGGCTGCAGTACAGCATTTAAGCAAAAATTAGAACAAGGCATTTAGAACATGACTGATACTCTAAACTTGAGAATAAATGGTGCATATGAAACAAAACCTGTAAAAAAAAACTCAAAAATTGCAAGATGTATAAATTACCTATAAATCCTATGCTTCTGCCAAGTACAAAGAGTCCATTCAGCGCTCCAATTTCAACGTATTCATTTGCTTCCTCCCTAAAAGAAATTCATCTTGTAGTAAGAAACCTTCAGTAATTATCTGCAAAATAGTTACAGTTGCATAATTCTTAATTAAATGATAAAGTTACATGTACAACAAACCATTACATTGAACCTCAACAGTTTGATATATCTGTTCCAAATAAGCGAGATATGACATCAAGCTCTATCCGACTCAACGCATGTAACGTAAATCTCCAAAATTTCTGAGTGCCACACAAAAGCCGTGTCAGAGAGACCAACTAGTTCACCGTGAATTGAAGCTGTCATAAACTTTTAACACTTTAACGACGAGCTGCATTGGTTCCCAGTCACTTTTAGCACATGCTCATTGTTAGAGTGTTAATACATGTACTGCAAGTCTCTTTTGCATGATAATTATGACTCGGTGTTAAAACTGAAACCAGATGACCTGAACTAAAGCCTAGAGATATCTAGCATTAGTGTGTGCTGATAATCTGGTGACACTAGTGTGGCAGGATGTAAAAGAATAACATGTCTTTCAGTGGTTCACACAAACAATAACTGAACATCATATTCTAGTCAGACAGGAGGACATGAAATACAAGCTGTGTGATCCGTAGCCAATGGACATACCTATGCATGTGATTGATTGCTTTACCAACATCATGTGGCTCAAAGTTATCACATATTGAACGACATCCAGTGTGCATACATGCTGAAACATGTGCTAGATGTGTATTTTACACGAAGAAGAAAAAGAAAACGAAGAAGAAGAGCAGTCTCTTGAGCTAGCCTGAGGCAGCTATGGGTATGAAGTGTTAGCGACTTCATTTTCTTAGCTTCAGCATATGAGGGTGGGTGGTGTTTTACATGATTAGAATGGAAAAGCGGTTTTGACCTCTTTCTGGAAAAAGGATTTTTCCAAAAATATTCAGCCTACAGCCCAAATTTAAAAAACTATTTGGCCCTGAAAGAGTTAAATAACAAACCTAGTGAAACAGTCAGAGTTTCGCAGAAGATCAACCATGGCAACACCAATCAGGCCATCAACATTCAGAATCAAGTTGGGCTTCTATAAAAAGAAATTCAAACAAATTCTTGCTTCACAGTTGCCTGCTTTGAGAAACAGAGAAATAACACAAATCAGGTTCGAGCAAAGGAAGTGCAGAGCACATCGTTGTCTTGTTTATTTTATCAGAAAGCTATCAAAACTTTGGATGTGTGCTATGTTAGTTAACATGTTGACCTATCACACAAGAGTGCATGCAGTGACATTAGTACAACAGATGTCAATTCAACAACAATTAATGTAAATCATGGTAATTTGCAGTTAACAAATTACACAGTGAATCAGCCATAATTGAAAATATAAGTCAAGGAATGTTACAAATTAAAATGCACGTACCAATTTTATTTTTAAAATACATCACATGCACAGATGAATTTTGAAAAACTTAAGATAATAACCTTGGATGTTGTTATCTTTTCCACTTCAATGGCATAACTAAGCAGTGGAGTTGCCGGAAAGTTTTCCATGACAAATTCTTTGAGAATGACGACCCTCATATCTGGATTATTGATCTGTAAATAGCCAAAACAGCAAACTGGGTGACCAATAATTGTTTCTGAATCACCCCTCTCACTACTGTGCAAGCATCCACTTTGTATTAGATTAAAGCCTTACAAATCCCTTTATGAAGTATCGGAATGAAATCCTTTATGATCATTACATCTATGAAGTCAAAACACTTTCACAGAAAACAATCCAGCACAACCCTATGCCAAATCCAATCATGAGTACAACATTTCTTCACCAGTAATGCATGGCCATCAAAAGAAAACTGACCGATTTGACTCTGTGGCCAATGCCCATGATAAGCTGGCCCTTCTTTCTCATACTGTTCACCATCTCCATTGGAATGAGACCTGCATCATAGGCTTCTGTGAACTGCCTTGCAGCACCGTCCAAAGCACCTCCAAAGCGATCACCCTGTAGTACAATAGAAAATAAAAAGATCACGCTCACATTTTCACTTCTTAAAGATGTCATACAATTAAAATGATCATAAACTTATATGTTTATTATGGAAAAGGTTTGTGAATGAGAGAGAAAAATTAATTAAAGAGAATCTGTTGCTACAAGTGAAACTGGTCATTTGCTAGACAAAAAGCCAGTCCATATTCAATTGCTGTTTTCATCCACTTTCACCCTTTCTTTAGTGGCCCTTGAAGGAAATGATTCAATATGGGCTTAAATAAACCAATGTACGGTACAAGAGCTAACTAAGGTACGAGTCTACTGCCTGTGAACACCCAACATCACTCCTCAACTGCAACATGCAGTTAAAATGTGAAGAATATAGTGAAAGAAGTGAAGAATGTGGTAAAACAACCCCTGTCTGTAGTGAACAATGTAATAAATATGCTGAAACAGAAAAATCCAACATACTATTGTAAGAAGACCCGAAGCAAGAGACGAGATAAGATCCTTTCCAGCTCGTGCACAGACAATGGTGTTGTGTGCACCTGACACAGCCGGGCCGTGATCGGCAGTGACCATTAGACACATCTCGATAAACTTTGAAGCATATCGAGGTAGCCTGCAAAACACAAATGCACCAATTGCTGGAAAGTGATCAGATCAAATTTAATACAAAATTTGTCACCCTGTTTCAGCAACTAATTTGATTGTTTTTATGCACATGCATCCACCATGAACTTAACTAGATTTTAAATCAGTATGTGTGTAGCTGAATATTTAAACAGCATCTTTGCAGACCTCTCCAAGTCAGTAGGAAATAGGCAAATTAGCTTGTCATATTTTGTATAACTTATGCAGTTGTTGGTTTCTGTTGTTATCACATCTACACCTCAGCTGAATATCTACCAACCAAACCATGCCTTTACAGAATGAGCCTAGTGGTCAGTGTTCTGGACTGTCAACCCCAAGGTTAGAGGTTCAAATCCTGACCAGGGAGGAAAATATTATAAACTCTGTACTAGTTGCACCCCTAGGAACTTTCAAACACAGCAGCACTTGTTGTCAGCCCACCTCTCTGGCATAAGCTGCCTTGCAACCTTCGACAACCCTCTTGGCCCTTCTTTGCTTCTGCCAGCACATACTTTCAAACCATTACATGCGATCGTCTTTTTGTGTTGCCAGTTGATGAGTTTCTCTTGAAGTTGAGCTATGTAAATTTGTGATTACAGTTACAATTACAAATGACATTTCTTCTAATTTCTACATGACCTTATGTTACATAATACAGTGTAGCCACTATTGCTGCTCACCTTTTCTGGAACCAGAGCAGGCCAAGGACACCACCAATTCCGAGATCCTCTTTGAACACATCGGTAATTGGGACGCCAGCATAGAGCAGCTCCTGTCCTCGCTCATCACAAATGCTTGTCATAAAGGATGCTGGCTTTCGGATCAAGCCAAGCTCACGAGCCCAGTTGTAATCCATTGGAACAGGGGGAGGAGCCACTTCCTCCTTGGGTACAATCACACCTTTTGATATGAGGTCATCATAAACGTTTCTACATGCAAAGTACAAAAAGCCAAACTTCACATAAGCATCTAATTGAAGTGCTCCAAAAACTGGAGAAGTAATAGAAAAGGTTTCAAACATTCAAAGCTTATTAAGCATCAAATAATCATTTCCAAGATATTGTTTACGATATATTTTCAATCAAACTAAAGAATCCTTGACAACCCATTAACATAAACGGCACTTGTTATGAGGCTGTTTACAAAAAGAACGAAACTGTTACATCATCTATTTACCAATGGCAAGGCAGCAATGATCTGTGCAGTCATACCTGATTGTTTTGCCAAGATCATCGAAGGATGCGGGTACGTGTGCACCAGCTACACGAAGAGCTTGGTTTTTGGCAACTGCCGTCTCAGCATCAGCATTTGCACATGATCCGGCATGGCCAAATTGTACCTGAACCACAGTTTCAAACCAAGCTGTAGAAATATTCACTCTAAATGACTGCTTACTGCAATACTTGTTAATTTACAAAACAACCAAACATCACCAATAAGACCAAAAAGTCAGGTCCACAGTCCACAAATACTTGTGCTATTAATAACAAAATAATACAAATATAAATCATTAATTTTATTATGCAAACTGAGCATAAGGAAATATTAATAAACAGAAATCAATCAATGGAGAATAAACCTCAAAAATCAACACATTTGCAAAACCATAATATTTAGCAAGGTTAAGAAAACTAAGAAAGGTAAGATAAGACACAATTCAGTATGACTTCCAGAACAGACAAGTTCTTGGGTTGAAGCACCCATCGGCACAAGCACAAAGCAATCCCTTACAAGTTACAAGGCAACAAATGCGCATACAACATTGCAAAATACACCAGAAATCAAACCATAAATACACAGGTGAAAAGTTGACCAGATTGCAATACATCTTACTTCTGACGTAAACATTTTGGCACAGGTTCCAATGCACCATGCCACAATTGGTTTCGTCAGCCGGCCACTTTTGATGCCTTCGACTATTTTATACTCCTCCGTTCCACCAACCTGTTTTCATGCAAACAATAAGATCACCATTTAAATAATGAAACCAGTTCAACTTAAAAACTATTGCTCTGAATGGAACAGCTGCATCACTTTAAATCATGCAGTTTTTTGCAAGTCCTTTATGTAGCTCCTTTTCTAATCTGATCTGAAGACTTCTAGAGTGCCATTATCACAACAAATAAGCTACGACTTGAATACAAACCATCCATTATCATAATACTTTGTATTTAAGAAAGTAACCACTGATGCTACCATCATTTATAACACTACTTTGTATTTGAGTGACTCTGCATAGCAGGACTCATATGGTTCCTTTTGAATTCTTCCATTGACACCTACTGATGTGAACTTGAATGTCTGTATATTTTATAAGTTTTGGAGATAATAAAGTGACAACTACTGGTCACTTCAAATTAAATTGCATTCTGCTATAGCGTTGAATCCTCTAGAACGGTCCAATCAAAAGGCATGATTTAAGTTTCATTTAGCAAGTGAAAACTTGATCCACGCGGAAAGACCTTACCTCTCCCAGGACAACAGTCATCTTAACTTCTGGGTTATCTTGATATCTCTCAACATGATCCATAAATGTTGTACCGGGATATCTATAAAAAAAATCACTCCACTTATGCCATTTCCACATAAAATACTAAAACTCAGGCTACATTAAATACCAGTACTCATTGTAAACTCTCACGCAGAGGCCATCTAAAAAAAACCAAAATTAGACATTTATATAGCATCGCATCAATGAGACATAGTGGAACTTTAACACCAACACTTGTACATGTAAAACACTACATTCTTGCATGCTACGTGAACCTTTAGTGACCAGCATCGCAGTTTAAGCCAATATAATCCATCTGCAACTAAGTGCTTTGAAGCAACCACTCACTGTTGCCTTCTGCATTATGATAATGGTGCTAGAGCAGTTTCAAATTAGATTAAATTAAATTACTGTAAGCCCTCTGGAGGCTCATCTAAGCAACCTATAGAGCACCGAGTTGCATCAAACTAATAATTTGCATAATTAAAACCCTTGATAAACTGGTATTGCAAGAAGAAATGAAGGCTTTCACCACAGTGTCAAGAGGCAACCATGGGCATGAAGTGTTAGCTCTTTTACATTCAAGGATTTGGCATTTAAGGGCAGTGGCCTATCCTCTTACCATCTAATCTCACCATTGACAGTGTGCAGTCAACACACTCATTTTATAGCGGAGTACATTGAAAGAGTAATCTTGAAACACAGGCTGACCTGTCACCACCAATTGCCACTCCTTCATAGATGCCATTCGCATTCAAGCAGACAATGTTGTTCAGCTCATTCGACATTCCTCCCGATCGCGAAACGTACGCAACGCTGTGTCACACAGAAACATTGCAGAAATGTACTTTAAAGTAAGTAAGTAGCCGTTATTCGCATCCATCAAGTGCAGGTTGATTAAATGTTACAGAATGGTTAAATACGGTTTCATAATTGTACCTGGAAATTTATATAACGCCACTTCAAGAGAGACTCATCAGAGGTGTACCAGAACTAACAAAGCAAAACCACAATCAAACGGAATGGTCCAAGTGCTTGCAGAAATGAGGCAGAGACGCTGAGGAGTTCGTGTCGCAGGTGGTTAGGCAACTTATTGCAGCAAAACTTCTGTACTGGACCATGGAACAACCAAGTCGCCTTGCATGGAAGAGCAGAGAAATCTGTGACCACGTATGGAGATGCTGAGACACATAGCTCCTTGAGATAAGATGGAGCAGAGCCTGATAGACAATTACACATGAGCATTAAGATCTTAAAATCAATGAGCTTGTGCTTAGGTGACCAGTGCAGATCCTTCTACATGAACTTGGATAAAAAACCAACTTTTGGAATGACACCAATCAGCCCAAGCCACAGCATTCAAAATTGATTGAAGCCGATTTATGCAGAAATGAGTTAGGCCTGCATGAATGAGATTGCCATAGTCAACCCTGGAGCACGTGAATGCATGCAGCAGGGTTGTTGCTGCTTGAGTTGTAAGTGGACGGCGTATGTTACGAATCTGACACAGTTGGTAAAAGCATGATTGACGTACATTCTTCACAGTCTCTGAGAAAATCTATCTCTGGTCCAAGGTCACCTACAGATTGCACACTGTAACTGAAAAGATGATACCATGATAGCAAAGCTGCAGATTAGGCAAGTCCAGTTTGGAAATCTGTCCACGGCTACCAAGCCACATGAACTGGGATTTCCGAGAGTTCAGATGGCCAACCTGGGTTCACAGCCATCACGGTTGGGAGTTCAAGGCTTAAACGTCCATAATGAACAGTTTGGGCATGGAAGACAGACACATACATACCTTCCTGGTCTGTACAACTTTGAAGAAAGTATGTTGTCAAGCATGCCACCAGTATTGCCAATCTTGAAGCAGCCTGGCTTCAGAGCTCCAACCTGTGACCAATCGATCAATCCCAAGTAAACATCGATGCTTAATGAAATGTAAAAAGATCAAACTGAAGTCAAGCTGTGGTTGCAGTTAAGTGCAGGTACGAGTGCCGCTCTGTCTCCTAGTAAGCTGTACTTCCTGTGACTAGTTGATCAACAGGAACATGAGTAATAGCTAAGGTACATGTACCTTCCTTCAGTGACTGATTTAAAATACAGGGTGCTACTGGTTTATGTGCCATTTGTGAAGTGGTGTTATATCCCCAAAGTCAAATAACTTAACATGTTGTACTGGTTAATGTGCCATGCAAGTACTGCAGTGTGGTGCTAAATATTGACTTTTTTAGCATTATCCGTTTGTACGAGCAGCCTGATTTACACGTTATATCATAAAGCACGACCCCAAAGACTTTGCGTTAATTTAATCCACAGTGTAGCAACTTGATTAAAAGCAAAGGTACTTACTGTGGCCGGTCCAATAATAGTAACATGTTTCTTGTTAGCCATTTTTATCAGCTGCCGAGTCATATTCTCTGGAATTCCTTCTGCAATGATAGCTATTGTCTTTATCTATTGAGAAACAAAACAAGACTTTGTAAAACCATTGTTAGCAAACAAGTTAATTCCGGCTAAGTAATTTAGTTCTAAGTTTAAACACTAAAAAGAACAGACTTGCTTGCTTGACCGTGAAGCAATACCCTCTCACTGAAAAGAGGAGTTACTGGAACTTCCTTCATCAAATAAAGGACTGTTTGGTTCTGCCAAGGCTCAGTTGGGAGAGTTTATGAGTAGACACGTTAAACAGGCACTAAATAAAATATTGTTGCATTCAGTTACATTACAATATGGCATTGTAATTTTAAAAACTCAAAACTCCAGCCAGCAGCTGCATCAGATAAATCCATAACTAAGTTGCTCACAAAGAATAGAGGTATCACTGTGATACTACTTTGATTTCTCAGTATGCATGAACCAGCAGCATTGTAATACAGTGGCACATTTAAACCACACGGTTTCTCCTTTTGAACTGAATTGCCACTAAAATGCTGCACAGTGTACCAAGCATTGATCTTTGAAACTGATAGACAAACTGCAATCTCTTATAACTCCAGACGTCTTTTTGAACTAATGTCCTAATCTAACCCTAAAACATGGCTATTTCAGATATCCATAAGCACGCTGAGTGGTAAAATTGGTTTAACAATGGTAATATTCTTGGGATTCTGATTTTCAGTGACTCTTACTTCATAAGTTATGTTACATGCCAGAACTGTTGAGAATTACCTGAGGATACTGCATAGCTTCAACTGTACTATCATATGCAGATCGCAAAGATGCAAAGCTGACCAAAACATCAGCATCTGGATGATGTTTCATGACATCCTCGGTTTTCTTGTACACTGTATTTCATATCAAACAAACAGATTAATAAAATCATTGAGCACTTAAGAAATCTAAAAGAGGCTGTAATCCTTCATCGCTATCTTACTTCACATCAATTATAGATCAGATGTACTCATTTATAGCTGAGATCACTAGAGGGCACCAAAAGAGAACATTTTATTAGTTTTTTCCCATTCTGAGAAATAAATTGAACACACAAACTTGGGACTAGTAGTTCAGCATTGTAACCACCTGACAAAGAAATCATTCTCATAAAATGTAACCAACAAAGTAAGATTCTCGTCAACATTCTATGTCACGCAAAATTATTATAATCAAACACACAAGTTCCTAAAACATAAACTCAAATCAGTATGAATGAACCTTTAGAATACTTGACAAACAACTGAATATATCAAGGCCAAATTATAGAATAGACTATGCATACCTGGAATCAAGATTTCTTTGTGTCCCCAGTAAAACTTCTGTTTGTGATCACCACTGCAAGAAAAAAATAAAGAACACAGAAAATTATGCTTGACCCTATTTATCACATATTCTTTGGGTGCCACCTGAGTACTACATCGTAAGACGCCCTCATTAAAACATATCCAGTTTTCTAAAGCTGAATCCTCTGGTGGTAAAATGAAATCTAATTTCGAATTCATGAACTAAATTTTAACAACCAGCCAACACAAAACCTGCAAGCCAATTTAAACACCAACAAACTAATAAAAAAAAACAAGAACACAATAGCAGCAGACACGGTAGTCTTAAATCAGCTATACAGAGGTAACAATAACAGCAGTGCAAAAGAAGAGACTAAAGAGCAGTTGAATCTTAAAAATGTGGGTAAAACAGTATAAAAAAAGACCTGTAAGGATGTAATGTTACACTGCCATTACAGGAGAGTGAAGAAGCGTAATTGAATGATAGCTGAAACTTACACAAGCGGGTACCAGACAGCGACAACAGATGGCGTCTGACGCGAGCAGACATAATCAAAGTCGAGCATTCCCTGAACGGCTCTCGTCTGCATTCCCCAGACAATGGCCTTGGTTGTCTTTGTGAATAGGTTACAACCAAGCTCAGCACCTCGGACGTTGTCACCAGAACCTGTCAAACCTGCAGCTTCAGCACCCCCACTCGCACATCCACCTGTAGCACTGGAGCTACAGGATGCAGCACTTGACTGGTGACCATTCTGCAGTTAAAAACAATGGATGAATCTGAGATACAGGACAGTGTACCAGTGTATCTTATGCACTCAGTTACTACAACTCATTTAGTCCTCAGTTAGAAATAGACAAAATTAGAAGTGTGGTCCCAGAGTGGAAGTAGAGAGACGACCACAGCTATTACACAACAGGACAAACCTCTCCTACCAGCTGCAAAGCTAAAAAAGGTCAATTTCACATGATGCACCAGAAATGGAACCCTGGCCATAGGGTCCAATGCCAGCACTTTAGCAATTAGCCATGATCTAGTAACATACTGTGTTCACATGCCACAGAAATGTTTCATTCACATTCCCAAGACGAACAGCTCCCCACATCAGACTTTCAGATTTTTAGCTGCAACCCAGATGGGCCAGACTGTTTGGCCTAATACTTGTCATTCTGCTGTTAACCAGGTTTGTATGCTTTGTCATATCTGAAGTTATTTGATTTGGAGCATGTGTCAATTTCATATAATCATGGCAAGTGAAACCATGGTTAAAGGCAGAAGAAATACCAATTCACCCTGACTCACACCAGTGTCTCATATTTCGCAAGTAACCAGTATAAGTCAGGGAGAAATCTACAAAGCTGTTAGTAATAGGGAGGAAATGTAATGCAAAGTAAGGTATACTTTAATGTCAAATACAGACTAAACTGAACCTAGAATATGAAATTAAACAACATGAGTTAACAAGCAAAGCACTTTGCAACTGCATTAAAACTAATTAAAAAAACACACACAAGTCTGACAAACCAATGCATAATCAAAACCAAAACAGAGAAAGAAAGAAACAAAACCTAATAAAAATATCCATAAAGCAAAACAGTCAAGACATCCAGAAAATCTCAATCAAACCTTCAAACACATTGGACCACAATTGAAGAAACTCAAGCCCTGGCCAAATAAACAAGAAAACTAATAAGCTCTTTCAAGATCCTATACATACAAGTTTTTAAACTGTAACTTAGAGAGAAGTTGGTACATATTTGGTTTTCTACCAAATAAACAGCTATACACCTCCACCAAAGTCCACAATCACCAGAACATCATATAAAAATCAACAAAAGCTCAATCAAATCCTTAAATTCACTAATTAAAAACTAAGGAAAATCACAACACTGAAGCAAACTAAACTGACCGACATCAAAGCAAGATTTTTATTCATCATCATATGACTTTTATAGTAAAGCATTTCATATATGAAAAATTCCTACATCAGTTAAAAAGCAAAGCACTATGTAACTGGATTAAAACTAAATTCACTACCTGTCCTCCAGGTAGAAGGAAATTAGCTGTGGTCGCTGGCTGTTTGACAGGGGGCGGTATGTTAGTCTTGCCAAGGGCCATACCAACTATTGCTGTCATGTGGGTTTCTGGACCAAACACATGGATCGGAACACCCAGCGTCTCACCTGAAATTTAAACCAAAAGCTCGTCTATCACACATCTTGCCAGTTATATGCTACCAAGGAGCAACTAATCAGGCACTGGACCATTGTTCCTCTTGAAAGATCTTCCACTGAAAATCCAAGCTTGCAGACACAGCTCCAGGCATATTTCCAGCTTCTGTGACAAGTACAGCTTTGCTGAAGCTCTTTAGAATTGTTCTGTAGCCATGTTTCAGCATCTCTAATAAGTTTCAAAAGATGCTATATAAATACCCATCTGCATAAACATTACATACACATGACAACATCCTGGTTGTGTAATGAAGAATTTATAAAGCACCAGCCTGTCATTAGACGTTGCATCTCTTGTCACTAGATCTGCTGCCACATATTCTGTTACAATAACAACAAACTCTCACCCAGCTCTCTCATGATTCGAAGTCCTTCCTGATAGTTCGGACCAGCCCGCCGTACAAATATGGCAACTTTGTTGTCAATAAGACGCTGCTGATATTCTCTCAGACTTCTTACTATGCCCTGTAACATTGCAAACCATACTAAATAATAAGTGAATTCCTTAAACATAATACACTGCACAAAAGGAACAAAACCACAATGCAGTAAAATAACCATCTAGCATAACTAAAACTAAAAATGTTGAAACATGACATTTTTTCAACTTAAATATCAAATATAATGTCTTCTAAATAAATTTCAAATATTACTGAAGCAAATCTAGAGAAATGAGACAGGCCTGAAAAATGCATAATGAATGTTAAGTTACCTTAAATGTAGCTGCCACATTTGTGAAGTTCGCAATTCCTCCACCGATTATCAAAATCTTTCCTGCAAATCAGATACACAATAGATGATCAAACAAATTTTGGGAAGCCTTTTAAAAGATAAGAAGCCACTTTATTCAAGTAATACCAGTAACACTGAAGTTCTGTAACAGCAAGCTATAACCAACTAAAAAGCTCAACTGCAAATGGCAATTTTCTGAGCAGTTCCTTGAGATGAAATCATTCAAGTTTGTTTGACATGTATGGTTTGACCTACCTTCTGGATGAAATTCTTTGCACATCAGACTAAGAATGGTCTTGGCATAGTCATAGGTCTGTTGTTCACTAGGTGCCCCAGAATATTCGCCATAATTAGCAAGTTCCGACGTACTGCCGAGATCACAGATTGTGTCTCTGGAAAGAACATACAATGTCACAGAGATTGGGCATGTAATACTTTCAAAGCTAAGAGAGAAATTTCATGTACATGTAACAAAACAGTTCCAATAGTAGTTTCTTCTGTCAATCTCAGTAAACTATCAATAAAGGGCAGATACTGGCCAACAACAGGAAACTGTTTCATTAATAAAGCCTTAAAACAACAGTTAAAACGTACGCATAGATAACGGAAGCTCCACCGCCAGCTACCATTGTCCAGATACGTCCCTTGGGGTTGAGAATCGTCAATTTCAGGGAAGCACCACTCTTTGCATCCAGATCAGCAATGTAGGCCTCCTGCAGCCAAAAACAACTAATGTTACACAAAGTACTTCAAGAGTATTGTAATGTAATATATAAATAATGGCTAGATGATGATGATGTATTTGTGCTCAGTTACTGTGCTCACAAAATGGTGGTACCACTGAAGTCAATTCTACTTAAACTTAAATCCCTAAGAAATGGTCAACTCATATTTTCATAGAACTTCTAAGACAAATACCTCTGGGTACGCTTCGCGACCAAATGGGGGTGGGAATTCCACATCACCCCACTGCTGTTTACACAGGAACTCGGCACACTGGTCAATCTTGGCCGCCAAGTCTAATACGAACACCTGTCCACCAGTTACCACTACAACAAAAGCAGCACAAGTGGTAATTTCATTGCTAGTTATAATCGAAGCAGAATCGAAAATGGACTGGAGACATCTAATGGAGATATACAGAACAATTAGTGGAAGCAGAATGGAGGAAAAAAGGAAGACACGAGTTAGAACAGAAATATGCCACTGGACTGGTAGATGGCATACACAAACAGCTAACAAAGAAAGCGGCCAAGCACCACGTGTACATGTATGTACTATGTAAGGATGCCATACATACATATATACACACCTATATACTTATATACATTCACACAACCTCATGGACAATGCGCTTGCTAGCTCAGTTGGAAAGACTCACCGAGTGGGTTGATTTCTAAATAGGTGAAGTACAGATCCACATACACCTTGTACAGTGACTGGATGAACTTCAATACAGTTCTGAAAAACAAAAACAGCATTGCTCAATCAGGCATACAAGTATGCACCCAGGTACATACACAGGAACCTCTTCCTATGCTGTCCGTGGTCGCAGTGCTATAATGAGGTCAATTTTCAATCCATATCCCTGACCAAATGATACAAAATTCATGTTATAATCAAGAGTGCTATAAGGAGTCTAAGTGTATTGGACAATTATATAGCACCTTTACAGAACTTCTCAAAGGCACTGAAATGAGGCTATCAGAAGGGGTAGCTAGGTGGCAGATTGGCTAATGCGTCGGCTTTTCACCTCTGTGGCTCCGGCTTAAATCCTGGGCCCATTGTGCAAAACTGACACACATTGCATTGTCTAACTGTGATAACATCAAAGGCTGTCATCTTTGATAAGAGTGCCTTTTTAAATCCACTATCAGGCAATCAGATAGAGCTACACAGGTATGCATGTCGCTATGCATGCAGGTATGCATTAAACAATTAAAACAGCGACTTTTAAGTACCACTTAAAAGTATTACGAGGCGCTATATAAAAAATATGTCATTTCAACCACATTTACAAGATAAGCTGAATATATCGTGGGCTTTTTCTTTCAGAGCAATTTGAATTTTCAGTAAAAGATTGTTTTAGAATGACAGTCAAATAAATAAGAAAGCACAAAATCAGGTAACATAGAATTGAAAACCAGCAATTCTCATAAACACTGCAGAAATGTCTGATTTACAGAAACATTCGATTATGCAACATAACTGATGGTACTAACTCTCGCTGATCTGCTGCAACATTTGCAAGAAGTTGGGTTTTGATGGAATCCACGTTCAGTGATGATCCAACTGGGATTTCCAATTTCAAAGCCTTTCAACAAAAGAGCAACATGTGACTGAAGGATAATAATTCCATACCTCTTGTATTGCATGTACATCATCATCCGTATAGCACCTTATATGGTTTGATTCTGAAGTCAAAACATTAATCCAAAAGAGTCCTGTGCACCTCTTCACCATCCATGCCAACCATTGTGAATATCAGTACTTTTTCCGATTGATATTTTATGATACATGGTCATTTAGCAGATCTAAAAGAAGTGACTTACAATAGGATGAAAATATACATATTCACAAAACTCAGCTAAAGAACTGTAAAAAAACTTGGATTTAGAATCTTCTAATACAAAGAAGTAGCGCTGTTGTGATCAAGGGCTGAGAAAGAAGGAGGTACTATCAGAGAAGCTCTTAAAGATAGAGTTCTCAAAATTTAATACTGTCACTGTTTGCTTAATTACTTTCCTACAAGCATACACTTAAACTCACATACAAGCTTTCACAGATAATGCTAAGCAATTGTACATTAAGCAATTCCAAATATGTTTGACTAAATGGTATTCTACAACACCAATGCCTAGCTTTATCGATGCATTCATTTACACTTTAATGATGAGCTGCATTGGTTTCCCAGTAACTTTTAGTACATGCTCATTGTTAAAGTGTCAAGCATTTTTAATTACAATGAAAATGTTCAATGAGTTAAACTTGTAACATACATATATAGTAGGGCATAACCGGAAATTGCCTCGGACATTTGCCTCGGCCGAATATCCCGTTTTTCGGCACTATTTGCCTCGGCAAATACTGTACACGCAAATAGTTGCTTGTCTGCCTCACATTGCCGGAATTTGTTGGCTCATAATATTAGCTTTGAGCTTCATCTAGCATTTCATTTTGAAGAAGAAAAGTACAAAAAACACCAACACCTGAAGTCCACAACAGATGTCAAGTCCATCTCATTGATTATTTATTTCTAAAATTCAAAATGTATTAATAGTCAGTTATAACAAGTACAAAAATTTTTTCGATAATTTTTTCATTACATCAAAATGTGAAGCTTCGCATATTGAACAAAATGGTACTCGGTTCATACCCGGATCCGGCAAATAGTACATTCAAATACTCGGATTCGGTACTCGGTGGAAAATGTCTACCCGGTTATGCCCTAATATTTAGTATCACACTTAATCAGTTTGAATCAAATTTATATATCAAATCAACTCACCTTAGAATCGACATCACCAATATCTACACCTCCTTCGTGGTGAAACAATATGGAATCGCCTTCACGATCAGAGTAGATACAGACATAGAATTCTTCACTCTAAATTAAAACCATAAATATGTATAAGAACATAGAACATTCGTCTTTTCAACATGTTTCATTATAACACGAATTCTCATAAAATTTAGTCAGGGATGAACCCATTACAGGAAGTCCTTTCCAGACTCCGGCACAGCTCCATCGATCTGCATCAATCTCATATCAGTCAAAAGTTTGTTTGGACCGTGAAACTAAAATGCCATTAAACAGCTGAGGTACTTTAACGATGAGATGCCTTGGTTTCCCAGTGACTTTCAGTACACTCTCATCGTTAAAGTGTTAAACACATCTATAAGAAACAATGGAATCAACAAACATTAGAAATCATGGCTGCGGTAGATTGAAATACATTCTCACAAGATATGCAGATATAAAATACTATCTTACAAACATGGCTGTGTCAAGACCAAGGAGAATAATTCTTAAACAATTATTATTTAAAAGACCAAGTAACCTGATAGAAACTCACCTGCTGATGAGCAACAAATGGCTCAATGATGAATCGCTTCAGCTTCCCGACTGCACTACCAATCTTCAAAAAGTAAAAACAAAATTGCTACTAACAACATTTTTGTGAGATTGACTGAGATAGCAACTCTTTTGGCAGATTGATTGAAACAGGGTCATTGACTGCAGAGCGCATAAATCATAAAGAGTGAATATTCAAGCTCAGGAGCAAACTTGTGGTAATCAGACACAAGAGCACATAACAAAAGAGCAAGTTACTAAATGGCATCTGCGATATAAGTTCCAGTGACAACACAGCATATGACAGAAAGGCATTTGACACAAGACCATTAGCCCATATAAAAGGCATTAAATAGGGCACATGCAGGGCAACAGTACAGAAACAGAAGCAGTTAGTTCATCGCAGTGCGTCCAGGAAAATACCAATACTAAAATTTTACTAAAAGGATTGACCCTGTCGCTGATACAAAAGATATGTCAGCATCTGATAAAAGAGTTGGTAGCTCAGATCATCACCGAACCTTATCAACAAACTGATATTTCCCTAGCAATGAGTGCTAAGCTGGCAATACCTAGATGAAAAAAAAGCGGAAATTCACGGATTTAAAACTTTTTTCTGCTCTAAGGAATTGGGAATGATATAGGAGGATCGTAAAATATGCCTGGCTTGAGATCTCTCATGCTATGCACAAAGTATGTGATAAATTTTTTATACCTTTTCACCCAAATGGCAAAGCCACATGGCTTTGCCATTTGTTTATTTTATTTATAAACATCTGTTTATTTTATTTATTTACTAATTAAGACAATTCATATAATGCCACTCCAAGAATCAGAGGCACAGCCTGTACTATCTTAATTGTTACTAAATGTTATTAAAAAAGATTATCATTCGTCAAAAACTAGAACAGGCACCAGTGGAGAGTAGGGCATAGCCGGGTGCCGTTTTTCAACCGGGTACCGGGTCCGGGTAGTTTGAATAAAAATCTGCCGGGTCCGGGTACCGGGTCCGGGTATTAAAACTAACAGTAATCTCAAATCTCTAATCCGAACACAATGTCACGAAAAAATACCGAACACAATGTCGCGAAAAAATAACTCCACTCTACCCTCTACCAATCAACTTCAGAACATTTTAATAAACAAGGAAAACAACTGCAATGATCGAAAAGGGTGGGAGAGAGGGACTAGATGGCGTTCTCAATTATCAAAGAGAATTGTCGGCATATAGATGAAAGGAGGAGGGGAGAGGAACTTGCTGGAGCTCTCTATAATCAAAGGAAATTGTCGGTGCATAGGCGAAAGCAGGAGGGGAGAGGGACTTGATGGAGTTATCAACATCAAAGGGAATTGTGGTGTCTAGGCGAAAGTAGGAGGGGAGAGGGACTTGATGAAGTTCTCAACATCAAAGGAAATCGTCGGGGCATAGGCGAAATGAGGAGGGGAGAGGGGCTTGCTGGAACTCTCAATAATCAAAAGAAAACGCCGGCAGATCATGGATAGCCAAAGGCCGTCGCCAAGGCAACTTACTGTTCCTGATGTCATTACATTATGTTACTGTTAGTTAGGGCATAGCCGGGTACTGACCCGGATAACCGGAAATTCCGGGTATTGAACACCCGGAAGACACCCGGACCCGGAGCTGAAAGGTCATCCGGGTCCGGGTGGGTAAATGTCAACTAACAGTAACATAATGTAATGACATCCGGAACAGTAATTTGCCTTGGTGACTGCCTTTGGCTGTCCATGATCTGCCGGCGTTTTCTGTTGATTATTGAGAGCTCAAGCATGCCCCTCTCCCCTCCTCATTTCGCCAATGCCCTGAAGATTTCCTTTGATGTTGAGAACTACATCAAGTCCCTCTCCCTTCCTACTTTCGCCTAGACACCACAATTTCCTTTGATGTTGAGAACTCCATCAAGTCCATCTCCCCTCCATCTTTTGCCTATGCCCCGACAATTTCCTTTGATGTTGGAACTCCATCAAGTCCCTCTCCCCTCCTCCTTTTGCCTATGACAATTTCCTTTGATTGTTAAGAACTCCATCAAGTCCCTCTCCCCTCCTCCGTTCGCCTATGCACCGACAATTTCCTTTGATTATAGAGAACGCCATCTAGTCCTCTCTCCCACCCTTTTCGATCATTGCAGTTGTTTTCCTTGTTTATTTAAATGTTCTGAATTTGATTTGTAGAGGGTAGAGTGGAGTTATTTTTTCGCGACATTGTGTTCGGATGAGAGATTTGAGATTACTTTTAGTTTTAATACCCGGACCCGGTACCCGGACCCGGCAGATTTTTATTAAAACTACCCGGACCCGGTACCCGGTTGAAAAATGGCACCCGGCTATGCCCTACTGTTAGTTGACATTTACCCACCCGGACCCGGATGACCTTTCAGCTCCGGGTCCGGGTGTCTTCCGGGTGTTCAATACCCGGAATTTCCGGGTATCCGGGTCAGTACCCGGCTATGCCCTAGTGGAGAGCCCACACACACACGTGGAACTTAATCAACAAATTCCTATCCAAAGTTGACAGCATCGTGTGGACCAAGCTGTGTCAATAGTGTGCAGTGAGCACAGGCGCCAGCGTCTGCAGCCCACGATAACATTGTGCAGCCAAGCAGTTCCTCATTGGTATTTAATTATTGATTCATATAATCTCAGAGTTACCCACAGAGACATGCATGTCTTTCTTCACTGCTCATTTCAATCTTAACAGGTGACCGTTGGAGATTTGTGGACCACCCAGATTATGCAGTGACAGTTGATGGGTGCAATGGTGCCCTCAAAAATTATGGTTAATATATACCAAACTAGTGTTGCTGGATCTTGGTTGCCCAACCAAACATGTAGCTGACGATCAACATATGAGATGATAAATGCTGAAGTTCAAAGAGGAAAAGAGATTAAGAAAGGAAAAGAGGAGTAAAACAGGATAAGAAGAAGGATAAGAAATGTTTTCACATGCAAGTACGATTAAACAAAGTTCTAAGAGACTCGGTAGAAGGAAAAACAACGTTCGGCAAGCTGCATACACCCACCAGTCACATATCTAATGTAATCTACTGTGGACTATAATTAATGCTCTGTACTCTTCCTGTTTTTCCATTTTGTATCGATTGGTTGTTGTTTCTGCCTTATTTGGTATAATAAAGGCGCTCATATCCAACTGCAACCTCTTAACTAATATACGAATTGCCTCCAGATCCATACAAGACCAGAAAATCAATGCAACGTTCATTCAAGAGGGAAGTGAAGTGTTGTCAATCAATGAATGTTTTCGTAGAAACGCAACTAACCTACATGAACAATTGACAGGGACGTCGAACCAATACAAAAAGGACGCAAGCACAGCAACGAAGACAGACACAAGTACAGACAAGCAGTCAGGCAAAGCAAAGAAGCAGATCAAGACAATTCTGATAATCAGCCCGAGATCAATACGTCCGTCTGAGTAGCTGCTCACTGGCCAAGATGTGATTGCTCGACTATCTATATGATTCACAAAGATGACAATCTACTGTTTGCGTGGGATGAAGCCACTCGAAATATTGATTCATTTAGATCTAAGAAAAATCCATGCTCAGTTCACGAATAGTCTCAGAATAATTCCATCAGAAATATGAATTCCTCCATCTGTGCATACGAAATTCATTTAAGAAGTGTGTATGCATGTATTTGGAGATTCTGTAGGATTTATAAAACCTCCCACAGGTTCTCATATATAAGACATATAGATAAAGGAATATAAACAAGTAAACAATAATGGCATTTATGCAATACATTTAGATTTACATATCTGTTTTGTTCAGACCTTTATTTCATAATCTGTCTACATCTATTTTGTTGAGACTTATTTCACAGACCTCTGAATAATTCTGTGAGGAACCTTCACATTATATAAATGAATAAAATAAATCTACATGAATTTGCATTCAGAGGTACATTTGAATACCCGGTACCTTCAAAATCAGTCCACATCCCTTGCCCTGCCTGTCAGCAATGCCTCATGTAGACAGGCAGGGCTGTCGTGAAGCTAGAATAAGAAAACTTATCTTAGCTGGAAATGACAAGGCTCTAGAGCAGGGGTTCTCAAACGGTGGTACGCGTACCCCTAGGGGTACGCCAGGTGTCGCTAAGGGGTACGCGAAAATTTTAAAAAAAACGACGACTACGCCCACTGGTACGCAGCGTAAGAATACAGTGTGACGAATCTTTCTTTCTAAATTTGAAAGATCTCATTTACTCAGGGGCGTAGCGACCGCCATCCGTACCCTCCGACCGGAGGGGCCCCGCAAGGAAGGGGGTCCTAAAAGTGGCAAAAAATAACCGTGAATGGCGTGAGACGAGAACGGCGCATTCCAGTTTCCGCATTGTAAGGGGCCCCGGACGTATGTACGGAGGGGGACACGTTCTTTGTTGCTACGGCTCCGCATTTACTTTCAGATGAATTGTGGTTAATGCGTTTGGCCTATATGGCGGATATTTTCCGGAAACCAAACGACCTCAATTCCAGTTTACAAGGCAGAAATAGGGCCTATCACTCCATTTACTGTTATGGATAAAATAAATGCAATGGTGAAGAAGCTTAAGTTCCTTTTGTCACACCTTGAGGAATCTCGTGTAACTTCATTTTCTTGTCTGGAGTCTTTTGTAACGAAGAATGAGCTTAAACAGAATGCTAATTTGTATTTTCCTGAACAGTTTCAGAGGGGCCGGCAGGCTTAAAACAATTGGACGCACACCCGCCCGTGTCCTACCCACACCCGTCATCTGTCTGCTACTCCTAGTCATACATTGAAAATGACTCAGAGTGACTCATAAAAGAACAGTATAACACAAGCATAATATATCATATGATATTATTTATACATGCTGTATGGTAGACCAAAATTAGGCTATACAGTGAAATTGTCAAAAAATATCGATGCGATGCCTAATCCTTGTGTGGATTTGATTTGGTGGGTGGACGCACGTTTCCATGCAGTGCGTCACGCTGCTGGCGCCTCTGAACAGTTTGTGCCAAGGAATGGATTCGAAATCCGGCAGATTCTTCAGTCCAGGAAAGATACCAGTTTGTTGAACTTTCGTGTGATGGTAGATTGAAGAACGAATTCATGTGTCTTTCATGAATTCGTTCTTCAATCCACAATCACATGAAAGTTGTGCGATTTCTGGCTGAAGGAAAGAGCTGAATATGGATTAATTTCTGATCGAGCTCTACAAATTTTCAGTCCCTTCAGCGCGTCATATCTGTGCGAAACTGGTTTTCAGCAATGCTTGCGATCAAATAGAAATACAGAACAATGCTTGAACTCGAACCAGAGTTTCGTTTGAAATTGACAAATATTAAACCAGATATTGTAAGTCTGTGCTTGTCGAAACACGCCCACAGCTCACATTAACACTTGTAATAGTAATTTAATTTTACCTTTTGTTGATATGATTTCATTCTTAACATTATATTTTAAATTTGTCTGCCTATGCCATGGTCCTACGCTAATTGCAAGGGCACCTCGCACTCGCCTGTTGTTTCTGATCACACGGTATACCTTTGCTGGGGGTACACCAACACTCGACTTTTTTACCCGGGGGTACAATAAAAATAAAGTTTGAGAACCCCTGCTCTAGAGATGATAAAGAAAACGACACCTTCTTCACTAGCAGGACAGATAAATTAGGACTCAGATGAGCTATGGGCACTGCAGTGCTAGCAGCCCACACAGCCTGCCATCCCAAATTCCCAATTTAATCATTTGGCAGCAGGCTACAGCGCAAGTGCTTTCACATCAGATAATTTGTCTTGAGCTTCTAGCCACACCAAGCCTTACATAAATCTTGCATCACTTTTAACAGCATACAGAATCACATGTTTAATCGGCCAATACTCAAACCGATCGTCCTCATTGAGTTAAAACGTTCCCTTTTCATTCACCCTTTCAAAACTGATGCAGAGAAAGTGAAGCTGCTGCACAACAGCTTACCTTGATATCTTTTCCAAGACGTTCGGCAACCCAAGCCTTGACTTCGGCCAGATCTGCTTTGACTTTGATTAGACCAAGCTTCCCCCTTCTCTTAATCAGTTGGTCTGGCTTCACAACCAGCTTCTGCAAGAAACAAGTCAGAATAATGTCTCACACTCTCTCCTCTGGTACATTGCTCAGTTTCCACAAGTCAAACAAGACTGAACCAGTAAAGAAGAAGAGGCAGTCCTGGGTATGAAGTGTTAGTGACTTCATTTATGATGGCAGGCAGTCCCCTCCCTCGCAGTCCCATCTTCCCACTGACAGTGTGCGATCAATGTCCTCATTATAGCTGAGTTGGCTGGGGGGGCACAGATTGAGCAGAAATCTCGTAACAAATTTCTGCCCTTGCGAGGATTTGAACCTACCTCCAACCTCTTGGTTGACAGTCCACCATGCTAACCACTAAACTATTGTGCACCCCCTAATAACCAATAACCCAAGACTAAGAACTAATAAAAAGATGAAACTCAAGATATCTTCAGGAGACAACAAGATCCTGTACACCTGTTTTAAGGAGATGGTAGACTGAATTCCAACTGTGATTACATTTAAGAGATATTTACATGTGTAATGGAAAAACCTTTTTGCTGAGATACAGGCAAAACGATCCAAAAAAAACAGACAACCTTTCACCATGCATTACTGACAATGTATTTTCTAAAAAACACATGTATCACACTCTTATTTGATCTGCTTATTCACTGTAGCCAGTCTTCTCTGTCATCTCTCATATATGTGAAATGGATCTGTCTGTCAGATCATGCTCACACACTGCACTTTACTTTGAAGTGACAATCAGATCAATTGATGCCATATGCATCAAGATATCTCCAAACGTGATACCCTATGGTGTTAACAGTGGAAAAAAACGATGATGATGACATATGTACACTGAAACCCTCTAGATAGTAAGTGGAGGTATGCAATCAACATTAACGAACATGGGAACCAGTGGATTTAAGGAAGGAAAGATTACCTACCTAAATCTCTACATAAGAATAAAAATCTCAACCAATTACATAATTAAGACTAATGAGGTATGCCTTTAAGATTCTTATGGAGGACGCACCTGACTGCTCAGCCATGGATGTTCTTGCTCAAGGCTGGTCCAGTTTGTTTCGGCTGTCACAACTGCAAATTTGACAGGAACGGCCACTCCCTTGTCCAGAAATTTATTCAGAAACGATATACCCGTCGCTTCATTGATTGCTTTAGCAGACATTTTCGTTTGAGGTTAATCCTACACAGTCAAAATTAGTCAAGGCAATATTTCACATGATACTAAGCAATTTCTATCACACTATTTCAACAGATAGAATCTAATCAAAACTATTGTGTCTGGTAAAATTTCTAGCAAACAATGGATATAACTATATAAACGATACACCAAAAAAATCAATAAAATATAAGACTGATTGTGGCTAACTGTCAACCTGTTGATCTGATTGTCAACAAGTGCAACCTCAGGTTACACAGGTCTGTTAACTCAAATGCAGTATGTACACAAACTGGATATCAGTTCTGCCACAATTTAATCCTGTTAAAATTGGCCAATTTTAATTCTGGCAACATGTGGACCTGATGCAATTTCTGCACCAAAATACACCTAAAATAATTTCTTCCAAAATTTTGATCTCATACTATATCAGCTTCAAATGAGATTTGATGTAATTCCTGTTGACAACTGGACAAATTCCTGTACCACTTATGAACCAATTTGAGATAAGGAATTCATTCATTCATTCATTTTGATAATTTATATAGCCCCTCTTCAAGAAACCTACTCAGAGGTGCTCCCAGTCCAGCCATGGTTAAAAAGAGCAGACTTAAGGAGACGGTAGAAAACAGGTGAATTTCCTCGTGGAAATAGGTGCAAAGAAGGTGGGAGCCCATTTCACATAGAGGGGCCAGCCACTGAGAAGGCACGACGCTGTTTAACTGAGGAGTGGGACCGAGGACCAACAGCTCACCTCCAGTTGCAGAACGCAGAACTCGACGGGACATTAGGCCAGACAGCGGACAGCAGAGATCAGATAGGATAAGACGGAGCTTCACCAGAGAGAGACCGCCAAACAAGAGAAGCAATCCTATAGGACAGTGGTTCCCAAACTTTTCTGGGTCGCAACCCACTTGTGAATATCTTGGCAGTCTCGGTACCCACTGTGTAAAATTAAGCATCGTGTACTAAAATTTGCTTCGTAAATTGGCATCGAAATATGCGAATTTACGTACGGCGTTTAGAAATTTAAAGCATTAAAAAAAAACTTAGGTAAAAATAGTTTACAATTTATTGCAATCCAGCTAGTTATAGCCCAATCGTAACCAAATGTCGTTGCTCCGAATAAATAAATGTTTCTCGAAAATATTCGGCGACCTACTTGTCAGAGCTTCGCGACCCACTTTTGGGTCGCGACCCACAGTTTGGAAAACTGTGCTATAGGAGATGCGCTGCGAGGCAGGAAGCCAATGCAGGACATCGCACATTTAAGCTGAAACTGGTGCATATTTTGAGAATGATGTAAGCATTCCCATATTTCAAAGTGTAGGTTAAATGCTTTATTAACTACGACAGCTCTTTTCACTTATTATTCCATGGTTACTTGAGTACCTATTGCCATATACCCGATACATAACTACAGAACCATGCAAGTATATAATGATATATAAAGCACATTAACATTCTAATACTATAATTATAATCTTAAAATCCTAGGGCAACATATCAGCAAACTCATGGTCGTGATTTTAAACATGTTAAACACTTTAACGATGAGCTGCATTGGTTTCAAGGTCGATTTTAGAACACACTCGTCATTAACGTGTTAAACTGTGGGTACTAGCAAAGTGAGACAGTGAAGGTTTGATAACTGTTACTCTTTAGTGTTTAAAATGTCAAGGACATCATGTCATAGTAGTCTGGATTGCCATAATGCCCTCTAAGTGGGTCAACAAGGGATTGATAAGTAACTATCTGCTTCTTAATACCATAAATGCACCATGTCACCTCACAACAGTGTGGGTGGTCATAATGCCACCAAAGTAAGTCAACAAGATATCATTAAGTTACTCTTGAGTTCTGAATAAATATACATCATCTCATAGTACTTTTGGGTGGCCAAAGCACCACCCAAGCAAAACAATGATCCATCAGAACTAGATAACCAGGCAAAGAAGAGTACACCACAGTCACTCAAGTTCTGATTACACAGTGTCAGCAGTAGACTCAATTATAAAATGTCTGCCAGCTCTCCATTGGGTACACTTTGAACTCTGGCCAGCCACAATACTAAAAATCAGTTCTTAATTCCCAGACTTATCATTATTCGATGAGGTCATCCGATTACCTTTGTCTGGTCATACCTAAATCAAGAACTGTTCTTGGTGAAACAGCTTTTTCGGTTGCTGGACCTACTTTTTGGAACTCTCTCCCTGTGTCTGGGCGCTCTGCTCAGTCTCTTGTGTCAATTTGTTCTCAACTTAAAACTTACCTCTTTCAAATTGTATATCAACCATAGGCTGCCTCTCTGTCTTATGGACTGATATTCTGGATATAGACCTGATTACGGCTTGGTTTTTGTCACGTGGGTTTCCTTACCTCCACCAACCGATTTAGCCTGGAGTGAACTGAAAGCAAACCAGTCTGGTAGTTCAATAAGGATTTGATTACAAATAGAATATTTTGCTTGATCTAATTTTAGGTATGGCACAGCTCCAGTTCACTGTTCATACAACAAATGGCTGGTGTGAAAACGTCTTGTGGGGCAGTTCCACAGTTGGAGGTTAGCCTACATCCTACATTTGTAAGACAATATAAGGCATAGGGCAGGTGCATTGAGTAGGCCCAGATGACTCCGTATTCCACAAACGCTCACTCATCCAAGTAATAACCAAGCTCGATGTTGCTTAACTATATACTGTGCTTGCCTATAATTGTAATTGAACATTTATACACCAACAGTTCAAGAGCACACTAATAAAAGGTGCTCTCCATACTAGCCCCCATGACCTTATCATCAAGAATGGTCTCCAGATGCATGTAGAACAGGCATTCATCACCTGTCATGTGGTAGGTTGAAGCACCACCAATGACTAACAGTCAAGGTCACTCCAAAGACCCAAGAGTGCTTCACGAAGGAGGGGCCTACCTGATGCAGTCATGTAGGTCAAGACGACTTAAAGAACAAATAACTTCTAAATCTGCAAACTCCGAAGCAGAAACGACGAATAAAGTCCTCTACCTAAACTGTGCACCAGTAAATTCCAACAAGTTAGAAATTACTGAGCAAATTCTGCATTTAGACAAAATAATCTGCCAATATCAGGCAGAGGTTGATTAACAGCCAACATGGCCTCAAAGCTTGGTGCCTATGTCATACAGAAAGCATCAAGCTACTAGTGTTAACTGTTTATTGCAAGAAACATATATATTTACTTTATTATTGCCAATTTCAAATTACAACTTAATTGTAAAAACTGCAATAATATTCAACCAAAATAACCATCATAGTTTGTGTTTTATTCCACAGTGTTGCGATGTGGCCACAAATACTTTCACTTGGGTGTCTAGAAAAAGCAGTGCTGGAGAAGTATTCCTAAGACAACCTAAACCTAGTTCCTCATACTAGAACAGCTATGGCGCAGTCCCGGTCTTTTGCCTCAATTGGTCCCTCTCTCTGGAATACATGGTCTCCTACTTGCTCTCAAATTTTAGTAGGTAACCCCTCTTGCTTTTCTCAAGACATTTCTTGTGGCCTTGTGCACTGGGAGTGCCTCCAAATGGTTCACCCTACTAGCGCCTCTTCATTAATGTTTAAATACAATACAATACAACCTAAGAGGTGGTTAAATTACTAATCGTAAATGAATCATGGCAAAATTGCGCAATAATGCATGAATTAACGTAACTGATCAAACAGTGAGTGAAATCATTCCACTAAATTTTGCAGCGACTATCGTTCGCTGCTTCTTGCATTATTACATCAGCGCTACATAATTATTTAGAACTTGTTCAAGCTCTTACAATTCATGAAATGCTTACTTACTTTCTCTTATCTACAGCGTGCATTTGCACCCGGCATGCGTAAACAAGAGCAGGCCACGACGCAACCAAATACACAAACTAACCTAAGCGTTGAACGGCTAGACGAACAAAGCTTCACCGAGATAAATGACTAAGAACAGTGGGTGCGATCGGCTGACTATAAGCGAAGCCTTGCAACGCCCGATTTAAAATGAAATTCAAATGAGACTGAGGCTCAGAGATACTAATCAGGCGACGATCGTACGACTGAACTACGGCTTCCTTTCACGTCCAAGAAATACTGCATGAACATAGATATAATATTATATCCATGTGCATGAACCACGTCGATACAACTCGACGATGCTGTATAGCGACGTACTGATTGCACCTACGTCATATCCGTAGCCCAAGGGGCGTGCTCGGCCATGTTTGACTATAATGAATAGTACGGCGTTGTTTTCGAGTGAGTTTCACACCCATTTTGGAGTGAATTTCGCAAGCTTGTGGCGCGCGATATTCTAGTGGTTAGCGTGCTGGACTGTCAATTGAGAGGATCGGGGGTCAAATCCCCGCGAGGACAGAAATTTGTTTTGAGACTTCAGCTTCATCTGCCGCCCATAGCTATAATGAGTAGGCCTACGGCCAGTCTTGTTGTCCTCGAGACCAAGGTCTTGGTCTCGAGTGCACTCGAGTTCGTTTTTAAAAGTCTTGGTCTTGGTCTTGAGGTTCAAGGTCTTGGTCTTGGTCTTGAGGTTCAAGGTCTTGGTCTTGGTCTTGGTCTTGAGGTTCAAAGTCTTGGTCTTGGTCTCGCAAGACCAAGACCAAGACCGGCTGTTAATATAAACAGTCATTTAACAGATCTCAAGAAGACTGTATCAAGCCTGCTTGCATCATAGGCCTACGACCAATATCTATGGATGGATACAAGTCATGTTGGTCAGGAAAACCCATTGGCAGCATCAACAGTTATTCAGTATCAGACGGTATGATAAACCATGGGAAGTCCCACTTCAAAAGGACTCACTAGGCCTATCTGTACATTTACATCCAGTGCTTGAAAAAAACTCTGTGTGTGTCAGCGACTTCAGCACCTGTAGAACGTATTTTTTCACATGGCGGAATTTTTATGAGGCCCACCAGGCACGTCTTGGTCAGAAAATTCTGAGCGAATTGGTTTTTATAAAATACAAAAGGCATTTGGTATAAGAGTTTGCATGAAGGACTTTTGAATACAAATTCGGATTTCTCTGCAGTTTGCATTTAAAGTTAATTTTCTTAAATAAAATAAAAGACTCATGTTTTCATTAAAATAGCCAATATTCCGACTTTACAATTTTTAGAAGTCTTGACCTGATTTCGATTTTTGGGGTCTTGGTCTTGGTCTCGAGGTTCAAAGTCTTGGTCTTGGTCTTGGTCTCGAGGTGCAAGGTCTTGGTCTTGGTCTTGAGGTTCAAGGTCTTGGTCTTGGTATTGGTCTTGATCGAGGTTTAAGGTCTTGACAACAAGACTGCCTACGGCACATACTGACCACGCACTGTCCATGGGATGATCAAACGTCGAGGGAAAATTGGTCATTCGCCCTCATATTCCGAAAATTAAATTGTTAGCACTTCTATCTCTTTATAATATTACTAGAGCAACTACAATGGCTCATGTACGCAGGAGAGAATTCTTAAGTAAAGATGAGCTTGATCGTATT
The DNA here is from genome assembly GCA_963556255.1 of Allolobophora icterica. Taxonomy (NCBI): domain Eukaryota; kingdom Metazoa; phylum Annelida; class Clitellata; order Crassiclitellata; family Lumbricidae; genus Allolobophora; species Allolobophora icterica. Next base: position 62,232,286 of record OY744605.1, read on the forward strand.
AACAGATTCATTCGTCGAGCAATACGGGAAAGATTCCTTCCTGTTGACATTCCTTCTTTTGACCATTTTGCTAACCTAGCAGACGATCATGCAGCTCTTTAAATTCATTGTACTTGATCCTAAACATGACTCCTTTGTCCTTTAGGCCTACGTCCAAATACTGGTCATACTCTTCGTCTCCGTCCACACTCCTTTGCACTACCTCATAAGAACAACAAAAACTTTTTATCTATAGGCTTATGTTTAAGGATATCTACTAACACATTAGCCTACTTCACCTCCTCTTCCCTCATTAGTTAATCCTCATTTTATATTTCCTGCGAAGCCATTGTTACTATTACCAGTAGGCTACTATAGCTCCTAATTTTACTCTAACTGATTTAAATTAGAACTATTATTGCTATTATTTCAAATCAATATTTTAATCCTCTTGTGTTTTAGTTATTGTAGGCCCTACATTTTATCCTATTGTAAATAGTTGCGTTCTGTCAACTATCTATTTGAATAAACGAATATACAATCAGACCTATGGCTGCCTCGATCCATGCTCAGCTACACTCTAAACCCGGACCTTGTCATATGGTAAGGTTAGGGTTACTTGGGCTTGTCCACCAGGCGGTTGGTTTAAGCTATACCATATAGTAACCTGGACAGGTTACTTCTGAAGTAAGCCTGTTTAGGTTACCACTTGGTAAGCCGAGGTTACTTCGAAAGTAAGCTGTCTATGGTTACCACTTGGTAAGCCGAGGTTACTTCGAAAGTAAGCTGTCTATGGTTACTATTTGGTAAGCCGAGGATACCTCGAAAGTAAGCTGTTTATGGTTACTATTTGGTATGCTCATGATACTTTCAGAGTAAGCTGTCTTATGTTACTATTTGGCAAGCTCATGATACTTTGAAAGTAAGCTGTCTATGGTTATTTGGTAAGCCGAGGATACTTCGAAAGTAAGCTGTTTGTGGTTACTATGTGGTATGCTCATGATACTTTCAGAGTACGCTGTCTTATGTTACTATTTGGCAAGCTAATGATACTTTGAAAGTAAGCTGTTTTAGGTTACTATCTGGTAAACTGAGGCTACCTTTGCCTTGTCCACCAGGCGGTTGGTTTAAGCTCTACCATACAGTAACTTTGACTGGGATACTACTTGGCAAGCTGAGGATACTTTGAAAGCAGGCTATGTTACTACTTGGCAGGCTCATGATACTTTGAAAGTCCGTTGTCTAAGTTACTATATGGAACCTTTAGTGTTACTTCCATGGACTAGTAGGATTCTGTAGATGGAACCTTCAGATTTTCTTCAGTGGTAGTAAATAATGAAATATTCAATACAGTACTATACCAGAACAAGAAAATTTCAATGATAAATTTACTAATACAATCTTCAGCTTCATACTCTATGAATTTACCAATAATAATTATTCTCTGAGAACTAAGTACACACTGGTACCTTTTCCTACCAATTATTGACAATGCATTGTATTAGAAATGATTTTTATTACTGGAATATAATACCATATATACCGAGACAAGCTTAACAGTTCATGACAAGTAACTGTTCATACGAAGTTTCGATTGCAAATGCAAACTGTCCATGTTGCCCAGGGTGGGAATTTCTGGGGGTTGAAACCCTTAGTCTTTCTTAGGACCCCACAGTTAAGTCTTCATTGCACACCCCACAGGGATGTTTCCAACTCCTCAGTTGTGCTAGTGTGATATAGCATTATTTGATTCATATATATCTTCTTTATTGTACTTAATCACATACCAATAACAAACATAATCATGCATTAAAGTACAATCAGAGCCCTACAAAAGCATACATGACTTATACAAGGTTAGGCCCCTGTTTCCATATTGGGTTCGTTTACATTATTAAATCATCATAATAGAATTGTCCAGATTTAGAGATAGTTCTTAACATGATTGAAGGAAGAGATGCTTATATTAAAGAATATTTCAGCATATAGACCCTGAACTTAAGACAACTATATTGATACAAAATATTTAACTAGGATGTCAATAACAATAGTACCAATTTTTAACTAAATCCTATTAATAAAGATGTTTGTAGCAATCTTATACAATCACAACTTTGATAATATCAGAATAATAATAATAATAATAATAATAATAATAATAATAATAATAATAATAATAATAATAATTGCATTAACTAATACAACAATATTAGTGACAAAATACCATTCATCAAGCACTATCTTTGTTATACTTCTTGGCATAACCATATTAATCTGTCTGATGAAAGTATGATCATCACAGACATTTTTTACCATCATCAGTTTAAGGACATTTTTAGTGTTATCCGTAAACAGTTAGTAATTCAGAGTCGGTTACAATTGTTAACACATAACCATTTTTCAACTATACAGATAGATCAAAAGCAGAAGGGAATGTCATGTCCAGAATAAAATAAGTGGCAATCAGACAGCAGTGAGCCTTCGGAAGGTCCACAGTCTATGAAACACCTCTTTGCCACCTGCTCTGACAGCGATGCTGGAGACAATCGGTCATTTTGCGGAGATAAATCATTGGCTAATTTGGTGACGACTCCTAAAAACATCGAAAACTTAAATTCAACAAAGTTCTGCTTTAAAGATCCAAAATATTGCGCTTAACATACAATTATGACTTAATACTGTTCATACCATTATGTGAATTGAACAAGTAAGAAAATATAAGAAATTTAAACATCCAAAAAATCTGATGTGGAGAAATCGATTTAGCCATTAACCTTCACAACTAAAGACAGCCATATTACTGAATAAGGATTGAAATACTTGTAGGTATTCTATTGTATTGTATCAGAACATTTGTAACGCGCCTCTCAAATTGTTCGCTAACCAGAGGCGCTCCCAGTGCGAAAGACCCAACATTTGAACAGAAAGGCAGAAAGAGGCACTTGGGCCACTAGCTAAGAAAGGGTCACGTGTCAAAGGAGGGAGTTGATTCAACCAATGCAAGAAAAGGCTCGAGTTTTGGCCATAGTAGTCCTTGCTCGTGGGACAAAAAGATTATGGCGATCGTAATGGACAAAGGGAAGCAGCTGAAACTGTTAGACGAACGAGGTCACAGAGGTACTTGAGTGCGAAGCTTGTGTAAGACCGATGGACCAAAGTGAAAACCTTAAGCTGAATCCGAGCAGTAAAAGGAAGCCAATGAAGATGATCAAGCATAAAAGAGGAAATATGAGACGAGTAAATGTAGTTGTAGCAGCATAATTTCTTAATATTGTCTGAAGGCTAAAGCCATGTGCGAGCCAAAAAAGACTAATCAAGCACTTAACCTCTAGACAAGTGATACTCGCCTGGCATGCCTTTAATAAGTAAGAATAAAACAAAATTCCCTCTTTACATCGAAGTTTGCATCATTCAGCAAGCTCTAGCAGGCTTCCAGCGTGCTTCAGTCATTTACATGCAAGAATACCAAAATATGAGTGATAATCATTTGTAATGAAACATGAAAGAAGCAATGATGATACAAGTGTTATTGAGAGGGGCGTAGAATAATGGATAACACACTGGCGTGAAGAGCAGTAGGTACCAAGATCGAATCTCGTAGACTCCGTAAGGTTTATTCAGCCTTTCACCCGCTAGGTGGCGGCGGTGGTTAAATGAATAGTAGGCCGTGGTGACGCCCTTTTGGCTGCCGAATAAACAGTTATATTCGACTACTGTAAAACTGTTACCATGTGCTTCTACTGTATACATGTATGTAAGGCGCCCTGCGTGGCTGCGGTTTCTACTATATGTATGTTCACTAGGGTGGAGTGAAAAAAATATTTAAAAAAATGAATTCTAATAGTGGGCAAAAGATGCAACTAGGGTAGAGAAAGAAACACACCAAATATTTTAAATTTTCAAATGATATCTTCTGCCCTCTACCATCGATGCAATATTTCTTCGTGGTTAACCTAATATTACAGTGGATGTCATCCAATCTCCTCTGCCTTAACCCTTCCAAAACAGAATTCATCATCCTAGGTCTTCCTGATCATATCAAGAAAATCCCTAACCCTTCCATACACCTATTGACTAACTCATCGTTTCTTACTTTCACCTCGGACCCCCCACCCCCCCGTCCGCAATCTTGACCACACCTCCTTCTGTAACCACATCTCCAACCTCTCGCGCTCCTGCATCACGCACATTCGTGACCTTCGCCGCATCTGGGCCATGATCGACCTTAGAACTGCCTCTATTATTGCTACCTCCATTGTTCATTCAAAGCTTGATTACTGCAATTCCCTCTTCCTCAGCCTTGAATCCACCCAAATCTAGGGCCTGCAACTAATCCAAAACTGACTAACCAGGGCTGTCACTAGAACACCCATATATCATCTTATCACTCCCATCCTCAAATCACTCCACTGGTTAAATATTCCAGCGCGAATCCACTACAAAGTTCTATCACTAACCTACAACTCCCTATAATATTCCCAGCCCAAGTACCTCCGTGATCTATTCACCATCCAGACAACCCGCTCCACCCGATCACCCTCCTATCTAAGTCTTTCTCGACCCTCAGTCACTACTCATCTCAAGTTCTCCAACCGAGCTATCCAACAGTCACAGAGCACCACGCCTCTTGAACGATCTTCCCCTTGAATTCCGCAGATTATCGGTTCCTCCATCATCACTGCAGTCCGTCCTCCATCCTCCTCCTCTATCACCCGTGGGCTTTCCACTCAAAACTGGTCTCACCTTTTCAAGTACTCCTATCCAGACTCATCTGATCCTCTGCCTTCTAATTCTTCTCGCCCTAAACGACACCATCCTTCACAGCTGCTCTGCCTCCTCCTCTCTTGATCTGACCCCCGTGGAAACCGGACTCGGACCTCCTTTGGACTACTCTCTAGAAGCCCCCTCAACACTTACAGTCATACTGGCGCATCCTGCTTGAACAGAGCTTCGGTACAAGTTTCTTTCGTTCTCTAATAATTTTCTTCTTTTCAATGATGACGCTGCCCTCATTAGGCATTACAATTCCAAAATACTGTAGCACACCAGATGCGATTTCCCCCCTGATTTGAATGTGTATTTTATGAATTGTAACAGTTCTACAATAGTTCGTTCAAGAAAAAATAATGCAATATACATGGACATTTTTCCAAAGAATTTTAAATGGTAAATATTTTTTCGCCGGTAGAGGGCAGAAGACGCAAAGCAAAATCAACAATATTTTGAACACTACTGACACTAACATGCTGGCAACTTTTCATCACTATTAGAAAACGTTTACTTAAAACAAAAACTTGTGTACTATTTTAAACTCCACCCTAATGCTCACTGCACAGCGCACTGCGGTTAGCAGGCGCTTAAATAAAGAAAAGATTATTATTATTATTATTATTATTATTATTATTATTATTATTATTATTATTATTATTATTATTATTATTATTATTATTATTATTATTATTATTATTACTATTATTATTATTATTATTATTATTATTATTATTATTATTATTATTATTATTATTACTATTATTATTATTATTATTAGACAGCGTCCAGAGACCAGTGGTGTGGAACATTCTTGCACAATATGGAATTCCAGGAAAAATCATAGACATCATAAAAGGGATGTATAAAGAAAGCAGATGCACGGTGAGAGTGGAGGGGAGACTGGGGGAGTGGTTCCAGATTGTTACGGGGGTGCGGCAAGGATGCATCTTATCGCCGTTGCTGTTCCTGTTAACGATTGACTGGGTATTGAGGAGAAGCACGGCGGAGGGAAGATGGGGTTTAGAGTGGAGAGGAGCCGAGAGGCTAACAGACCTGGACTTTGCAGACGATATAGCGCTACTGGAAGATACATGGGAGGGAATGAGCGAGCTCACGGGCAGAGTGGAAAAAGAGGCAGGATTGGTTGGATTAAGAATCAATACTTCAAAAACAAAGATCATGAAAGTGGGAAAATGGGAGACGAGAGAGAACATTAAAGTTGGGGAAGATGTAATAGAGGAGGTGGAGGATTTTTGCTATCTGGGAAGTGTACTTGCAAACAATGGTAGCTGTGACAAGGAGATCAGAGTTAGGCTGGGAAAGGCTAACGCCACATTTGGAAGATTAAACAGCATATGGAAAGACAAAGGACTAAGCATCATAACAAAGACAAGACTATACAAGGCCTTGGTCCTGACAACATTGCTATATGGAGCGGAAACATGGCCTATGACGAAAGCTAATCAGAAGAAACTAGAGGCGGCTCATCATCGGTGGCAGAGAAGGATACTAGGGGTCACGTGGAAAGACAAGATAAAGAATGAAGATATAAGAAAGAGAACGGCTATGGAAAAAATGGAGGATATGCTGAAGAGAGCACGCCTACGCTGGCTGGGACATATGCACAGATCAAACAGTGAAAGAATCGCGAAGCAGTCACTGAACTGGACTCCATCGGGATGGAAGAGGAAACGTGGGAGGCCGAGAAAGACCTGGCGAGCCACGGTCGTGCAGGATCTGGAGGACGGAGAGATGACATGGGAGGAGGCTGAGGGAGCTGCAGAGGACAGAGTGATGTGGAGGAGCTGTGTCGCCCGATGCGCTACAAGCGCGTGGAAGGACTAAGGGTCTAAGGTAAGGATTATTATTATTACTATTACTATTATTATTATTATTATTATTATTATTATTATTATTATTATTATTATTATTATTATTATTATTATTATTATTATTGCAGCAGCGATGTTGAAAAATTTCCCAACAAGACCAAATGAGTGCACGCCAACTTGAAACACATGGCATTTATTGCATATAGTGCTAAACTCTTACCTCATTGAGTAGGCAGAAACATTTCATTTTCCCCATTAACAGCAGGCAGCTGCAGAATTGCTGCACATGTCTCAAAATCTACAACAGATTTTAAAAAATTTTGAAATAATTTGCTCAAGATAATTCTGCATAGAAACCATGCAGATATTAAAATATGTGAATCACACTTGAAAACTAGGATTTCACATCACATGTGAAATACGGTATTTCATAAGTGAAAATAGAACAAGTTAAATTTCACACAAAAGTCACAAGTGGCATGTGACATTTCACATGTCCCGTGAAATTTTCCACAGATGAAATCAATATTCACATGTGAAAAGCAGGTTGACACATGTGAAGTTTCAATTTCACATGTGTCAACCTGTTTTTCACATGTGAAAATTGATTGTCACGTGTATTTCAGATGTGAAGTTTCAATTTCACATCTGAAATACATGTGATATTTCCCACACCTTTCTTTCTCGACCTGGGTCCGGGACTTGGGAGTCATCCTGGATCAGGAACTTGCATTCACGCGCACATAAAACTTCTCTCCCGCAGCTGCTATTACCAACACAGCACAGGCAGCTCAAGGTGATTTCTCGTTCTTTGTCCCCTGGTGCAGCTTGTCCATGCATTTGTTGTTTCTCGGCTGGACTACTGTAGTGCCATATATGACGGTCTCCCGGAGTGTAGGCCGCATCCCCAAGTTCGCCGAGTGTCTGAGTAAGCAATCTTGAAGGACACTATAAAAAAACTGCTTTACTAATATAATAATAATTTCTATAGGCATAAGGGAAGAAATTGTACAAAATCAATTAGAGAGCAAATAGTGTCAGCCCCTAAAATCGTGGGGCCCTGGCGACTGCCCAACGTGCCCATGCCTTAATACGGCACTGCCTACTGGGTGAGACGTATAGCTATACATTTTCTGCCGTAGTTCGCGACCTTGGGGCCCTGCTAGATCAGGAGCTTACTCTTACACCTCATCTCCATCGCCTTGCCTGCACCTGCTACTACCAGCTGCGCGAGCTTCGCACTGTTGCTCGCTCTCTCACCCTTGGCGCAATTTCTACCATAGGA